>OY282643.1:78069615-78669615 GCA_958299015.1 Tetanocera ferruginea
ACACACGTCGGGACAAAATTGATATACCCCTTACGCAGTACGCGTGGGGGTATAAATATAAGAATCGGCTATTATGTCAAAAAAGAAATACAAACATAATGAAAAGACGTACTCATAATTTAAGCTGATATCGAAAAAAACACCAATTATAAAATCTTCATTCAAAATTGTGTTAATATTTTGTGATTCTGTTTTTGGTTAATGAGTATCATTCATGTTTTCAGCAAAATACATTTTTGACATTGATGACATTGTCGTGTAAAAATCTTAAAAATGGATCATTTCCAATAAATCATATCTACACCATCTGTAACCCTAGTTTGTAAATGAAATATCATTAGAAAGTCATTGAAAAGCGATTTTGAAAAAAATTAAATATATTTGAAATTATTATGCAAGAGCTGCCAACTTTTTGAAAAAAATTCAATTTGCTCATATCTCACAAATCTTTTTTGCAATTTTAAAAACAAAATAAACTTTCCACCATAAAAAAATGACATTGGCCAAATGATAAGTTTTGAGAGCATTTGTAAACATGGATGAAAATTTGTAGTGCTGTTTTGTTAACATATGAATTGATTGATAAGCTTGATTTTCATTTGAAATCAACTATAAGTGGGTATCTTATATCTTCTGATTTGCATGAAAATTGGTATCCCGGGATTTAAACACACGCTGATGAAGAATTTGATAAAAAAATTTAAATTCAAAACGGCGGATCAAATATCGCGGCAAACATTTTTTAATATGTTCTGAACACATCGGCGTTTTTGAAGCGGTAGACAACTAAAAAAACAGTAATAACTTACAAAACTGCAAAGCGGTTCTACTGTAAGTTCTACTGGATTTACTGCAAAATAAAAAATTTCGCCCCAAAAATTATATATGGCCGCCCAAAGTTTGATAATTTTAACCACAAAGTATTAAATTTTTTGGTTCTTTATAATTAATGTGAATTCTTCCAGTTTTATTGCTTATGTCAGGTGAGTAATAGAACTCCATAACGTTTTCGGCTTGTTTTGAAATTTGATTGAGCTATTCCAAGATGGCACCAAAATGGGCCATATAACAAAAAATAGTAAAATAATAAAAGTATTTTTACGTAAAATATACAAAAATTTATATTTTATCAATTTTGTACGTTTATTAATAGATCACGAAATCATTACGTAAATTTTTCAAAATTGCGAATCAAATATGGCGAATCAAACAACATGAACCAAAAACCACTCAATTTTAAAAACTAAATGATTTTGGCTAAAACTTGAGTCGATGAAAAAATTGTATGCTTGTACTCTTTTTGAATAAACGCAGCGAAGTGCAAACAAAATTAAAGTAAAAGTTCAGCTCTATATTTACTTTTTATGTTTGGACTAAATAGTTTATACTAAGATTTGAATTGTTTATTTCAAAAACAACATAAGTCAATTTGTTTTCTAACATAGCTTTTTTGTTGCAAACGTTTCTTTAAAGACCACAACCTTGGTAAAATGCACACACATCAGTGTACTCCTTCCTCTTAAAACAATGCCTCATAGTCTTCGATTTTCACTAAATCAATTTTTTTTTGTGAATTACTCAGTTTTTATTGATTTCTGAAAAATTCAATTTGAGTAACTTATGCTGTTTCTGAAAAAAACGATCCATTTAAATTCAGACTAAAAATACAAATTTTTTAACTAAAAGATTATTTTGTCTGCTTTTCGGGACTCCCAAAAAAATGATAGTGTCGAAACCCTTTCGATACATGCTTCCATTCTAAGGAGTGGCTTATTATGTTCATTTTTGTTGACCCGCCTTACAGGCAAATTCCAAAATTACATTTTTGTTGACCCGCCTTAAAAAGACTAACCACTTAAAATAGCAATATCTTAATA
Source organism: Tetanocera ferruginea (assembly GCA_958299015.1). NCBI lineage: Eukaryota > Metazoa > Arthropoda > Insecta > Diptera > Sciomyzidae > Tetanocera > Tetanocera ferruginea. The sequence continues at coordinate 78,071,493 of OY282643.1, forward strand.
CTTGTTTGGTTTGTTTTGTCCTTTAACTCGGAAATGGTGTGAATTTGGTAGGAATTCTTTGAAAAATTATTATTTTACCTCCTGACATCAACTTGTCCAAAGACAAGTTAGAAAATTTGGACAAGTTAGACAAACTAGATGCCAAAAACTGATGCAATGATCTGGAGATAAATCTACTGTTCACACAAATTAAATATGTAAAAAAATATGTTCCGCGCCTTACTTCGCAAAAGCCCTCTAGGGTTTTGTTATCACAGGGTAGTACTTTCGTGTCTATATTTCTTAAAGTGATATATAAGAACTTTAATTTTTTTGAAATTTGTTTCACTGTGTTATTTTACTCAAAAATATTATATATCGATGATTAAGCGCACTAAAGTGATAAGTGACCTTTTGACGAAAAAAGGTTTACTGCATTTTTCAATCCATCAGTATAATATCTACCTTGTGTAAAATTATTGAAAATGTATAGCCAGTGACAGCGTGTCAGCACACATTTAAAAAAAGTGTTTTGTATTGAGATGTATTGAAATTTAAAAACAAAATCGACGTTCCTGAACCATCGATATTTTTGCTTCGGAGAAAAAATTAATTTTTAATTTTAGAAAATTTTGATATGATCTGTCTCGAAAATTTTACAAGCTTAATATTTTTATTTCTATTTAACATTATTATTTTGCTAAAAAAAATAAGAACTTTAGAAGGATTTGAATATCGTTGCAAAACAAATCAAAATCAAAAGCTCATTTAAACTGATGCTAATACTGATATTATAATATGAATGAACCTTGTGTTCAAAATTGAACCGAACGAAAAGTAATGAAACGTTGTTGTTTTATTTGCACAGTTCTTTCAGTTTGAACAGAAGGCATATAACTTATATATGAAATGGTAGATTTGGATTACTTACTGATATTGGGGTAATCATTTGGGTAATAGCCGGAAATTTTATGATGTCCCAAGCATGTCGGAAATGAAAGATCGGAAAATTTTTGGATTTACAATAAAAAGTAAAGCGAATTGGACTTTAACTAATAATCCGCAACACTTTTTGACCTGATCAAACCTAGCCGAACATCGGAATATCCTCTTGCTGCCAATATTCTATAATTTTGAAAAAAGTTGGAACCTTGGCGAGACACGATCCAGCCATAACTTTTTGGCATGGGTGTTTAATCACACACTTAACTCCTTAAGTATGCTTGCCTAAACACATCAAATAAGAATAATTTGTGAAGCTCGGATTCAGTGTTGCCAGCAATCTCAAGCCCAAACGCTCCAACTTTCAAGTAAAAGCGCGTAATTTTGACAAAAAAGCACTAAAACCATTGTGAAAGCTGTATTCCGAATTTTGTGATTATTTTAGATTGAAATAAAAAAAAATGTCTGTGCAAAATTCCTTTCATTCTTTAATTTAAAATTATTTTGAAAATAATTAATTTGTTTGTACCTCATTCCTCTCTAGCGAAATAATTCTAAGGAAACAAAAATTAATGGTTTAGTTGTTATATATGAGTGAATAAAAAACAACTATATTTTCTCCTAAAACGTATAATACTAAGATTTATGGAGACTTTATTAATTTAGTTGATGAGGATAAATTTAGGATATCAGATCAAAAAAGTTCTTAAATGTTTTGCTTATTTAAACTTGAATTTATTTTGTTCAAGTTTATAAAAATTTATCGAGTTTAATGAGCTGTAAGTAAAACAAGGATAAATTAATGAATGAAATACGAGAAAAATTTGGAACATTTTAAGTTTTTCTAATTCAGCGGTGTAAAAAAGTTCTTGGGCAAATAATCAAAAAGCACTGGAAGCACTTAAACTAAAATGCAAATGCAGATTACTTTAATTAAAACTTACTTATAGAAGGGAGACAAAATGCATGTCAATTCGAATTCTCAAAATATTTTTTTTTACGAGAGAAAGAGTTCAGTCGCGAACAGTCGAAAAATTATGTCTCGAAAACCGATTGAATCAAAGGTAGGCTACATTGGGTTTTTTTTTGCTGTAAACTAATTATAGTTTCTATTTCTTTAATTTTATGTTATTTATTCAAATTGATTTATAAACACACTACAAACATGTAGTACATAATGATTGTATTTGAAAACATAAACCTACAATAATCTTGTGTCTAAACTCAGGTTAAATTTGAATTATTGTATTTGATGTGTGCTTATATGAACTTTAAAAAGTTTTTTATTAACTTCAAAACGTTTAATTTTTTACGTTTAAACTGTTAAAAATTTAATTCAAAGCTTAAAGAGTTGAATTTGAAATATAAAAGTTTGAATTTTTATTCAAAAACCGGTAAAGAAGCTTCGTGAGATTTCAATACATCTTTATGGCATTTTTTCTAAAATTGCATTAGTTCGTATTAAGTATGTAACTATGTTAGTTTGTAAATGTCCTTAGTTTCAATAACTGTTTGAATAATAAATGTATTATTGATCAAACAGTGACCACTCTCGTTTGCTTATTTATAAAACACATTAATCAGATTTGTTGTTTCCAAGACAACAAAGCAGTTGCTTGATCAAGTAAAGTTTATTAGGACACCCAGGAGACAGTTGAAAACGTACCATTGATTGTGAAAATAAGGTTGCTTGGGTGAAATTTCACATTGTTATCAAATCCCAACAAAATAATTAAAGCCACCATAAATAAACAAAAAAAAGTTTATGTCTGCTGCAGGTTGCTGTTTTTTATAACATTAGTTCATCAAGCATGTTCTTTAATAAACTAAGCAGCGTATTTATAAAACCTGAGAGCCTTCACAAATGTATAACATGTGCTGTATTTTTTTTTTAAATGCCGCCACAGGAGAGATGACATACTCGTTTGATATATATTATATATATATATATATATATACTAGCATAACATATGCAAAATCCAACGATGAAATTCTCAACAAAAACAATCCAGGACTATGTGCTTCTGGCAGAGTAATCAGCTTCAACAGCGCAAAGAGTTACTTCCGCTGCGTCAACTCGATGATTGCATTGCGGGAATGCACAATTGTTGTGTGGTTTCTTTTGTTTTAAAGATACGATCTCATAGGTTTTAGAGTTAAAGTTAAATAGTAAACTCTACAAGGAATATACAAATTATGTTTCTGCATATTATCTTTGTATGTAATACTGTTAACTTGAAAGCTACTTTGCGATAAATTTTCGTCAAATATTTTTTTAATGCATATTTTTTAATGCTCACAAAATTTTTGTGAGGTAACCCGAGAAAAAATGAAAATTTTTTAGCCAAAGCTGTACAACGTTCATACAACAGGCAAACAAGAAACTCGGTCGTTGTAGGTATGCCACGGTCGATATTCAGCCAAATTGTCCTGCAAGCTCCTGTTGTATAGCCGTTTTACGGTTTTTGCTTACAATGTTTCTTGTTTGCCTGTTGTACGAACGTTATACAGCTTTAGCTAAAAAATTGTCATTATTACTCGGGAAACGTGTGGCGTTTTCAGTTGTTTCTTTTTGTTTTGTTGAAGTTATAATGATACCCACTATTTGATCAGAGGTAATTTTTAAAAAAAGAGCTGAATGTCTGCTCTATATTTGTACTGCCTGTGTTCGGCTTTTACAATTTTTTGTTTTCTTAAAACTAATATAAAGTTATGGTGATCTCCCCCATTTGATAGGAGGTCACGGGGTAATTTTATTACCTCACGCCGAAAAACCTACTTGTACAAGAACAATATTGGTGTTCTAATACTTCTTTACGATTGTTTCATTTTTGTTGAAGAGTTCTTCAACATTCCTAATGATTATTATCGGCCAATTTATAGATGACTCTCTACAAAGTGACACTGAAAGCAGGTATTTAAAATATAATAACGGGGTAGCACCGAAGACCGTCAAACCTCATATTTTAAGTAATATAACTCGTTTTCTTCAATATCGTCGCAACAAAAATTAAGCGCTTTTCAGAAGTTGAATTTTAAGTTAAGTTATTTTTCACCCACTTAAGAAAAATCATTGGAAATTCTTCGGTTAACCACGATATTTGCTACATGTTTTGGAATAGTTGAAACCTGAATACATGAATACTGGTATATAAAACAATATTAGCTGTGTTCGATGGTAAATTCTCAGTGCCAAAAGCAAACAAATTATGAAATAGCCTAGAAAACATTACTAGTTTTCATAAAACTGTTAAAATTGATAAGCAAAAAACCTATTTAATACCTTTTTTTATTTTTCAAACTTCCGAATTTTTCACCACAAAAAATATTAGCGTAGAAAAGAGCAGAAAGCTTAACTTAGAGCAGCTTCAAAAAACAAAGATCAATATCAAGTAAGAGGAGGTAAAAGGAGAAAATGTCATCATCAAACAGTTTTAACTGATATGTAGTGAGAAATCTTAATCTAGAGGAGTTATCAAACACAGCTTTTTTTATCACAATTTTATTGTATGAAACATATCGCACACTTAATACATAATAGTCATAACTCAAAATTTTCCAAAATGAACTTTTTGTTACAAATTAATTTAAAATACATATATATTTCTATCTACTGCAAAAATGTCTTTTTCATCACATTCTTCTGCTTCTGCATTCTCAACTGAAGAGTTTTATTTTAATTTTGTTTTGCTTCTCCTGAAAATTCATGTTTTTTGAATTGTGACTGTTTTGTATTAAGTGTGCGATAGTTAAAAACTATCAAACTACTTTTGATTGATCACACATATTTGATAAATTTTTGTTTTGAATGTGAAATTTTTTCTTAAATGTAAAATTTTTTTGGGAATTTTTGTTAAAGGAAATTTTAAGATGCGGCAACTCTGCAATCGGTACCACGTTAAAGACAAAGCGGAGCTGTTAAAATAATCACAAATTAATTAATTAAATATTTAAAATCCAAACTTCAGCGAGTGGAGTTAAAATGTGGTATTCGGAAGGTCAAGGGGTTGCTGATTGCGAATCTGATGTCCAAAACTCAGAAAAACTGAAAAAATGGCAAAGTGTTGAAATTGTTTCAAGCTCTATTTCAAAAACAAATTCGTTTAAAATTAACACAATTTCATTTAATTTTAACACATATTTCCCTCAGTGTTGGAAACTTTTAGATTTAGGAATACAATTTGGTTGCGATAAAGTTAAGAAAACCTTGACAAAAAGGGTTTCCAATTTCAAACGATGTGGCGTACATACATACTTTAGAAATATACTCGGTTAAAAAGCTTGAACTAAATTTTACTTAATCCTGTACTGTTAGGCAAAAGTAATTACACTATTGGAATACCCTATAACTTTTGAAATGGCGCCAAATGTCAGTTTGGTTTTGACATTTGTGAAGTATAAATAATTGCATCGATTTTTTTGCGTAACAATTTTTTGCGCAATAATATTATAGAATAAATCAAGATTTAATATTAGTATTTAATGCATGCAAAGTAAAAGGCTATCAATATATATATTCATATATGCTTCAAACCAGAGCTGTAAAAGAATGCATTCAATTTGATTGCTTCTACAAAATTTTGAATCAGTGAATAACGAAATAAGAATACATTCAATGAATGCAAAATTGATCCATGAATAAAATTTTGAATTCACAATCAATTTTTAAAAATTGATTAATTATTCATTTCTATTATTCATTTTTAGTTATTCTGAATAATGCATCAATTTTGTTATTCAAATGAATGCTATTCATAAAGAATGCTATTCACAAAGAATGCAATTCAAAAAGAATCGTTATTCATTTTGCATTCATGCATTCATTTTTTATTCATTATTCATTTTTTATTCATTATTCATTTTTTATTCATTTTTTATTCATTATTAATGTTTTATTCATTATTAATTTTTTATTCATGCCTGTGGTGTTAATTTTGCAACCGAAGAAGTATATTTTTAGTTTGGTGCAACAGCGCAATTACCGGTGCCTTGGGCTAATTGTTTTGTATTTTTAATTGAAGTAAAATTTCAGTTTTAAATTCGTAACTGGGTAGCTTCGCGTGAATTGAGTGAAAATAGTGTTCTCTCATGAATAAAAAATGAATAAAAAAATGAATAATGAATATAAAATGAATAATGAATAAAAAATGAATAATGAATAAAAAATGAATGCATGAATGCAAAATGAATGACGCTTCTTTGTGAATTGTATTCTTTACGAATAGCATTCATTTGAATAAAAAAATTAATGCATTTCACCAATACCTCGCTTTGCGTCGTTTCGTTTTGCGTTTTTTCGAAGTTGCGTTGCTGCTGAATAAGAACTAATTTTCACTGTGCGTCGTTAGATTTTCGAAGTTGCGTTGTTTTGGGTTCGAGTCTTCAACTTTTTTTTTTATTTTTTAAAATATGGCACGGCTTTTTATTTATTGCGTCATGCCATCAAAACTCGGGGATTCCCTTTCTAATGAAAATCAACGCAATTTTAATACAGTTTTATTTTCACTTTTTTTATTATTTCAGAGTTCAGTTTCAATTATTGTCTTGTTCTTTTTGTAACGTTTCAATTAGTGTGTTGTGTTTTTTTTTTAAAAGAATAACACTGTGACGCAATATTCAACTTTTTGACTCCAAACAAAAAAACACTTATCCCAGCCGAAAGTACTCGATAAGAGGAGAAAAGTAATTTCTGGATTTTGCTAGATTGGTTGCCGTTCGTTTTTTATGAGCCTCTATAGTTTTTTCGCCAAATTCGATTTTGAGCACTTTTTTGCAATTTTCTTCTATTTTTCGCATGGCCATAGCTCGAAAAATGCTGTGAATTTTTTTTTGCAGTCTTCAGCAAAGTTGTAGCTCTTGACTCGGCCAACAAAAACGCTGAATATATTAAGTCGGAAAAATTTCATCTTCATACTCAAAACCCCAAAAATGTCGAAAAAATTACCACTTTTTTCACCGATTTTGTCCGTTTTTCAACTACAGCTCTTGAACTATTGAAAATTTTACCAAACAATCAAGGGAAAAATGTAGCCTATAAAATTATGAACAACTTTCCATTACATACTAACTTCATACGACCACTCCTTGATACGGATTTTGCCATACAAATGTAGATATAGCAAAGCCTCCATACAAACTATAGAGGCTCATAAAAAACGAACGGCAACCAATCTAGCAAAATCCAGAAACTACTTTTCTCCTCTCATCGAGTACTTTCGGCTGGGATAAGTGTTTTTTTGTTTTGAATTTTTGTGTTGCACTGTGCAATAGATCTTTTTAAATTTTTACGGGTTGTTTCTGGTTACAAAATAGGTAAATATTTTTATTTTTTTTTATTTTTATTTACTACAACAGCCACTTTGGACTCATCAGACAGTGATTAATTTTTTTTTTGTTTTTTATAAATTAATTGAATATTTGATTTTGTTTGTGTTGAATTTTTTTTTTTTTGTTTTTTTTATATATTTTATAAAATTTTATATTATTTTTGTTTTTTAAATGTATACTTTGCTCAATTTTCTTTTTAAAAAGTAGTATTTTCGTAACCTTGGAACCTATCTTCGATCTTTATATGGTTTGCTATAGAAAATCATAATTCACTTTGCGTCGTTTCAATTTGCGTTGTGATTTTTTGGAACGTACCCACGACGCAAAGTGAGGTATTGGTGTATTTTGAATAAAGAAAAATGAATAATCGAAATGAATTATAAATCAATTTTCTGAAATTGAATGTGAATTGAAAATTTTATTCATGTATCAATTTTGTTTTCATTGAATAGCATTCTTTTGTCCTTGTTCACTTGTACTTAGAATTCTGAATATGAATGCAAATTTTACAGCTCTGCTTCAAAAAATGCTGCTTTACTACCATATAACCTTTAAATCAGCTAAATCATGTTGCATCTACAATTTAAAGAGACAAAAATAACATTTTACTTTTATACAGCAGCTGGAAATACTTTTATACAGCAACTTCATAAGCAATTGCTATGTTGAGCAAAGCATTAGGCATTTTTTTCATATATAAACGAACAAAACCATACAAATGTTAAAAAAAAAATAGTTGATTTGCTTTAAAAATTTTAATTTAACTAGAAAATATAAAATCAAAATTTTATAAATTAAATAAATTTATATAAAACGGTCTAAATGGCAATACAAAATTTGCAAAACCTTACAAATGTTACAAAAAATTTGATATTTTATTTTGCTCTACCAAAAGATTTCAATATCACACCATCTTATTTGGTATATAATTTTGTTTGTTATTCATAGTTGAAAAAATACTGTAAAACTATCATGAAAATAGTTTTCACACAAATATATATAAATTAAACGCAATAAATTAAACGCAATTAATTGCACACGTATTTCTATGCATAATTGAGTGAACGAATTTATTGACGTTTCCATGAATAAACTCACAAAACCTTACAAATGTGAATATTCGACATAGTCATCATGCCTTAAAAATTAGAAATCAACAACAAGAAAATTCAATCTCGGACTTATTTAAATCGTAAATTCTTTCTAAATTTATTGTAGGATAGTGTTTATAATGATAAAATTGCAATATGAAAATATAAAAACCTTACAAATGTTCCATTGAAATTTTAAATATTTCAATTATCATGAGCGATGAGGCTCATTTTCTTTTTTGCGGCTACGTGAATAAACAAAATAATCATTTCTGGGGCACCGAAAATCCGTCACCCACGAAGATCCTTACACCCGCTCAAAGTTACTGCGTGGGGTGCTGTTTACGCTGGAGGAGTCATCGGGTCATTTTTTTTTTTGAGAACGCCGCGGGCCAAATTACGGCTGTGGATGGCAAAGCCATGATTATCGAAGTTTTTCTTCCTCAATTGGATAAATTGGGACTGGACAACAAGTGGTTCCAACAAACGGTGCAACGGCGCAATCGAGGCACAATCGATATTCTGAAGTAAGTATTTCCGGGTCACTTATTCTCTCGTTTTGGTGATTTGCACTGGCCGACCAGATCACCCCATTTAATCGCTCCAGACTTATTTTTGTGGGTTTTTTAAGCTTTAATTACTACATATAAGTATTAATTTATATCTATAAGCATTTTCATATATTTTGCCCAATACTGGGATATGCAATTTTAAATTCCTAATTTTTATTTGTATTAAATTGTTATCTTGTATTCATATTATATTGTTTTTTATTAATCTAATATTTTATGTCATACTATTGTCTAATTGTTGTTATTCTATTATGTTGTTATTTACTTTACTGCAGCATGCAAAAGTTTATTACTTATATGCTAACATTCTTCATCGATAAATAAATTAAAAATAAATCAAATAACAAAATAAAAAATTAAAATTAAATATGAGGGCAGATGAAATAAAACACGTTTTGCTTGTATGTAATCAGAAACAGAAGTGAAAATTTTATTCAGAAAATTTTCAAGAACAAAAACAAAAGCAAAACTAACTTGATATGTTTCGATTCATAGTTTCAAGTAAATCTAGAACAAGTTATTTTTAATAATTTTTAACTACGCTGAACACTGGCAACGGTCACTGGCAAAGTTAACAGAATACGAAGTGCAATTGCTACATTTGGGGTGAGAAAATTGTTGGACATAACAAACTCTTAAACTTTTGCTCGCGTAGTCTTTGGCTCTACAAAATGTGTAAGAGCTATAAGTTCATCTTACAGTTCGAGTGCGATGTTTAGTTTTCAAAAGTAAAAAGTTCAATTTTCAAATAGTTTTCAACTATTTGGATTTGGAGGACCATTGTTATTCAAATGCCATTATTTCTGATTTTTCGACATCAGATTCGTAATAAGCGACCGCTGGGACCCTTCGAATACCAAATGTGAATTTTAAATATTGAAATAATTAGTAATTATTTTATTATATGTTCGATATTTGTATAACTAATTTAAAAAATTTAAAAATTGTCATATTTTTCAGATAGTTATTTTCTTTCTTATTTTAAAGACATAAAAAATATTCGAATAGTCGAAATTTAAACACGTTTGATTTTAATTTTGTTTTGTAGAAACGCAAATGCATTAAATTTTTATTTCAAAATTTTTTGTTTAATTTTAAGGCATGTTTTTTTTCTCAGTGTAGATTTAACATTGAGACGCTTTGAGTTCCTCAATTATGAATTCATATTTGAACTCATGCTTTAAAATAGCCTTTTTCGTCATTGATTTTTTTGTAATTGAAGTACCTGTAGTGTTAATTTCTATTTTATTTATGTTAAATTATTTGTTATCCTATTCGCAAGTTCTATTGATTTTATTTTAAGCACTTGTTTTATTTTAGTTCCATTTGAAACAAAACAATATTTAACTTTATTTATCTTCTGGAATTTTTTATTAAATAAAATCGACTTTAATTTTTTTTTTTAAGTTTTTATTGTATTGAAAATAGGGGCGAAAAATTTTGGTTTTCCCCCGGGAGCCCAAATCCTTATCCACGGCCCTGTAAACAAAAATTATAAAAATTAAAATTTCGATTAAGTACGGTGTCCCCAATGGTTGCGTATTTTGACACGTACGAAAAAAACAAGCAAGGTAACTCTAAAGTCGGTCTAGCCCTTCTACGGAATACACTAAGCATCCTATAATATTTAAATATATACACTCAGAAAAAAGCTGCCATGTAAAATTAACGTTTTTTAATGTTATTTCCAATGTAAATCAGAAAATGTGGATTTTACGTTAGAAAATGTTAAGTTAACATGTATTGTGTTGAATTGATAAGAAAAATATCAAATTGATAATGTAATGTTTTACGTTGCAATATCAATTCTTAATGTTAAAATAACATTTAAAATGTTTTTAGTTGATCATTTTTTACTGTAAAATTGATAGTATTTCATATCCATTTAACATTATAAATGTAGATGTCAACAACAAGCAGATGTAATGTTTATTTAAGAGCTGAGCCGTTAAGACATACAGGTGACCGTGGCACACAGGTTAAGAGTGTGGCTTTGGATGCCCGGAGCCCTGGTTCGAATCCCACTCGTGGCAAATTATTTTCAATACATTTTTTTTTATCTGCATTAATTTACTGATACTTTTTGATATTTTAAGTGTTAAAATAACATTATTATGTGACAGTTATACATTTTTAAATGTAGGTTTCGTAATGTAAAAAGTACATTAGGATAATATCAATTTTAACATTTTTTAATGTAGGACGACTTTTGTCAACTAAAAATGTTAATTTTACGGTTGTTTAATGTACTTTTTTTTCTGAGTGTATTAAAATAAACAGAAGTAACTACTTATTTTTGTTCAATTTTTTTTTTGTTCAATGCCATGCATTTCTATAAAGTTTAATGCAGGTTTAACAACTGTGTGTGGCTAAAATAACAAAATCTTTACAAATTTTCACTATTTTGGGCATGTTCTTCGGCGGATGACGTTCATTTTTTGTTCACATCTTGGTTTTTATATAATATACTCACATGACAAAGTTTATCTCGGTAGCCCAAATATGAATATAGTACTGTGCCATACGTGAGATTAGATCTTCGCATCTGCGGTTTACATATAGTACCTGGGCGACCGAGCTCCGCTCAGATTCCTGCCGTATATTCAAATTTTTTACGGTATTTAATGTATCGGAAATGCCAACTTTATCTTAGAAACAACATATAAGATCATATTTTTCAATTAACTTTATATGCATTTTTATTTTATGATAACTTCGTTTTTCAACTAAACGAAATTTGTTTTGGTTTTATATTTTTTTTATATTTGGTTTAATTATTTTGATAATTTACTTATGCTGAACTTATGCCGGCCATTCCAAGCCTAAGTAAATTTTTTTTCCCAAAATTAACCTCATGGTCCTTTTCCACTTACAAGAATAGAAGTTATTTTTTATGTCGCAATTTTTTCTAAAGTTATGGAGATAGCAATTTTTGATCAAAGTGAAAATCTTGAAAATGGAGTCATTTTCAATAAATCATACCTCTGTCATTTGATACCCCTATTTTTGTAAATGAAGTATCTTTAGAAAGCAATTGAAAAGCAATTCTTAATAAAAAATAAAATACTTTTGGAATTTTTTTGCTAGAGTTGCCTACTTTTTCAAAAAAAAGTAAACTGTTCGTATCTCAAAAAATGCATTTTTTCTTACGTAGAATTACGTCTTACAGCGCGGTTTGTATGCAGTCGTTTTAACAAATTTTTTTAAGGTCATACCTACAGCCTATAATATTTATCGTTCAAACATAATATTTATACTAAAGTATCAGATATATCCTGCGCTAAACGAATATCTAATTTTGGATTTTGTTACTTTTATATTAAAGTCACAAAATAGCAAAAGCTTAGAAGAATAATCTAGATTTTTATATAAGAAAATCAATCATTAGCTGCTTGCATGTTGTGTCTGCTGCTTTCTTTGTTTTTGTTTTTGCTTGTGTTGGTTTTGTTTTGAACGAACTGATTCGCAGCATTGGTGCTCTGCTGTTAAGAGGGTGTTCTAAGTTAAGAGGGTGTTCCGATTAGATTTAACACTTATGAAACAAACTATTGGCATTATTTTTCGTTGTATGCTACTACCCAATAGATGTCGTTTTATATTCACTTAATATGATCTTTGCATCTAAAACAGCAACTGGTTGTTATTGGGTTGAGCAACAATCAACAGAGTCGTGGCTCAGACGGATAAGTTGTTGTCGTGATAACATTAATAATCAAAGAAGCCTAGTTCGATCCACAGTCTAGTTGATAAGTAAATTTTTTTATTTTTTTTTTATTATAATCTTATTTTATTAATTACACTGGTTTACAAATAACGAAAAGTTGTTTGTACTTTGAATGCCACTATCCTTTTCTCATGTAAAACCGGTCGCTAATTCCGAAAAAAAAATTATTATTTTTTTCTGTCACTCCGTTTTCGAGATATTGCCCACTGTAGGGTTTTCAACGAAAAAAAAAGCTGGTTCCACTTAATTGCATATATCTCCAGAACCAACAACAGTAATCAAACAAATGATATATCAAATAAAAGCTAATAAAATTTCTTCAAATTCAAGCTAATAAATTCAAATTTCGGGGATTTTTTTTATTTTTCAGAAAAATTTCCAAAAAAACACAAAAAAATTGCAAATTTCGTTAAGTACTCAAAATATTTTATTACTTTTGATATTTTTTACTTAAAGCCCTTATTTTTCCAAAAAAAATAAGCTATTGTTGAAGAAAATCTATTGAGAAATGAAAAAGTTGTGTTTAATGGAACGAAATCACCCAAATTGTGTGATTATCAATTTATGCATTTGGACTTATTTTATTGCTATAAAAAAAAAATGAAAACTAAAGGTTGTTGTAATAAAATCATTTATTCTTCATTTTTATTGTTCTCTTAATAGTTTACATTATTTTTACATTATTTAAATTGTATGTAATTATTATTAATAATTTTTTTGTTGCAATTAAATCATTTATATTGTTATTTCCATTGTAAATAATTTTTATTTATTATTCAAAATGATTTTAATTCTTGTTTTGTTCTTTATTTAATTCGGGATCGGTTTCTCTGATGAGAAACCAACAATAGACACCCATCATTCCTTCGTCCCAAAATCCTTGGTACCGATTGTCAATTGCTTTCATCTGTTGGTGGAATCTTTCCCCATGCTCGTCGCTCTCGTCACCGAGATTCGTCGGAAAAAAATTCAAATGGGAGTGCAGAAAGTGAATTTTCAGAGACATATTTACGCCCATTTTTTTATAGTTCTTGAGCAACTCGTTAACTATTTTCTCGTTAGATTCACTTTAATTGTTCCTGAGGAAGCTAGAAACAGTCGTCCTAAAAGAATCCCACGCCGCTGCCTCAACTGGTGACAATAGTTCTGCGAATTGAAGATCGCTTAACACCTTTTTATTTGCGATCCAACGAAGACACCTTCTTTTATCTTGGCATCAGAAAGATTTGGAAAAATCGTTTTCAAATATGTGAATGCTTCGCTTTCTTTGTCTAACGCCTTGAATAAGTTTTTCATAAGTCCAAGTTTGATGTGCAGCGGTGGGAGAATTATGTTTTCTTTTTTACGAGTGGAACGTTTTTGACGTTGCTCTCTCCAACTTTCGACTCAATTCTTTCTGCCCAGTCCTTTTTGTAATAGTGGTTTACCAACGACGTGGTGTACCAACGACTTTGATATCAGAACATATTTTCCAGTCGTGTTATTCATATTTAATACTGCTATCAATAAACAAACGCCACTCTTTGGGAATGTACTGCTGACCGAAGGTATTAAATAAGCCAGGAATGACTACGCAATAGCAGATATTGTCATTCTTAGTAATGTGTATAGCAAACGGTTTTTCACGATTTCTGAAGTATGTCACCTTAACATTGGGTCTCAAAAAGTTGAATTGTTGCATACGAGAAGATTCCACCAACAGATGAAAGCAATTGAGAATCGGTACCAAGGATTTTGGGACGAAGGAATGATGGGCGACTATTGTTGGTTTCTCATCAGAGAAACCCATCTCGAATTAAATAAACGACAAAACAAGAATTCTAATCATTTTGAATTTCTGAATGATAAATAAAAATTATTTACAATGTAAATAACAATATAAATGATTTAATTGCAACAATAAAAATTATTAATAATAATTACATACAATTTAAATAATGTAAAAATAATGTAAATTATTAAAAGAACAATAAAAATGAAGAATATATGATTTTATTACAACAACCTTTAGTTCTCATTTTTTTTTATGGCAATAAAATAAGTCCAAATGCATAAATTGATAATCACACAATTTGGGTGATTTCGTTCCATTAAACACAACTTTTTCATTTCTCAATAGATTTTCTTCAACAATAGCTTATTTTTTTTGGAAAAATAAAGGCTTTTAGTAAAAAATATCAAAAGTAATAAAATATTTTGATTTCTTTACGAAATTTGCAACTATTTTGTTTTTTTTTTGAAATTTTTCTGAAAAATAAAAAAAATCCCCGAAATTTGAATTTATTCCGCCAAAACTAACAACTCGACCAAAAAAGTGTTTATACATTGTTTGTAAGAAATTTTATTAGCTTTTATTTGATATATCATTTGTTTGATTACTGTTGTTGGTTCTGGAGATATATGCAATTAAGTGGAACCAACATTTTTTTTCGTTGAAAACCCTACAGTGGGCAATATCTCGAAAACGGAGTGACACAAAAAAAAATAATTTTTTTTTCGGAATTAGCGACCGATTTTACATGAGGAAAGAATAGTGGCATTCAAAGGACATATTGGCTGTAAACCAGTGTTATTAAATGTAACAATTGCATAGTCCAATATTTTTATTTTTTGTCACATCCTGTTGCTTGCGATAGCATGAACAAAATGTAAGCAAAATACAGCTTTTATTAGTCTTTTAGTTATTTTGTATTCAATTTTTAACCTAAGTTACCATAATTCAAATTGTATTCCCAATTAATTAAATTTACGTACAGCTTTGACTTAAAATATGTCTAGTATTTTTAATCGTATCAATTCTAAAAAAAAAGGATTAACATATGTATTAGTTCAATGTATTGTTTATTGAACAATATATTATTTATAATTATATTTACATTATATTTTATTTTGGTGGAAACTTAATTTGTTTCTTAAAATTACTAAAAAAAGTGTACTTTTTGAGATGTGAGCAAATTAGATTTTTTTTTTCAAAACGTATGAAACTCTAGCATAGGAAACTCTTACAAAATTATTTTGCTTTTAAAATTTGTTAAAGATTTCGTGTAAATTACTCTATTTGTAAGATTTCTTTTTATATCAAAAATTGGTACATCAAAACTGTACTAAAAACGTTTCTATAAAAAAAAGTAAATGAAAAATATAACAAATTCACCAAATCACTGTTTGGTGAAGCTTAAAAAATAAAAACAAAAAACTTATTGAGCACTTGGCGGGATTCGAACTCACAACCTCGACATTATTGGACAAAAGTTATATTCTCTGAGCTATCCCTGCTCAAACTTAACATAACATATTCGGCACGAAAATGAACGTATTTATTACATGCGTGAAAACTCAGAAAAACGGCTTTTCTCAGAGATGAGACCCAGCTGGATCGATTTTTCAGCCCCCTCTTCATCTATATAGTAAATTTCATCGAAATCGTTAGAGCCGTTTTCGAGAACGCAATTGCAAATATATATACAAATATTGCTCCTTTAATAGAATAAGATTCGTGCCAAATTTTAGCTCTGTAGGTTAAACAGAGGCTTATTTATTGCGTTTTCAATTTTTTGGTTGTATGGGAGGTGGGCGTGTCCGTGAACGGATGACGTCCATTTTTCGAAGACATCTTTGTGTTTGTATAAAACACATATATATCAAATTTTATTTTTGTAGGCTAAATATGAGCTGAGTTTTCAGTTTTCAATTTTCGCGTTGTATGGGAGGTAGGCGTGTCCGTGAGCAGATGATATCCATTTTTCAAAACCATCTTTGTTTTGTTATAAAAAAATATATGTGCCAAATTTTACCTCTGTAGGTTAAACAGAGGCTTATTTATTGCGTTTTCAATTTTTGGGTTGTATGGGAGGTGGGCGTGTCCGTGGGTGGATGACACCCATTTTCAAAAACATCTTTGTGTTGATACAAAACACATACATACCAAATTTTATTGTTGTAGGTTAATTATGAGCTGAGTTATGCAGTTTTCAATTTTGGCGTTGTATTGGAGGTAGGCGTGTCCGTGGGCGGATTCCAAAAACATTCAATAGTGCAGATCCTTGGGTCCATGTGACTATGTGTACCAAGTTTCATTCAATTATCTCAACTCCTTCTTCTTATCCTGTGTATACGGACAACACAGAGACGGACAGACGGACGGACGGACGGACGGACATGGATAGCTCGACTCACGTTTTGACGCTGATCAAGAATATATATACTTTTCTATACCGGACTCGCTTCGTTCTATGCGTTACAAACATTTGCACAAAGTTAATATACCCTGACCTTTCAGGTTTAGCGTATGAACAGCTGGTTAAGTATGAAAAGTATAAAAACTATAACCACCTCTGTCCCAGCCCCAAAAATTATCGAAAAGAAAAAAGTGTATCTACCATTCGAAAGGGCTCAATTTGCACCATAGTTTGCAGTATAGTTTTTGAAATAAATTAGATTGAAAATGGAGTATATGATGCAATTTTTAAAGTGTCATATCTCGCTTAAAAATGCATATTTCAAAGTGCACTTTGGCCCAAAAATTTGCAATTTTGTTATTCTAATTTGCACCTTCGTTAAAATAGTAGAAAATCAATCGGTTCTTCGTTAATAATGTAAAAATACGTAAATCAATACTGCGCATGCGCTGTCCAGAAAACATATAGTTATACGACTCTCGTGCAAGGTGCGCGCTAGGGACTTTTTTGTGGCAATGTCTGGCTGATCTAAATATGAGTACATCAAAATCAGTATATATAATGAACATATAAAGTTCATCACTGATGCATTTACTAAAGTTGATATTGGAAGCCAAATGATCACAGTAAAACTTGTTATTTTGCTGTATTGATTTGTCACAATATGTTTTTTTTTTAATCATAAGATTTATACTTTTATAGTCTATACCAGTGATGCCCAGAAAAATTATTTGAAGAGTGCTACAACAAAAAGCCAACAACAACAACAAATCTTTGGATTCGTGGCACAATAATTTTTCTAACAACAAAAACACATAAAACAACAACACGCATAAAACCTACATCTGCGCCAGCGCAAAAGTTCATAAATATTGAACACACAAAACAACAACACGAATCCTTCAATGTGCGCAAATACAACAATAAAGTAATAAGAAATAAGGGTGAAGCTGAAAACTTCATTCGGCGAATTACAACAATCATTGCCATATTGAAGGTGGTGTAAAGAGTGCAAAGAGTGGAGCATGTTAAAAACAACAACACGAATTCTGGCAGCGCCCAAGCAAAAAAAAGACATACAAACAACAACACGAATGCTGACCGTGCCCAAGCGCACAAGTTAAATTGTTGAACACACAAAAACAACAACATGCAAATACAAAAAGCGTCATTTGATGGCTCTTAAAAAACAACAAAGCAATACGAAGCAATGATTTTTCTTCAAACTGAATTTGTCGAATTACAACAATCATGAAAATATCGAAGTTGTTGTAAAGAGTGGAAAGAGTGGAAAGAGTTAGGCGCTGGGCATCCCTGGTCTATACTTTTTTATCAATACTTAAAAACAGAGATAGTATTATAAACTATAAATAGATAAACCCCATCACAGCAAAGTGACTAATGGAATGCGCGACGCGCGCGTGTCACTGATACGACGCATGCGCAGAACGAGCTATCGAATTAAAACATTTTTTTTGCATTTTCAGAAAAATTCGATGTATTTTTCACACTTTTCTCAATGGTGCAAATTAGAGGAGTAAAGTTGCAAATTATTGACGCAATGTGCACATCGAAATATCAACAAATTACCGAGATATGAGCATTTGAATATTGCAAACTTTGGCATTTTTTTTTGCAAAAAGTACGAAGGTGCAAATTCTAAATTGCTGATATTCGGAGGGTGCAAATTGAGCCCTTTCGAATGGTTTATACACTTTTTTTTTTTTGATCATTTTTGGGGCTGGGACAGAGGTGGTTAAACTATAGAAAACATTTGTTAACATTGTTTGTAAAAACGGTATTCACTTCAATGCTGAAGTTTCTAAAATCGCAAATTTCCGACGAGTTGAAGAGAGCACACGTTTTGAATTTTTTTATGCATCTGTCAGCCTGATAATCGACGAAGCTGACTTTTTTTATCATAATCAACGGCGGTAAAACATATAATTGTGTTTACTTATTGTCAAAAACCGTGTGCTTGCTGTCTAATTATTTCTAATTTAACTAACAATATTATGCTACTAAATTTGATGAATTGAACAGACAAAATTTCTTCTCATATTTGAGTTTTTCACATCTATTGAACATTTTAACTTTCATCATCTCAATAGATGATTAAATTAAAACAAACTTTCGACAGGAAATTTCGGCATTGAAATAGAGGGTGCAAGATCCAATTTTTATTTATCAAAAATTTGCAATTGGGAAGTAATGATCAAAAACCTCTAAAATTACTTGTTTATAAAATTTAAAATTGGCCCAATTGAAGTGAAAGGAGCAAAATTTAAATTGAGCAAATTTTAATTTATTAAAAAATTGCAGTTTAAAATTGGCAAAAAAAGAAATAAATACCGTAAATATTAATGTATTTATTTAGTAAATACATCTACAATGTTTTTAATATACTATTTTTTAAGAAAAAACTTTTTTAAGTTTTAACTCAATAAATTTCAAAATATTTACAAATGTATTGTTACCTTAAAACAGAAAGGACGTACTTAAATCATAATTTTTCGGAATCGTTTTTTTTTTCATTTTCTGTAAGAATACCGTACATGAAACAAAAAAACTAATATATGGTTTTAAATACTGAATTTGTAGACGATTTTCATTACAATCTGCATTAAATAATTTTTAATAACACAACATTTTAAGCAGTAAAGAGTAAAGTCCTTTCTACATTTAGGTGACGATATATATTTTTATGATTTTCAAAAAAATTTTTTAATGGGGATTTGAAATCCAATCTAGGGGTAACTGGTGAGAGGCACCTGACAACACTGCACCAGCGTTGCCGTTTTCACTTCGATCGAAGTTTTTTACTTCACTTTTATGTCAAACACTTCCACACTTCCTCTTTTGTGAAAACACTTCTATTTTGAGTGATTAAAGCTTTTTTAGTCATTAAGTAATAGCTTAATTTTGTTAACTTCATTTCACATAAAAAATCAATAACTTGGCATAACTTTTGGTGTAAACGAATTCATAATTGTACCTTCTCTAACAGAGTTTTGTATTGGATTAGAGAATTTTAACGATAGTGGCAACACTATGTTCGATTAAATACTTCTTGCAAAAGCGCGCGTTGTGAAGGTTGTTGAAATGTTAGTTTGTAAGAATTAATTACTTCGAGGAAGACTCTGATATTGCAAGTCGTATTGCAGCACGAACGACTGATTAAAATATGATATATTTACAATTCTTGTCTTATACACTGAGAGCTGTTAATTCACTTAATTTAGAATTTCAAACAGAATCGCCTAGTTTTCATGAGTTGATTAAATCATTAAAATTGTATTTCATAAGTATTGTAAATAATTTTATTGACATCTCTGCCGTAGAATTTGATATAATTTTTGAAAAGGATCTCAATACTTTTAGAATTAAGCCTTTGTTTGATATATATAAATTGGGTCTACAGCCCAGATAAAATTTGATTCCTGTGATATATCTTTAACAGTTAAGGACGAAATTTTAAAAATTTGTGTACAGTTCTATTACGTTCGTACTCAAATTATGAAAAGAGTCAATTTCAAATATCCAGTTTTGAGAACATTACAAATTTTGAATACAAGATCTTTAGCTAATAGTTAGGTTCCCCTCATAAAACTTTTTCCTAATCTCATCGAAGAAAAAGATATCGACTGTCTAGAAAGGGAATGGCGTCTTTTAGTATTAAATGATTTTTCAGCAGAAAAAGGATTTGAAGAGTTTTAGTTCTACGTTTTTAAATTAAAAAGTGCCTTAGGTGACCTGATGTACCAAAAAATAAAAACTTTCGTAAGAGCGTTGCTAAGCTTACCGCACGGTGGTGCAAAAACAGAAAGAGTATTTTCAAAATTAAAACTAATTAAAAATCCAACAAGAAATAAGTTAAAAGTTAGCACCGTAAATTCGATAAAGCTAATAAGGATAATTTTTGATAATTATTAATTTTTGATAATTATTATATTATTGATAATTTTTTAAATTGGAATCCCTAAACGAATACTTTATCGAATGTTTGTTATAACAGTAATATTTACTTCAGAACCGAAGAAATAGCTGCATAGAAAATAGAAATAGAAATTAAAACTAGATAATTTTTTTCATATTTTTAATTTATACATATAAATAATTGAAATGTATTTCAGTATTTTCTTATTGAACGCGTATTTTCTTATTAAACTTTATTTATTGATTTTTTATAAAAATAATTTTATTGATTTTTTCGTTATTCATTTTGAAATCTACCTAACTATGCTTAATAAACATTCATGTTAAAAACAAAATTAAGTTATTTTAACACTTCGAAATCTCTGAAAATACTTCCTTCTTGTAGCCTATTTTACTTCGTTTTAAAATTCTCGAGCGGCAACACTGCACTGCACACAATCAGTACAAAGCTTTTCGCTCTTTTCCTCTCCGATGGTGTTTTTTATTGTTTCTTTTACTTTAAGCAATTTTGTCAACTTGGCAGTTTTCCCGCTAGATCTAGCGGTTTTAGATCTCGTCTAGCGGGAATATTTTGAAAAGACCCGCTAGGCAAGTTTTTTATTTAGTAGTTTTAGCTATTTTCTAGCGGTTTTTGGCCATAATTTCAAAAGTCAAAAATATGTCTGAATTTAACCTTAAAATAAAAAAGAGTTAAATTATTAAAAAAGAACTGTTCTTGTTTTCAATCATTTGAAATCACATCATCAAGTTATGAACAATTTCGCGCGCAAAGAAACGTAAAAAAAAGTTAATTTTTTAATAACAACGTTTTTATAAAAATTTAAAATTAAATGTGTGAGCAAAAGTTTCGTGCAGAATGGAAGCAACACGTCCTTCCATATAAGTGAGCATACTGATACAAAAGCATTTTGCAAATTTTGCAAATATATTTTGAAATGTAAGTTTTACGATCTTTTATTAAAAAGCACACCGCTGCATGTATAGGAAGCAGTATGACCAGATTGGAATATTATACGCCACTTTGGCATATTTTGCCGTCGGTAAGCATATTTTTTTTTTTAAATATGCAGCATTAAAAGTGGAATATTTTTGCTTTGTGCCATTCGGAAACATTTCACTCGTGGTAGCAAAGCAAATAGTGATTTGAAGAAAATTTCTATCTTTTGAAATTAAATCGTCATTTTAGCTTTGCCAAAAATGAAACATTAAATTTTGACAAAAATAAATTTTATTGTTTGATATTTCAGTAGTGTTTAAGCGTCAAATTCAATAAAAACTGATAATTAACCTAATATTTAAAAAATACTTTCCACTGCTAAATCGCGACGTAATTTCATCAAACGAGTGAAAAGTTTCCGATTGACATACAACCTAAATGGTTATATTTTGGTATTTTTGGTTATATATTTTGGAATTGCTAGCGTCCAAGAGAACTGTTTCAAAGCAAAACAGTTGCATCAATTGTTTAGCGACAATAGAAACATGGGATTTATTGTTTTTCTTAAATATGTATTGAAACAAGTAAATAGAGGGAATTTAATGTTTGAAAGCAATAACGTAGATGTGTCTAAAATATTAAACGACTTGGTTTTTTGGTTAAATTTTTGTAAAAGTTGATATTTTCGTCTGATATACCAAATTTTGTTATATTTACTTCAGATTTAAATTTAGATATAATCTACTTAGGTTTTTTAATCTACCTATTAAGGTTTTGAAACTGAACAAGTTTTAGCAAACTTACATATAAATGAAGCTAATGAAGTAAGAAACTTCTGTAAAACTTTTGTGTTAAATTTGCTTTTTCAAGTTAAATCAAGAATTCCAAAAAATATTATTCTTCTAAAAAATATTAATGTAGTTTATGTTGAAAATTTTGAAAATAATATAAATTCAGGTGATTCAATAGTTTCAAAACTTGAAACATGTTGATTGGAAAA
This sequence comes from Tetanocera ferruginea, assembly GCA_958299015.1. Lineage (NCBI taxonomy): Eukaryota > Metazoa > Arthropoda > Insecta > Diptera > Sciomyzidae > Tetanocera > Tetanocera ferruginea. Next base: position 78,094,179 of record OY282643.1, read on the forward strand.
TTAATAAGGAAAGCACAAGTACTGTTGAATTTTGGTCGCAAGTGCACAATTAAGGATGCCCAGGGAAAAAATCCTTTTAAGGATTTCATAGAATTTGTGCTTTTCTTGCTAAGTTTACCATTTATTAATGCTGAGGTTGAAATAGAATGGAAGAAAATCTCTTAAATATTTTGCTGAATGTAAAAACATGGCTACATGTTCAAAAAAAGTGTTGTATTACACCTATCAAATACCTGATAGCTTAATAAAAAATTTAAAAATTTCTATGATAATCAAAAAACCATACCAACATTTTAATTTTTTATAGGACGAACCAAAAACATTTTAAAATACATATTAGATTTATAAGTCAGAATTTCTTCTTAATTTCGTTTATTTAAAAGCTATTTTAAGGTATTTGCCGAAAGAATGACTTTAAAATCTTAAATATGTCCCATTTTAAAACGTTTTTGAAAAAAGTTGTAACGGTTTTTTAAATTTTAAGTGACGATAAGTAATACACCTATGTTTCTGATTAAACGAATATAATTCTTGAAAAGACTTTTGTAACGTACAAATGAACACATGTATGTATGTTTTTTTTTTTTTGAGTCTTATTATTCTAAATTTATTAATATTAACGTATATTTTATAAATTGAAGTGTGATAATCTTCTTTTATATAAAATCAAATGCTTGTCCTTCTGTCTGTATTTGGGCGTGGCACTCTAAAATAACTTCAAAACGCCTGGACCGATTTCAATGAAATTTAATATGAAGGTTCAACTGCTCCCAAAATAAAACATAGCTTTAAAAATTGCATAGAATTCCGCAAGTGGGCGCTTTAAGTAGTGCATTTTAAAGACATAATAACTCCTAAACACCTGTACCGATTTTAATGAACTTTGGTATGAACGTTCAACTCCACCCAAGATAAAACATTAAGTATAAAAAATTCCAAAGACTTCCGCAAGAGGGCGCTTTAAGTAGTGCATTTTTAAGACTCCTAAATGATTTGACCGATTTTGCTAAAATTTAGTATGTGAAATAACCTGACCCTGCAACAGAATTGAGGCTATTTCATGAAAATCAGAAAACTTCTGAAAAAGGGTGCTTTAAGCAATGTTTTGTTTTTGAAATAGAGCTTGAAACAAGTTCATTAAAATTAAACGCAACTATTTTTTAATTTAAATTCAAAACAAAAGTTTTTGTTTTTAAAACAATGTTTTTGCTATAAAAAAAATTTAAAACAAAAATTTTAAAATTTAAAACAAATATATTAAAGCACATTTTTTTCGATGTCATTTTTTTAGCTTTTCCGGGCTTTTAGCATCAGATTCACAGACAGCCACCCCGGGACTTCCGAATACCAAATGTTAACTCCATTCGATGAAGTTTGCATTTGAAAGATTTTAATATTGAATAAATTAGTTTTTATTTTATCGTTTATTCGATATTTGTCAAACCAATTCAAAAATTGTCATTGTATTCAAATTTTTGTTTGTTTTTTCAAAGAAATAATATGAGAAAATTTAAAAAAGAAAGGAGTTTATATGTAGTTGAAAATGAAACACGCTTGTGTTAAATGTTGTTTTGTAGAAACGCAAAGGCGTTAAATTTCTATTGGAAAATTTTTTTGTTTAATTTTAAAGTATGTTTTTTTTCTCAGTGTAGTTTTGTTTAGATATATATCTTTAAAATTGAAAGTGGGATATTAAGCATATTTTTTTAACAAAAAGCATATTTCTACAAAAATCTTCTGGTCACACTGATAGGAGGTTCTTTTTGCAGCTACAGCGAGGTTGCCAACTTTTGAAAAGCCCAGGCCCGGAGTTTTTTTTCATAATTTTTTTATGGTCCGATTTCAATTAAAAATTCATTATTTCGTTGGTTTTTTAAACTGTTAACCTTTTCAGTGCTTTTATTTATTAATACATTAAAAAATCATAATGTTAACAAAAAGTAAAATAAAGACTCAAATATTGGTATCATTTAAGAACAATGTGGGCTTAAACAATTAATTTTGTATTTTTTTTTTACTATAAGCAAACTATTGTAATGCTTACACACAAAAATTAAATAAATAAATAAAGATCAATATTTAATATCACAAAAAAATAAAATCATAAAAAATTAATTTTGTACTTAATACTATTAAAGTTAATTAAATTATTAATTGCTAATACAACAATTCTTTTTAAATTTTAATCTGGCTTCCGTCAATGTAGTTCTTACAAGCTCTTGTTGAAGAAACGAAAAAACTGCTGGCAATCCATATTAAATTTATCCGTATGGGTAGCTGTCCTTTAATTGAACTTGTGTTCAGTTTGTTTCTGTCGTTTCTCCATATCGACTCAAAACAAAAGCGTTGTTTACAGATACGCTTAAAACTTTTACCCAAAAATCGCTTAAGGATAAGTCAGTATCCGAATGAACTTTTTTAAAATGTTATGGATTCGAAAAATTAAAAATAAAATAAAATTATTTTGGTCACCAAAAAACTTTAATGGGCCCATGAGACAAATGGTTCATACATTCACTAAAAAAGCGTAAATCAGAACTAATAAATAAGTTAAACATATTTTTTTGTAAAAAACAAACTTGATTTAAATATAGATTAGCGCGAAAGCTGGAGAAAATGTGACAGGCCCGGAGATCGGCCCTCAGGCCCGATGTATCCGGGTGGAAAGGTAAATGTTAACAGCCCTGAGCTACAGAAACTTCCTTTCATATCCAAATGCACAAAAACTAGAGGGAACGAGGCTGCATTGGTAATGTACTCGTACCAACCTAGTGCTTTAGCCCAGTGGTGCCCAGAAAAATTATGTTAAGAGTGCTACATCAACTACAACAAAAAGCCAACCACTACAACAAATCTTTCGATTCGTGGCACAATAACTTATTTCCAACACACAAATAACGCTGCAAATACAACAATAGCAATAAGAATTAAGGCCGCGTTCATAGTGGAAGCTGAAGCTGAAACTTTTTACAGCTGCTGAAAACGCTTTGTGTACAATCATATGGAAAAAGCGCAGAGTGTTTATAGTGCAAGCTTAAATTCAAGGTTACGCCACTTTTGAGGCTTTTTGATACTTTTTTCTTCTATCTCATCTATCTCTATCTATCTCTTCTATCTCTATCTTTGGGTTTCAGCTTATTTTAACATACTTTTTGGCACTTTTTCTTCCATCTCGTTTGTGTACACAGTTTTGATTTTTGTTTCATGTCGTACGTACGCTTTGTGATGTAGGTTACTTTCATACTTTTTAACTCTTTTCTTGGCTGTTTTTTTTTATTTCTTGTTTATGTTTTGCCGCACTGATTTTTTTTTACTTTTCGGCAGCAGTGCCCAGCGCTTTAGTTTTAATTTATTGTTTTATTTTCGCATTATCGGTTAGAATTGTTTTTATAAACTATATCCACCGGAAAGTTTTGTTGTGTTTTATTTATTGTTAAATTAATCAAATAACCTGTCAGAGAAAAGGGTTTCACATAACTCTTTCATAGTAATGTTATGGTAAGAAGGGAGTACTTTTTCACAAAAACAGTACTTTTTAGCTGCTAAAAGTTGTCAAATGTTAATTCCACAACCCAGCAACACTGGTTTGCACGGTGATCGCTGTCATGTACAGCGAGCAAAATGAACACATTTTGCTCGGTCTACAAAGTGTTCATCCTCTCACAGTCTCATCGGTTTTTGACAGTATCGCATTGGAAGCAACAACAAAAATATTTGCACGCAGAGCAAACGAGCACCGTGTGACCTCAGCCTTAACAATGTCAACATGATCGCAGGCGCTGCCAGCATTGCATGTCGTTGTTTGTATGTCCTTTTGTTGTTAATACATTAAGCATAAACGATGCGCAAAATATGGAGTCGTGCGCTATTTCGACTTTGCTTCAATGTGTGTTGTTGTTTAGATACGTTTTGTTGTTGGTAATTTTTTGTGGGAATCGCTAATTTTCGACGCTTTTTCTTCTTCAGATGCTTACTTCATTCTTGTATTATTTCTTGGTATGTTTGTGAGTTGCACGTTTTCAATTTCCTTTGAATACAGTTTTTGTTGTTATGATCTTATGTTATTGATCTTTATTTTGTGCACACTATGAACAGCAACAGAGCGAAAAAGTATCTAAAAGCGCGAGCAAAACCGCGCACTATGAACAGCAACAGCAGGAAAAAGCGTCATGATATCGCTTGAAAAAGCTCAGTCAGCTTCAGCTTCCACTATGAACGCGGCCTAAGGGTGAAGCTGAAAACATAATTCGGCAAATACAACAATCATTGCAATATTGAAGTTGTTCTAAACAGTGGAACATGTTAAAAACAAAAACAACAACATGCAAACGATAGCAGCATTTGATGTCGCTTAAAAATACGGAGAAAAAAAATAGGCTAAACCAATCTCAAAACGTTCATGTCATTCACGTTCGCAGATTATGCTAGAAATTGGGCTTGCAAATTTATATGATGAACACGTCAATTTGTGCTTAATATGATTAATCTTGGGCTTGTTTTAATTTTGTTGTTGTTGTTTATGCTCATCAAAAATATGAGCAACCAAACGATGTAATTCTCAATTCGTTGTTGTTCCTGATAGTATAAAAGTGTATTAAAGTGCAGAGAATAAATAAATAAATGATAATTTCCTGTTCGAATTGGATGAAATATATCTAATTTGGACAATGAAAATATAATTTTTATTTTGTTTTCTTTGTTGCTTGAGCCACTTGTTCCTTCTTTACAAGGGCATAATTCAGCGGTTTAATATATTTTGTATTTTTTTTTTTATCTATTTTAAAATATTGATACACATTTGACATATTTTGATTAACAACTCCATACTTCCTCAGGTTGTGCATATTCAGTATTTTTACTATCAATTCATAAGTGGCATGCATTGGACACAAATGAGCATGTTTTTTGTTTTTATAAACAGTACCAAATTAACATAAATAGGACACAAGTGAGCGTATTAATTTTTTTATAAATGAGCCAAACATCACGTACATTATGCACAAATAGGCGTGTTAATTTTTTTATAAACAATCGCATTAGGGCTTGATATCAAGAACATCATAGCTTAGCTCAGAATCACTCCCAAAATTAATTGGTTTGGGATTGTTTTCAGCTCAAATTTCTCTCCGTGAAAACAACAAATCAATAAGAAGCAATGATTTCACTACAAATTGAATTCGTCATTTGAATTCGAATTAAAACAATCATGAAAACATCGAAGTTGTCGTAAAGAGTAGAAAGAGTTAGGCGCTGGGCATCACTGCTTTAGCCGTAATTGATCATTTGAGGCTGTTATGAAGGAAACAATTTTCGGCCAGCAAAGCATGCGCTCAAATGCGCATTTACCAGACGAAGTGCACCAAAATTGTAAAAAATATTTAATCTATTAATTTTCAAAATTATCTACAGAGCGACATTGGCGAATTATAGAATGTAGCGCCGATAACGTTGACAATCTTTTGACGCAATAAAGAAGCACTCATTAAGATAATTGGAGCAACACATCCCAAATTACATTGTTTTAGTTCGAAGTCTTGGAGTATAAGGATTTGGGTAAGAGTAATCTGTTAATTTTTGCTTTAAAATTAAATTTGGTATTCATGATTGGGAAAAATCATGCTTCAAAACACTTGTTTTATATATTTAAATTTTTTATTTAAATTTTTTTTTTATATATAAAAACATTGCTTTAAAAATAAAAACTTTTGTTTTAAATTTTAACTTTAAAAACATTTGTGTTTAACTTAAATGAAATTGTTTCAAGCTATATTTCAAAAACAAATTCGTTTGATATAAACACAATTTCATTTAATTTTAACACATATTTCCGTCGGTGTACTTTCCTTGTCATGGTCAAATGCTGAGGTGCAATGGGCATTTAGCCAGCTCAATATTGTTGCCATCCCAAACGTAAAGTAAATAGCAAAAACTTTTCAGCATTTATTTTTACTAAAAAACTTAATTAAATTAAATTATTTATTATAAATTCTAAACTGTCGTTTTGGCAGTAAATATATAATACAATAAACAACGTTTAAAATAATTTTTTTGTTAATAAGAACATTTTAAAAACCAATTGGGTTTTTCGCGGTTTTTATAGACAAATCTAGTTTTTTTCATAGAAAAGTGTTGGCAACACTTAACATAAATGCTAATTGACCAATAATGCATTATATTACATATTCCTCGTAATGCACTCAGTAATTTAAGACCTTTGAGCTTTCGAAACTTTTGCCTTTTTTATTTTTTACTAGCGGATGTTACCCGGTGTTACTCCGAATTTTGCCTCGAGCGCAAAAAAAAGACTTTTTTAAAACTGCTCAAAAAAAAATACGAATTTGAAAAAATCCTTTTCAGATCGAATCGATTTTTGGATTGGCTACGTTCAACTTCGGTTTTGGCCGGTACTTCTCGGTTGATTTGATCTTTGGTTCTTGACTTCGTTTGACTTCGGTTAATTCCTTGATTTTTGAACATGCATTGCATAAAGTTATAACTTAATTATGAAAAACAGAAAGAGACACAAATACTAGGTCATCAATTTTAACCTTAATGGACACAGAAATTTTTGAGATTTCAGGATATTTTAATTGCCACTAGACTAGAAAAATGTCTCCATTTGAGCAAAATTTCTAATTCCCAAAGATTAATTATTAGAATTTTTAAAAATAATTTTTGAAACCAAGTTCGATGTTCTTTCACATAAAAGATTTTGATATTATAAAACATTGGCAAGTTATGTCTGAAAGCAAAATTTCTTTATTGTTGCTAATTAACAATTTCATTATTTTATAGAATGCAATCGTAACGTCATTCTGACCAGAAGACTGCTTGGATTCAACCTGATTCAGTCATGAATGGATTGGTCTTTATGGATTTAGTTTTTACCCTCTCTCTCTCATGACTCTCGTTTACTACATCATAGATTTTTAGTTAATCTTTAGTTTTTTTATTTTTAATTTGTTTGAAATTTGATAAATATTTTCTAGGCTGATTTCTCGGCCCAAAAGAAAAAACCACACATTTTATGCAAGTTTGAATGAGCTATAACTTAAAATATATTCAGTTTTTAAACCGCCCACTTTTCACATCTGCAGGTTTAAAATCAGACCTACATTTGAAAAGTTTTATGCCGAATAGAGTTCACTCAAAAAAATAAGTACATTAAACAACCGTAAAATTGACATTTTTAGTTGACAAAAGTCGTCCGACATTAAAAAATGTTAAAATTGATATTATCCTAATGTACTTTTTACATTACGAAACCTACATTTAAAAATGTATAACTGTCACATAATAATGTTATTTTAACACTTAAAATATCAAAAAGTATCAGTACATTAATGCAGATAAAAAAAAATGTATTGAAAAATAATCTGCCACGAGTGGGAATCGAACCTGGGCTCCGGGCACCCAAAGCCACACTCATAACCTGTGTGCCACAAAACGTTAATTTTACATGGCAGCTTTTTTCTGAGTGTAGGCGTGGCAGATGGCTCACACATATGATAGTTGAAACAATATTTTTAATTTTTTTCTGTATCACATATGCATGCGTTACACATATATAGGAATTGCAGAAGAGAACTGAAGATAATAACATCAAGCTTTTTTAATATAAGCGTTGGGCGTGTCCTTGATCCAATTTTAATGAAACTTTATGAGTTGGTTTTAATATTTTATTGTAATTAGTTTATTATTGCGCATTTTATACCGATTTTTTATATATGGATATATGGGAGAGTGGCATCACCTTTGTCCGATTTAAACCAAAATTTAAATTTTTCTTAATATGAGAAATATAAAGGGCTGTACCAAATTTCAGACCTTTCGCTACCATAACGCTTTCTATTTTTGACCATACTTTGTATGAGCTCGCGACACTGTGCACAATTGTGCTATTTCGGCACTTTCGAGACTAGACGGCACTTGACGCACGTGCTTTTTCATTTCGGCCCAATTTGAATATCCCAAAATTGAAAAAAGTTACATAGTTTTTGTGATAGTATCAAACTTCAAGCAAATTTCTGCTGCGAGATACACTAAATTTTGCAATTAGTTAGCTCCAACGCGATGACCATCCGACAGGCTTAATTAACCATTCAAAATTGATTGAAATTCAGTTTTTTGTATCATTTGGAGGTGCAGTCAATAGAATTTTGCATTAGTGGACTGCGCTTGAGTATTATTTTGGATTTCGGATTTTGAAGCACACTTTTGCAATGAAAATATATTTTCGATTAGTGAGAACCCCCGACCCGTTGATAAAAATGTATATATTTCTTATACTATATTTAAAAAATTTGTTATCTACGAGGGGGCCTCGGTAGCAGAGATCTGCAATGAGTACCAAAAAAATTAGTATACTTAAGTCATGAGCCATAACTATTGTTGCAAATGTGTACTTATTCGAACTCAACAAAATACTTTGACTCATTCCCACTAAAACCAGAAAATACTCATAGTTCTCTAACATGCATGTGTATCTGCAAATTGTTACTTTATTGGATGTTGGTTAATAATACGATGTGACTCACTTATTCATGAGAGAGGAATATAAGAACTATGAGTGAGTTGAGTATTATTTTGTGTTATGCTCTGCTGATGATTTTTGCTGTTTTTTTTACTTTTTGTGTGAAAAAATGAAAGAGCTGAGTAAAATTTTTTGTTATCCTTCTTGCAAAACAGTTATTGTTTGATTTGGCATGTGTTGCTGGACATTTACAATTAAATTTGTATGAAATGACAAGAAAGCTGAACTAAAAATGACTCTAAGTACTTAAGTCATTCCACTGAACTGGTGGTGTTTATTGTGTGTTGTGAGTCATTACGGTATAGCACAATAAATCCATTCACTCAATGAGAGACCTGAGCACTACATCGGTTTATAACAACACAAAAATTATTATAGTTCATTCATTCGTTCATTCATGGTGTACCGCACCAACGAGTATGAGTGGATATAAGTGCAAGTTCTTCTTTGACTTAAATCCACTTATACTCATTTTTGTGTTAGTCAACCAATGACTCAAAAACAAGAATAATTTCAGTTCTCTGCTCGGTAGTCGAGGCATAACTTGCCTTAGATTTAAATTCGCATGTTGATATAGCACTCCGCCACACATACGACATTCTTCACTTCTTTCTCTTGATTTCCCTTTCTCTCCTACTTATCTATCACCACATTTCCGAACAAAGAAAGCAGACTTGACTGAATAGGTTTGACACTTAACATCTTTGCTTCAAAGCTAAAAAAAAAACAATCACATCCCGGTGGAGAAGGTTTATTGTGTCTAAGTATTTTACAAGTTATTAAAATTGTTGAAAAATAATATTTTTTTAGTTAAAAGAATTGATCGCAACCAGGCCCGATCGCAAATTAATTAAATTTTTATAAAGGACTACGAACTTAATACACTAAAAAATGGTTCCACTTAAAATTAAAATTTCCTGTGGAAAATTAAAATATTTTGAATGAAAATCAAGAATGTATAAAAAAAAATTGGAAAAATGACTCATTTTAGAGAACCAGACAGTAATAAATGAGTCATTTTAGTACGTTTTTGTAATTTTGTTCAACTGAAAACTTCATTTGTAGAAAATAGATAAATTTTTTATGACTTACAAATTTGTAATCTAAAAACATTCATTCTACACAATATCTCACAATAGCTCAATGAAAGCGTGCTAGACTGTCAACTGTCATGCGGATTGATGATTCTTATTCTGTTTCATTAATTGCTTGGTCAAAAATAACAGTCAAAATTAGTTTTAGTAAAAAAAAAACATATATATAAAAAAAAAATCTTTGGTGTTCTTCTCGAGGGACTGAACCCAGATCAATCGAGTTCTAGACTCGAACGCAAGCACACTCGGCTAAACTTGAACTTCCAAAAAGATGATCAAATTTCATTAAGATCGATGTTTTTTCGTTTCAAGTAAGATATATTTTTAAGTTGATGACAACTGAATATTCGTTTGCGGCAAATACAGTTCACAAACGAAGTATAGTTGGTGAATTTTTCAGTTGCGGTAAACGAAAAATTTCTTTGCGTGTATAAAACCATACATCAGAAAAACAACTTATGTCTTTAAGTTAACAAAAACATTCATCTCCTTTTTATAATTAAATAATCTTACGCATGCATCTAGTTGAATTAATATTTTAATCAATATATTTAAATTTTGCGCACATTTCCTGCAAGACCCGTCACAGCTTAAAGTTTGAAATTTTTATGGAGAAAGTTTTTACTTCTTAATTTACTCTATCATCCAAAAAGAAAATGCGAACAAAGTGTTCGCATAGTTGTTAAATCAATGTGAATAAGTTAATCTTGAAGTATACAATAGAACTTCTCTAGCGATTCATTCTCTATACTTATATTAAAATGATAAAATTTGAGTTTTGACAGTTTTCCACGATATGAGCGCGATATATTAAAATTCGGCACTTTTTATTCTAAAAAGCACTATTTTTCTCTGTAATAAGGCACAATCTCAAAAGGTATAATTCCATCCTTGCTGTGTACGCAAATGAAATGTCTATTAAAAATATTTTTAAAAAATTAAAAACAAATTCTATTTACTTGAAACAATTTCATCGAAAATTAAAAATGGTTTTGTTGCGGAAAATTTACTATTTTTTATGGTTTTACAGTCCAAAGCTCATTTACTTAATTTTGGCTTTAACAACTCCGGATCGTAAAACTTTCATAATAAAATTTTAAAATATTCCGATAGCACTTGATAGTTGTGTGTGTCAATCAGAAAATTTTTAATAATTGGTAGAACATTTTTGCCAAAGTAATTAAATTTAGTATTGTTCTACACAATTATGAATTTTATGTGAACTACCCCTTAGAATTTTATAAAGTCGATGCTGCCATTTACCGTCGTTCAATCGGGACCGAATTTTGTACGAAATGTTCTTAGGCCTTACCAAATATAATTTCGTTCTTGGAGAGAAAATTTAATGTACTTGAAAATCTGCTATACAAATAAAGGACGGTTTTATGTACATTCTACAAATGGGCATTTCCATAGACGCGAACGTAACGTTCGTACGCCTTTCCTGTTGGTAAAAATTAAAAAAAATCATAGAAAAATTGATACTTTTGTTGTTTTGATTTTATTTTCTGATAGCACGCTAGAGCACTCTAATTAGAGTAAATTATGGAAACTATCGAAAGAATTGTCCAAAAACATAATCCAACAAACAAGGACGCGGTACTTAACACAAAATAGAAGTGGTATTTGTCTTCATCGATAAAAACGAAAAAATCTTCGAAGTGTGCATGAGTTTATTAATAAAAGTTTTTTAAAATAACCTGGAATAATAATGCTTTGTATAAATTGTTGTTTTGTGGAAATATCTGCTTATTTTTTAACAAACCATAATAGGATGCGTTACGATACACACGCAACGTAACATATATTTCCATTATGATTCAATTGATCATAAAAGTTAAATATACTTTTTTGAGTTTTATTTAGTATTTGAGAAAAAAATGGATTTAATTATCAATGTTTTAACAGGGATTTTGTGAAATAGTCGTTATTTTGCAGTAGGTCTCTTAATAAAGATTTGAGCAAAAAACGCATAGAATAAAAATTACTAAAACGAAAATCTACAGTTTTGCAACCCTGCAGTCGATGTTATCATCTTGGTTAATGAGTTCGTGTATAAATTGCTTACGCAGAAAAATGACATTTTCGACTTTGATTGTAGCAAACATATTTCCCTTTACTGTAAATGTAAATTACAATTATGACCATACTTTGTTTGTTATTCTTGTTGCTATTTTCGTGAAAACCATTTCAATGTTTGCTTCTTATGCCAGTAAACATAGTTTGATAGATGTGATAAAAAAAATAGTTTTATTGAAAACATAACTCGTAACAAAGTAACTTGCTTACGCAAACTATTTATGCTAACCGTAAAGTAGAAACATGTTTCTAGTAAAAATAAACTTGTTTGGTCTCAATAAGTTTTCAAACATAATAGTTTCCTCTCACATTATATTTGTGGTAAATATATTTTGGTCTGCGTGCTCAAACAATAAAATTTAAATTTTACTCTATCAAAATATTATAAACTATAAGATTTAAATAACTTTTAATTTTTTGGTCACGGTGGACCTTTTGGAGGAAATGCCCATAGCTATATAATGCATTTTAATAAATTTCAAAAGTAAACAGTTAATGCAACTAAACCAAAAGCCTTCAAGTATTTTCATTAAATATGAACCAACATTTTCCATTAACATAAGTAAAAAAAACTAGTAAGGTATATCTTCGACTTAAAATACTTCGAATTAAAAGTTAAAATACCCTCACGGTCGATAGCGTAAAAATCTTAAATTGTTGCTCTTTTTGTATGAGATTTTAGAAAATTTTACTATTTTGCAGATGTCTAAAATACATTCATACCAAATTCTGTGTCGACAAGGAATAACCGCTAAATTCGAGTTAGGACAAAACGAGATTATTACTTTCATTGCTTTTTTTTCGCAACGAAATACACTAGAACGCAAATTTTTATGGTCGTACCTTAAAAATTAAATGTTTGAGGTCATCAAATCTAAACAGCAAAAGTCAGGGTACCCTGATATTAGGGAGCAATTTTCGTCTGAAAAATGCTCATCTGAAATTTTGAAAATGAGTTTAGCTGTTATTCCTTGTCTACACAGAATTGTTTTCCACAGCGTAAAGATAAGCCTTTTATAAAGTTTTCAATTTTGGGGTTGTATGGGAGGTGGACGTGTTCGTGGTTGGATGAAGGCCATTTTCTAACAAACCTTATTTTTGATATAAAATGAATAAATATCTGATTTTATTTTAGTAGCTTAAATAGAAGCCTATTTATAAAGTTTTCAATTTTGGGGTTGTATGAAAACGTAGGCTAATAGGTGTGCTAATAGGTGGATAACGCCCATTTTTCTAACACTCTTCAGTTATTACATAAAATACACAAATACCGATTTTAAGATTTGTAGTTTAAATATTAGCCTCTTTATAGAATTTTAATTATTGGGGTTGAATGGGAGGTCGGCGTGGTTTTCATCCGATTTGGCCCATTCTCGAACTTGATCTTATTTTAATAGAAAAAAGCTCAAATACCGAATTTCAGTTCGATAGCTTAAAAATTATGGCTGCAATCGTTTCCACAGACGGACAGACAGATAGACATAGTTAAATCAACTCAGGTGGTGATGCTTATCATCGTTATGGGTGGACGCCCATTTTGTGTACTCACCTTAGTTTTGATATAAATTTTCATTTTAAAATTAAAAATTAAAAATTAAAAATTAAAAATTAAAAATTAAAAATTAAAAATTAAAACTTAAAAATTAAAAATTAAAAATTAAAAATTAAAAATTAAAAATTAAAAATTAAAAATTAAAAATTAAAAATTAAAAATTAAAAATTAAAAATTAAACATTAAAAATTAAAAATTAAAAATTAAAAATTAAAAATTAAAAATTAAAAATTAAAAATTAAAAATTAAAAATTAAAAATTAAAAATTAAAAATTAAAAATTAAAAATTAAAAATTAAAAATTAAAAATTAAAAATTAAAAATTAAAAATTAAAAATTAAAAATTAAAAATTAAAAATTAAAAATTAAAAATTAAAAATTAAAAATTAAAAATTAAAAATTAAAAATTAAAAATTAAAAATTAAATATTAAAAATTAAAAATTAAAAATTAAAAATTAAAAATTAAAAATTAAAAATTAAAAATTAAAAATTTAAAATTAAAAATTAAAAATTAAAAATTAAAAATTAAAAATTAAAAATTAAAAATTAAAAATTAAAAATTAAAAATTAAAAATTAAAAATTAAAAATTAAAAATTAAAAATTAAAAATTAAAAATTAAAAATTAAAAATTAAAAATTAAAAATTAAAAATTAAAAATTAAAAATTAAAAATTAAAAATTTAAAATTTAAAATTAAAAATTAAAAATTAAAAATTAAAAATTAAAAATTAAAAATTAAAAATTAAAAATTAAAAATTAAAAATTAAAAATTAAAAATTAAAAATTAAAAATTAAAAATTAAAAATTAAAAATTAAAAATTAAAAATTAAAAATTAAAAATTAAAAATTAAAAATTAAAAATTAAAAATTAAAAATTAAAAATTAAAAATTAAAAATTAAAAATTAAAAATTAAAAATTAAAAATTAAAAATTAAAAATTAAAAATTAAAAATTAAAAATTAAAAATTAAAAATTAAAAATTAAAAATTAAAAATTAAAAATTAAAAATTAAAAATTAAAAATTAAAAATTAAAAATTAAAAATTAAAAATTAAAAATTAAAAATTAAAAATTAAAAATTAAAAATTAAAAATTAAAAATTAAAAATTAAAAATTAAAAATTAAAAATTAAAAATTAAAAATTAAAAATTAAAAATTAAAAATTAAAAATTAAAAATTAAAAATTAAAAATTAAAAATTAAAAATTAAAAATTAAAAATTAAAAATTAAAAATTAAAAATTAAAAATTAAAAATTAAAAATTAAAAATTAAAAATTAAAAATTAAAAATTAAAAATTAAAAATTAAAAATTAAAAATTAAAAATTAAAAATTAAAAATTAAAAATTAAAAATTATAAATTATAAATTAAAAATTAAAAATTAAATTAAAATTAATTAATAAATTAAATTTTAGTTTTAATTTTAATCCTTGTAGGTCATATGTATATAAACCCTTTAATGGTATTTTCAATATTGTGGCTTGTATGGGAGGCGGGCGTATTTGTTAGCCTTTTTTTGTAAAAATCTGAGGTTTGTGCAAAATACATCTGTATAAAATGAAATTTTTTGGTTGTACGTGTGGTAGGCGTGTCCGTGGGCGGAAACCAAAAATATTCAATAGTGCAAATTCTTTGGCCTTTGTGAACATGTGTACTTAGTTTCGTGCAATTATCTCAACTCCTTCTTATGCTGTGTTTACGGATAACACACAGACGGACGTACGGAAAGACGGACGGGCGCACAGTGTGGCTTTTATCAATTCTAGAGAATAAAAAATCAGATTACTAATAAAATTGATCTGATGTTATATGTTGGTTATTCTTAAGTCAAAAAATGCTTATTATAATTTCAGGTGACGCGACAAAGAAGTTAGCCTTAACTAAAGTGTTAATTTAAAAAATTTTGTAAATAAATTTTGCAAGGAAACTCATTATTCTCAATTCATATTGAAGTAGTGGCTAACATGTTGTGCAAATGCAATCAGAGGTTGATGGTCCCAATAAAGTCAATTGCACTTACAATTGAAAAAAAATTTAAAATTTATTTTTTTACTATTCAGGTAATTTATACTTAACATGTGAAATAATTTTTAAGTGAAAGAACATAAGAACATTTTGACTTTATAAAAACACCACCACTTTAATGAAAACTTAATTTATGTGCTCTTTTTATTAAAACATATGGTTCTCTTTATTCTTGTGAAAATGTAGTGATGTAAAAGTTTATAATATATAAAACAAATAGTGTTCGAAAAACAATTAATATTTAATGTGTCCGCAGCTAAAACTTACTCTTTACTATTAGGAAATGATAAATTAAATGCAGATTGAAGCCAGTGGGCGGAAGATTCTTCAAGGCCATTAAACATTGATTTACAAACAATCAATAAAATGTTTTGTTTTTCCTAGTTAAATTATTTTATTCTATTACTAGCAGACCCGACAGACGTTATCCTGTCCAAACTTCAATAAATATGATTGTGTTCGTTTTCGGAGAAGGTGGTTTTAGGATAATCGGGCTAGACCAACTTTAGAGTTGTTCTTTACTTTTTTTATTTACAAATAGTGTGTTATAATAGCATTAGTGTCATAACAGCATTAATAGTTTTTTTTTTTTGGCGTGAAGCTAAGTGAAAATCATCGAAAGACATCGCATGCAATAGTGTGGAACTTCAATCCACTAAATACACCTGGTGGAGGTCCTCCAATTATCGCACCTAAAATTATTTTATAATATTGCTTGTATAAGACTTGTACATGAGAACATTAAATATCAAACATTGGAGCATATACAAAATACAATTATTAAGCGCAGAAACTAAGTATGAAAGTTTAATGAACTAACACGCCCACTTTTGAAATGTTAATAACAAATATAAAAAGGACCTTTTGGTATGAAAAGAAGAGAAAAATAAAATAACTTAGTTAAGACATCATTTTTAGTTGCTAAAAACTTCTGAATAAACTACGTTTTTGGCAAAACATTCATCGTTTGGAAGTATGTAATATGAATTGGTTTGAAGAATTTCCAATACGTGAAAGTCCAACGTAAAATTACCCATGCGAGAACACATCATTACGCAAGTCAACACCAACAACATTGAATAACTGTCCCTGTGCTTTGTTTATAGTCATGGCAAAACATACTCTTGCATAAAAATTTACCATTTTAGTGCCTTTTGTTTTTTCGGGCAAAAATAACAGTTACTTTTTACTTATTTTTTGTCGGTCAAAAATAACAGTTATTTTGTGACTTATTTTTTCGGTCAAAAATATTACAATTCATTATTTTATTTTCATGTTATCGGTGTGCATATTTTACACATGCTATCAATAGTTTTATTGACGGTAAAATGGCCTTTGAAAAAATACAAATTGCCTGATAGTTTTGACCGAAAAAATAAAAGGCAGAAAATAACTGTTATTTTTTAACTGATAAATAAAAGTCAAAAGTAACTGTTATGTTACCCCGAAAAAAAAGGCACAAAATAACTTGTTCTTTTGTCTGAAAAAATATAACAGTTAATATGTGAATTTTTCGAAAAAAAAGCCATAGCCGGTACTGTCCTTGATTAAATTACTACTTATAAATTAAGCTTAAACTAAAAAAACCGTCTTAGCCCTATCGAATTTCGTCAGTAACCAAATTTAAAATATACTACTTTGGTTAAAAAATTAATACAAACCAAACGCATGAATAAAAAATACTTATCGATATACCTTTAATTTCAGGATACGCACTTGTATGAAAGTGGCTAAAAAATAAATGAAATTACAAATTCAAAATCTAATATCATTTTCAAATTAAAAGTTGTAGTGCCTTGTTCGTGAAAACACTTATAAGATGGTATCTAGCAAACTTTAAATAATTTAAATAAATTTTAATACTTACTGTTCCGACTCGTTTTCGCAAATACATAAAATAAGATAGGCCCAAATAAATAAGGGCAGATTTTGGTTTTCTTTTAAAAAAAAAACATATACAATTATGTGCTTCAGGTCTTATCACACAATGGCAGCATTTTGTTGAACGAATTAAAATTTAAGTCATATTAAGTCACAATTGTGCGTATACGGTCGGAAAGGGATAATGAATAAAACTTGAATAATAAATAAAAAAATCTAAATAATAGAAAACGAAACAATGAACAAAACATAAATTCATGAAAAACAATTAATGCTAAATGAATAACGAAACTAAACTGCATTCCTTATTAAAAGCATTCATTTAAATAAAAAATCTAATTCAACATTCGGAATACGAAAAATTTATGATAAATACATTTTTTAAAATTGGATATGAATTCAAAATTTTATTCATGGATCAATTCACTTCTACTTACACAGAGAAAAATGTGAAAACCTTTCGTATTACGTTTCGTTCCAGAAAAGCAGAAACATGCTACTTTTGAAAACGTTTGACCCAGATTTTGCTCCTCTAAAATGTATTTTCATTTTAAAAACGGACATTTTGAAATGAGCTTCTAAACGCTCGTTTGATTTTCTATAAAAAAAATTTTAATATGAGTTTTTTGAACGTTCACTTGATATTTAAAAATTAACATTTTAGAATTGAAGAATAATAAGAAGTTATTTTGTAAAATGTTCATTTTAAACTATCAAACGAACGTTTTAAAAACTCAATTTAAAATGTTTATTATAGAAAATCAAACATACGTTTTAGAAGTTCATTTTAAAAAGTTTATAAAGTTTATTTTCATTTTAAGGTAATGAAACGTTAAAAAAGCTTAAATTATGAAAGTTACAAAAAAATTATAACGTCTGATGCTGGCATGGCATTAAACTTTTAAATTATATATTTAAAAAAATTAAAAAATAAAATTTACACAAATCGAATTGAAATTGACAGAGCAATGTTGTCTCAAAATATACCCTTTTTAGGCATACGCATGGCTGTGGGTCCGCGAAAAAACTCTTTAAATCTCAAACTCCGAATTTTCTTTTAAAACAATAAACCAATCCAAGAAAAAAATTTGAGCCAAATCGGAAATGGTGAGTGCAAATTATATTATACTTCAATATGAGTTGGGCGATACATATTTTTATGAAAATATTTGAAGGCTTTTGGTTTAGTAACTAAACTTTAGTTGCATTAACTTTTTACTTTTTATATGACCTTCCTTTATTTGTATAGGATATTTTCAAGTACACTAAATTTTCGCTCCAAAAACGAAATTACATTCGGTAAGGTCTGAGAAGTCTAAATAAAGAGCTTTTTACCTTTTTTCAGCTCAGGAATCTATTTTCGTTTCCCAAAAACGACATTTTAATTCTTTAACACGAACTAAATATTAATCTATCTATCGATCTATCTGTAACTTTTAAGATCTTGTTTTAAAGTAAGCAGCATCGGGATGAAAACTGTTCCATTTAAATTAACTTAAGGATTTTGTAATTTAATTTTACCACACCTTTCAGTATCGTATCAATACACTTACACCTGTTAACTAATGCGAACACACCTTTCCACACATCGATAACGCTATGCGCCAATATTTTAAATTTTTTTCTCGCTTTTTCAAGTCTATCTTGGATCTATCCGATTTATATAATCAAGGCTATAATTAAAATATAATTTTATAATCAAAAATAACGTCAGGAAACGCATATGAATGAAGGTACTAAAATTGGACATTGTACTGGTTTTTAAATTTTTGATTCAAATTTTGAATCTACCTTTTTAAGTACAGTCGAACCTGTTTTTGTGCGGTAGTAATGAACCTAGAAAAAAAACGAGCGAACAAATTCACGAAACTCTAGTGCACCATTAAAGAAATTGCATTAAAGAATGTGCGTAAATTAAAAAATCGCTTAAAACAAATAGCACTAAAAAGAAATCGCACAGAAACAGACCGCATAAAAACAGGTTTGACTGTATTAATGACCAAAACATTTACATATTTAGTATAAATATGGCATAGCTAAAAATTAAGCATCAAAGACTTAATTACTTGAAGTCTCAGCGCCAACTGAATGAGACAACTTCTTGCGTCTGCTCTTGTACGTAAAACATCCCTTATTTAAAGCACTTTAAGTAAAAGAAACAATAACAACAAACACAATCGGAGAGGAAAAGAGCGAGAAAGCTTTACGCTGCAGCGCGCTGGTTGTGTATCTAACGATTCAATGCAGCAATGTCTTTTGGATTTGATTTTTTTGGCTTCTTTTTAAACTCAAGTTTTAATAACTTTTAAGAGCAGTTTTAAAGAAAAAAAGGACGCCACAGACTAAGTTAAACATGTTGCTTTATGTTAGTGGAAGAATTACAAAAATCGGTTGAGTAGTTCTTGAGTTATACGTCTACGTAGATACGTGAGAAGCCTTTTATATAATAGTATAGATATAGATATAACAAACCTATGGGGCGGACAGACAGACGGGTAGGGCTAAATCGACTCACGAGATGACTCTGATCAAGAATATATATACTCTTCTATACCGGACTCGCTTATTTCTATGTCTTACAAATGTTTGCACAAAGTAAATATACCCCGACCTTTCAGGTTTAGGGAATACAAACTATCTTTATTTATAAAATTCTTCTGTACATGGCTTTGTGACTGAACTCCTCTTAAACGGCTTGACCGATTTGAATAAAATTTGATGAGTACATGCTAGAAGGTTTACATTTAAAATTTGACCCGGTAAGTGGAGCTTTTGTGGTTGTGGGAGTGTTTAAAAGGGTATTTGGGATTATAACTCAGAATCAACTTGAGAAATTGTCATAATTCTTTCACTGCACCATTACTTTTTATGCATACAAAATTACAAAATTGCAAAATTAATAAAAATAAACAAACAAAAAAATCTTAAATTTTGATGATAGTTAGGCTTGATTTTTCGATCGTACAAACCGTTTTTAAATTTTAACGATAGAAACTTTGAACAAACCCTTCATTTATGCTTATCATATGAAAGAACATTAAAAAGTCTATTTTTGGTTTTAAATATTTTTTGGACAGCAATTATTTTTATTTTATCTAAGTTTTTTGCGAAATAAAGAAATCCTTTAAGGGTTTTTTTTGGAAAATTATAAAAATTAGAAGAAAAGCGAAAATGAAAAAAAATGAAAAAATGATTGGACGGACAATCAATCAAAATTTCAAACAAAAAATAAATGAATGGAATCCTTTGTAACATGACCGAGTTAATCACTTTCAAAGTCAGCACTTTCATTTTTGAGGATTTTTTTCTATTTCAACAGGAAATAAAATAAGTACTAAAAACTTTTTGTGTATTCAGGTACGAAAGTTTTTTGTGGAGTCAATTTCTTGAAAATTTTAAGTTTAAGCATTTGCATATTCTTATAGAAAACGATATTCTTCTAATAAAGGATATATAAACCAAGAATGTTACTTACCACAAAGGTATGCAAATATCAAATTGCAGTAACATAACTTTGAAAGTTCTTGTATGGCAAATTATTTACCTTAAATATTTAAGGTGTTGGATGAATCTGAGGACCTTAGTAGGTTTGACGATGACAAAAAAAGTGAAAAATTTCGGTATAGATGGTTAAATATAAATCGTGGCGGCCGAGGCACAAACTGTAAGTGCGTGGCTTTGGCGCCGAAAGGCCTTGGTTCCTGCTCTGCAGACTATATTGGTCACTATATTGGTTAATCTCCGAAACCACACAACCAATTTAAATGAAATTTTGTGAAAGTGTATTGTAAGTTTTAGCTTGAAAGATAGTTTTGGATCCGATAGGTGCCACTGTTATCGATTTTTACAACATTTATAATTATTTCAACGAAATTTTGTTTTTAATTTTAATCAGAGTTCACCACAAATATGAACTTTCCTTTCATCCAAAGTTTCAATGTTTTTTTAATGCGATTTTAAGTATATGTATGGGAAAATGGGATCGAAATTAATATTTAAAATAAATAAAACTCAAAGTTTTCAAATTATTAACCAAAAAAAAATTTACCAGAAACTTTCAAAGAAAAATATATAATATCTCATAACCAATACAAAAAAGCAGCAGCAGATTCGAGCTGCGCTGGGTATTATCAGCTAGTAATAAAATATATTTCAAAATTCTTTTAAGCACACAAAATAAAAGTAAAAATAAAATTAAAAAATCTTCATTCCTTATTTTGTCATTATTTTAAAAAAATGTTGACACGGATTCTTTAAAACAATAATTGAAGTTTCCACCAATTTTTTACATTAATTTTTTCATACTTAAGGCCCAGTTTCAATTTTGTTTTTTGGGTCTTTAATTTAAAATTTTTTTTATGCATTAATAGTTATGGTTATGCAGCGCATACAAGTTGAGGTCGTGAACTTGAGGTTCACCGGATTCATTGCATATGCATATGCGTCCGTTTACTCGCTGGCGCAATTTAATCAAGCAAAGTTGAAATATTTTCATGACAGCTCGTTACTTATAACGAAAAGCGAGAAGAAACAAAAGTAACGAATCATAAGCAATTGCTTTCAGGGATGGCTTTTGTACATAAATCTTGAAAATTTAGAATGTCTTAGATTTTTTTGTTGTTAATTTATTAGCAGGACCTGTTTAATATAGCCCGTTTCAAAAGAGAAGAACATTTTTAATTTCATTTTTCGACGCGCAGTGAGAAATTACTTCTAAAGCTTAAACATTTTTTGAGCGTTATTCCTTGCTCTTTTTGTACTGCTTGCTGAACTTTATGTTTTTTGTGTATGTTTTTTACTGTTTTTCGACACAGTTCTTCAAAAACCAACGATTAATTTTATTATGTTTGTACGAAACCCGTTTTGCGTCGCAGGATATCACAGCCGAAGCCTTTAATCCTTCTTTTGAATTATATATTTAAATGCGCAAACATTCAGAACAAATGATCGCACAGGTTCGGTGTTGCACAAAACCCGTGCAGCAACCTGGAGTTTGGGAGAGAAAATAAAGAAAAATTACATAAAAAATAAATTATTTTCTTCGGAAAAAAAAATTGTGAAGTGAAATTTCGGCTTAGAAATTATTTTCTGACATAAATTTTTTTTTCAATTTTGATTGGTTAATTTTCAAAAATTAGATTCAGTACTTCCGCAGCGCAGTGGTGGGTGATGAACAACAAAATTTAGGAATGTACAATCATTTATTTTGCTGCTCAGAAAATATTATATTTTAATTTTAATGTCGAACAATCAGAATGAAGAACACTCTCATTATTATTGTCTTATTCTCAACCATGCGCAAAAATGTTCTTCTCTTTTGAAACAGGCTATACTTGGAATTTAAATTTTTATGATTATAAATGAAAACATTTTGAGTATTTTTGTGTAAAAATGATAAAATTTATTAAGAAATATGACGATAAGAACATGCAAACTGTTTTATAATGTTGCAGCGCTTGCTTGCTCTGAACGTACGACGCAACCATTGAACATTGCCCAAAATTTACGTGCGTAAATTAATCCAACGAGTAGACGGACTCATATGCATATGCAGTGAATGAACTTTCCACTTAAATGAAAACAAAACACAATTTTTCGTGCACGAAATTGGACCTCATAAAGCAAAAAATAGCAAAAAAGTATTGTTTTTTTTTCGTAGCAAATATAGTGTGTCGGACCATATTGCAACACTGGCAAACAAACAGACGGACCGATAGACGCACGGAATTTTAGTTCTCCAGGTTTTCAATTTAAAACAAAATATCTAAACGGTTAAAAAATTTTAAAGTAATTTTTAAAATAATCATTGGAATTATAATGCATGTTTTAATCCTTTTTTATACCCTAAACCTGAAAGGTGAGGGTATATTAATTTTGTGCAAACGTTTGCAATGCATAGTCCGGTATAGAAAAGTATATATATTCTTGATCAGCGTCACCTCGTGAGTCGATCTATCCATGTCCGTCCGTCCGTCTGTGTGTTGTCCGTAAACACAGGATAAGAAGAAGGAGTTGAGATAATTGGATGAAACTTGGTACACATGGTTATATGAACCCAAGAATCAGCGCTATTGAATATTTTTGGAATCCGCCCACAGACACGCCTGCCTCCCATACAACGCAAAAATTGAAAACTGCATTACTCAGCTCATAATTAGCCTACAACAATGAAATTGGTATGTATGTATTTTATATCAACACAAAGATGTCTTTGAAATGGGTGTCATCCATTCACGGACACGCCCACCTTCCATACAACCCAAAAATTGAAAATGCAATTTATAAGCCTCTGTTTATTTTCAAAAGATACAATTTGGCACTTATATTTTTTATAATAAAACAAAGATGGTCTTGAAAAATGGATATCATCCGCCTACGGACACGCCTACCTCCCATACAACGCAAATATTGAAAACTGTATATATAAACTAATAATTAACCTACAACAATAAAATTTGGTGTGTATGCGTTTATATCAACACAAAGGCGTATGAGAAAAATGAGTGTCATCCATTCACGGACACGCCCACCTCCCACACAACCCAAAAATTGAAAACGCAATTAATAAGCCTCTGTTTAACCTACAGAGATAAAATTTGGCAGGTATAATATTTATGACAAACCAAAGATGGTTTTGAAAAATTGACATTATTCGCCCACGAACACGCCTACCTCCCATACAACCCAAAAAGTTTAAAACTCAATAAATAAGGTTATGTTTGTCATAGAAAGATCAAAGTTGGTATGTATGTATTTTATACCAAAACTAAGGTGTGTTCAAAAAGTAGGAGTAATCGGTCCATGAACACGCCCACCTCCCATAGCGAAAGCACAATAAAAGCATTAACTGTGAGTTATAGTAATAAAACTTGGTATGTTTTTGTTAAATTTTTCATCAAAATTTAAATGCATATAAAATAAAGGACACATATTTAAATGCATATCCGCCCACGGACACGCCCATTTTCAATAATAATAATTTTTTTTGGAAAATTAGGTTTAGGGTATTTCATAGTCGGCCTAGACCGACTTTATTCTTTCTTTACTTGTTAAATCTCAGGATGTGACAAAAAATGAAAATGTTACACAAGCAATTTTTACATTCCATAACACTGTGTGACGAAATCAAATCTTATAGAAATTCTTAAAGAGGGAAATGTTGCGATTCCATCGCACCTTGACAGACCTCTCAAGGTCGTCACAGTTTTTTGTAATTAAATTTTGTTGTGCCGACTTTCACCGGGCACATAACATTGGCCGTTTTTGAAATTGACTTTTTCTATAATTTTGTATTTTAGTTAATATTCTTAAGATTCAAAGAAAAATTCATGGCAAAATTTTTACGGGTTCAAAAGTTACAGCTGGATTAGTGAGAGCGCATCTTAATTTTTCCTTGCATTTTTCTTTGTTCACAAACTTTGAACGCGTTTATCTCGAAACCATGTTTTTCGTATTGGTTGCGGCAGTAGCGGGTTCATTTTTTGACGAAATTTGTATTTTTTTTTTGTAATTTTTAAAACTTGATTCGCTATCGTAAGACACGAACTTTTTTTGAATTTTTTTTCGATTTTTTAAAGTCAAAATTTTTTTCAAATTTGGAACATTACCAAAAATTGAAAAAAAAAATTTAAAAAAGCTTCAGTCATACGATAACCAATTTTGTTAAGACTTAAAAAAGTCATTTTTTTCCAGATCGGTCAATTTTTGCGACTCCCAGCGCTACAACCACGAGGCCCCGTTTTTTTCTCTGTTTTTTTTTTGCCAGTTTGGAGCTCTATAAAACCATGTTGGAGTGAAAAATATATTTTTTTTTCTTGTAATTTGTTCAATTCTCTACAATAATTAAAAAATAAAATTTGGAAAAATGTTTGTTTTTGACTGAGTTATGAATTTTTAAAAAAAGGGTCTGTTTTCTATGCCGCGAATGTTATGTCCCTCCTTCATTAAATTTGTGCAGCCATTTGCCTTGTCTGTTTCTATGCCGCGAATGTTATGTCCCTCCTAAATTAAATTTGTGCAGCCATTTGCCTTGTCGGAAATAAAAACTAAATTGCATTTCTTTTCATAAAAAAAATTAAAATCTCTTGTTATACAGCGTTCTTCTACGTGAAATTCTGGGGGGATGACGCAACGTCCACCGCCATAAGTTCCATGGACATTATGTCCGTTTCAAACAGACATAAAGTCCATGGACATTATGACCGTTTAGAGTCGACATAATGTCCATGGACCTTATGGCGGTGGACGTTGTGTCATCCCCCCAGAATTTCACGTAGAAGAACGCTGTATAAAAAGAGATTTTAATTTTTTTTATGAATTTTAATGACATAATGTTGCATGAATAACGTTACTATTTTCACAAAAACTCATTGCGCGTTAATGTAGCTTTTCATTGAACTTAAAAATATCAAACGCCCAACACGCCCACATTCCATACAACCCACTATGTTAAAAACTCTATAAAGAGGTTAATATATGAGCTACAAAGATAAAACTTGGTATGTGAGATTATTGTATGAAAAATAAGGTGTGTTCACAAAATGAGCGTCATCCACCCATGAACACGCCCACCTCACATACAACTCTCAATATTAATAACACTATTAAACATTTCATATTTGACCTAGAGAGATGAAACTTCGTATGGGAGTATTTTATATCAAAACTGAGGTGTGCGCAAAAATCACCGTCATCTGCCCACCTACCCAATGAACCAGATTAGTTAAACTAGTTAAACTTGTTGTTTTTTTATTATGTTTTTTTTTTTTGCTAACATTTCAACAATTATTTACAAAGAGTATTTTTTTCCATCTCGTTGTAACTGCTATTAACTTGTCATAAAGTTAAGTTTAGAAATTTGTTTTGAGACACATTTGAAAAGAAAATGCTAAATTTGGCAGAGTTCCGTATAATATAATTTTTCTAACAACTTGTGCTTACAACAAAATAAAAATTCATGAAATTTTTGGTAGAATCAGAATAAAAAATTTGTAGAGTCGATCCATTTGCATTGATATCCATATGCATTTTCCACAAATTCCTGGTTACGTCTGATCCAAGAGTTACTTGGCTACAAGGAAGGAAATCATTTATTATTATCACACTGAGAAAACAAAAAAAGTTAAATGCAAATTTTAAAAACGGTAAGTAAAAGGTGTTGCGGCCGTGCGTGCTATGTGTGCGGCGTGCAACGAAAATCACTTCTTTACAAGTGCTTCGTTTCGAAGCAGCGTTTTTTCCTTGTTTTGTGTATCCCGGTAGTTGTAATTCAGATCAAGTTCTTTCTTTTTATATTATTTATTTTATATATAAAATTATATAATTATGCTCTTTAACTCTTTCAGTCTTGGTGGTTAGTGTCACTTACCACATCTTCCCGAATTTAATATTGAAATCCACGCCATCTAGCGACAATCGGTTGAATTATCCAGGAAGCTCGAATCATGCTTGACAAGATTTTTATTATTATTATTATTATTGCGACCGATTGGCGGTTAATTAAATGGATGAGAAATAATACCAAGCATATTCTGGTTTAATATGAGTAGTTTTCAAATGAATATTTATGTTGAAATCGCAGAAAAAATTGGCTTGATTTGATGCAATTTTGTCTGGGGTGGGAATTTCAATATCGCAGAAAATATCGGCTTGATTTCATAATATTTTAGATGGTATAAATATTTTGGTATCCCACAAAATTTCGGCTGGATTTTAGAAACTTTTGACTGAAATGTTAATTTAAATATTCTCAAAATTATTGGCTTGCTTTGAAGTGATTTAATCTGAAGATTGAATTTTGATAGCTCAGAAAATATCTACTTGGCTTAAGTAGATTTTGTCTGCAATATTAATTTTGATTGGTCAGAAACTAATATGCTTGACTTAAGCTTATTTTAGCTGTGAATATTAGTTTATTTGCCCTGTTATGATTTACAACCAAACTGAGTTTAGAACACAACTCAACTTCGGACACCACTGGAATATTTTTTGGTATTATGGCTTACAACCATTTTAAATGGAATTCATTTGAATGGAATTCTTTTCAAATTGTAATGGAATTTAATAAAAATTTTGACATGGGAATGTAAATTAAAACAGCTGGTTTTTCATTTTCGCTGTTTTTATGTGATGGTGAAATAAAAAGTTAAGCACATAGGAATATTGAGATGGAATCAACTTTTGATTTATTTTTTAACGAAGAAGAAGAAAATAGTTCAATTTGTCGCGCGTTCGAAAATCACTTCTAGATAATAAAAATCTTTTGCAGGTGCCACACAATAAGGAAGTTTTTATTTATATCTTTCAATTTTATATAAACGCTTTATGTAAATGTTTTTTATAGGTTTCTTAGTTTATTTAAGCTAAGCAAAGAAGTATTTGCTGATGTTTTAGATGGTACCCGAACATCACTTAAAATAGGTTCTTTTCCATCAAAGAAACCATCAGCTCGATCTGTTTTTTGTTTATAATTTTTCTAAATATTGTTTTATATATTATTAAAGGTGTTTCAAAGGTTTTTTGATTATTTTAAAGCTTTTTTCCATTTATGTAAACTTTTCAAGCCAACATCAAAAATATAGTTGTATAATTTCTGTTTTTTAAAACATACACTGATAAAAAATCATACACAAAATTTTTTAATAGAAATTTTACACCTTTGTGTTTCTACAAAACAAAATTTAAAACAAGTGTGTTTAATTTTCAACTATTAAAAAAAACTATTTCAACTATAAGCTCACTTTTTTAATTTTCTCTTATTATTTCTTTGAAATAACAAACAAAAAAACTATTTGAATTGTTTTGGCAAATATCGATCATAAGATCATATCAAAACTTATTAATTATTTCAATATTTAAAATGCACACCTCATTAAATAGAGTTAGCATTTGGTATTCGGAGGGTTCCGAAGGTAGCTGATTATAAATTTTATGCCAAAAACTAAAAGTATTGTTTTAAAAACAAAAACTTTTGTTTTTGAATTTAACTTTAAAAAAATTTGTTTTTAAATTAAATTAATTTGTTTTGAGCTCTATTTCAAAAACAAATCCGTTTGATATGAGCACATTTTCATTTCATTTTAGAACATATTTCTCTCAGTGTAGTTAAAAAATGCTTTAAAGTCAATTACAAAGTTAAACTTTAGTTGAATTTTTGCTTTCACATTTTCAATAGTGAGAGAATTTCAATAATCCTTTCAAATTGATTTGCTTAGTGAAAATAGACGTTTCGCATCGGTATTTGGTGCTGGCATTGATTAAACAAACTGAAATACCTTCAAAATATTTGGCAATAATGAAGTCCATTTTTCAATGGGAATTTTATTCATTTCCATATAAATTTCTGTTGGCCAAACAGTATGACCATTTGTTATATGACGAACTGAATGAATGTGAACATAGTTTTTCCCTTAAATTAATAAGTGACATACATGACTGTAAGTCAACCCTCACTTTGGTACTATTTACATATGTAAATATCCCAATTTTAAATTTGCCATAACTCCTTTCTTTTTTATTCGATTTGAATATGGCTTGGACTCTGTGGCTATTTTTTGGTTTTCTTTCTGAAAATTCAAAAGTTGTTTTTAATTTTAGAATTTTTTGATACTTTTTGAAAATTTTTCATTTCTATAACGTAGTTTGGTACATATTTACATATGTAAATATTTTGTATTTGAAAGGCTTTTCTGATGTTTTAACGCATTTTTTGTATTATTTATAAAAAAAAATGATAAGGAAAAACTCTTCACATATTTATTATGTATACATATTTCATATATGATAGATTTTATTCGAAAAATATTAATAAACAGAATTGCTTACCGGGACACCGATGCACCAATCAATATTTTAAATTTACGGTTTTAATTTGTCATTATTACTGTGTTAATCAATACAAATTCTTTTCTTTATTGAGTTTACACTACGATGTTTCACAACTGATCAATAAAAACTCTTTTCTTACTATAACACTTCAACTCTTTACAACTAAGTGAATCACACGCTACATTTTAATTCTGCTTTTCGGGAGAAAAATAAAGGTACGCAGAAATGAAATCGTGAAAAAGTGGTTGTCAACGCAGTGTGCTTTTCAAATGCAAAAAATACGCAAAGTTCAAAAACCCCCTTATAGAATATTTGAAAAAAAGGAACAATTGAAGTTGTGTGGAAACAGCGTCAGTTTTTACAACAATATGTCATGTTTTGATATTTAAGCTGGAAGTGCTAATTTAATGAAAAAAAGTTAATTTTTTGTTGAAATTTGTTTTGTTTATTCATTGGCACTATACATTTTTTTTAATTTGATTTTCATAATTATATTTTGGTTATTATGTAAAGGGCTGGATCGTCAAGTGTGCGTAATATGTAAAACGCTATATCGTAAGAAGTAATGCATGGATTTCAATGGTTAGTAATTTTTTTGAATAGGGTACAGAATAACCTTTCTTTTGATACTCATAATGCTAGTTTTTGTTGGAAAATGAAAAAAAACACGACTTTTCCAGGCCCATTTTCCCAAAATGCGAACCCTATAATTTCTAAACCACTTGAGAGCGGCGTGAAATTTTTCCGTAATTGGACTGCGAAGGTGTTAATACATACAATCCGCCTAAAAAATAATGTAAATTTTTAGTTTCTGTTTATTTTTAAGAATGCCAAAAAAATATTTACAAATGTAAATAGAGCCAGATTACGTAGTAAAAGATTGGTGCCAAAGTGAGGGTTAAGATGAATTTCTGTATTGATTTTGTGATGTAGAAATAAAAACATGCCAAATATTTTTAAGAAGTAATAAAAAAATAATACCAAAATAAAAGTATTTTGAAAAATCGGAACGATTGGTGTCCCACGTAAGGTCTTCGCGGGACGCACATTTTCAAAATAAAAATCGGGACAACCCGCGTTGAGATCGAGACTTGGCAGCCCTAGTTTAATGTCATAATACCGATTTGTGCCTGACAACTCAACTTTTGATTTAGTTGTAAATTATAATAGGAGCATATTTTTCTATCCGTGTACGCATTTCCACTAAAACACAAAATCGATTTAAAGAAATACCTATAGAAGTAAAAAAATATGTTGAAACAAAAATGGGTTATTTTTATAACATTTTCTATAAGCAGATATAGAAAATTTAATAAAACTTTAAAAAAATTCAAACTATAAAATTGTAATTAGGATACCATGATACATTTAACACTGACTTGCGAGTTTAGAACTGCATTATTTTTGAAATGAAATTAGAGCGGATTAATTTCACTCAGAAACAAATGTCTTTAGGTGTCAAAAGAAATTGATCCGCTCTATTGTAAATACCATAGATGGGCATAGTGCATGCATAATGCGTGCAATAACAAAAATAATTGTTAAACTATTTTAAACATAAAAACAAAATTTTTACATAAAAATTAATAAAATATTTTCCACATATACCGACTTTAAAATTCAAAAGAATAGTTTTTATGCCTTGTAAAAATTTGGAAACCCTGAAACACAGGTATTTTTATTTTTGACCAGCTTTCCAAATCCATTCCCAGAACTTTGATATGCTTCTTTCACTTCACACTAGTAGTTGTTTAGAATTTAAAACTTTGGTTATCAGGCGATGGTGATGAAAAACAAACATAAGTTACATCAACCTCTTTCATGAAAAAATTTGTAAACAATACCCAAAATTCAATTGTCTAGCATTAATAATATAGATGCTGGCGTTAATAAGAGCGTGTTTGCTATGTTTTGCTTCATTGCAGTGAGCTCCTTTTAGTTTTTTTTTTTTTTATCATGTTTTGCACAAAAATTAACGCAACCTTAAGAACTTGTTCAAGGATTGAGATTTTTACTTTGAACTTAAGGAAGCATTTCACTTTCAGCTGGAATGTTTTTTATTTAGAGGAATATGGGGCTGAGATCCAAGAAAAAATTACTCTTTTATGTACATAAGTTTATATATTAATAAATAGTAAAATATTGCCATGCACATAGGGAAGGGTGGGTTATAAGTAGAAAATGGGGATGAGGTTGATTGTCAGACAAGTTGAAGAGTGGAAAATGTTAGTCGCTGGTACTGGCAAAATATTTATGGAGCTGTGTTCTCTTAAGTTAGGAAACGTTTGGGGGTTGAAGAAAAATATGCAAGCACAGTTGATAAAAAACGAAAGAGTACTACTACAGCTGACTATGAATAAATTTTTTTGTTGCTTAAACTAAACCTTAAGAAAAATATTTGAGTAAAACGCGGCTTGAGCTGTCTGCAGCGACAGAATAAAAGCAAATAGAATAAAAGATAAAAACAACTACCCTCTTAACAAGTGGTAGTTGAATTGCTCTTGAGACTTCACTATATCTTATATGCTTTGTTTTACTCCTCCAACACTTGGAATTTTAAGGGGGAAAAAGCGCGCGAAACCAAAACATCGTGCACAAATTTGAATAGCAGAGTACTGTGTTTCTTAATTTCTTTTTTTCGACGGAAACTAATAAGGTTAACTTTATTTTCAAGTGTGTATATCGTGTTAGGTCTAAAGTTGTTCCTAAATCTTAAATTTTTTAAACACGTGTAATTATTTAGCACGAGCAAAAAAAAAAACATACCTCGAGCGGAGACACGTTTCAATTGGCAGACTTAATGATTAAACGCAGTGAAACCGGCGCAAAACAGATGCACAGAATAAAAAGACGAATGTGAGAGATACGCAATCAAACAAAAGCAAGTCGACCAAAATAAACTTTGAGAGGTTACTTATATTACTGCAGCGACTTTATATGAGTTGAAGTGCATGAGATACATAGTACATTTCATATCCGAATCGTTCAATGACTTTAGTCAAACATATGGTACATTGTAATTACTTGTAGAACTGGACAAGACAAAAGCGTGGGCACTTAAGCATAAGAAGACTGTAACACACCTTTATTAATTATAAAATACTATATAGTTATCTTGAAGTTATTGATACCAGATTCATAGTCGTTCAGTGAGTCATCTTGCGCTTTGCTGTTGTCTTCAACGCCTTCGCAAATTTGATAACTGAGGCCTGCTGACATTTATGTTTTAAAACGAAATTTTTAATCGAGTCAACAATTACTATTGATGCCAAATCTTATCCAAATCCATCATTCCTTTACTTTACTTTTATAAACGATGATCAGCTTAGCAGTTCAGTTGAAACCACCCACGCATATCGAGAATAGAAGTTTAGTATGCGCTTTTTAACCTTCCTCCATTCATACGCCGCCTTCGGTTTTCTTAAAAGTTGTGCTCCGTGATTCTTATTTTTGCTATTGAGTGAACAAAAACTTAAGTTAATGTTGTGGCGAGCCCTTATTTTTATTCGCTTGCAAAAGTATTTTGTGTGGTTGTAAGAAACAGAGAAGTGCTGATGAAGCTTCATGAAGGTGAGGTTAAACGAGCATTAATATACTGAAATGAATAATACATTACCTACAAAGTTGGGTGCGATATGCAAACCTGTTCTTACTTTTGTAGCTCACTTCAAAGAAGTACAAATAATAAAATTTGATAGAGAAATAAAAAGAATGAATCGAAACATCATTAGTTCAGTAAAAAAATCTTTAGCAAGATCGTTAAGTTTTTAAGTGTAATTAAATTTAAACCACGTCAAATACTAAAACTCAGTTTTAGCTGAGAATGGGTTTGAAATTTAAACCACGTCAAATACTAAACTAAGTGTTAGTCCAGCATGAGCTTAAAATTTAAACTTCAAACTCCTGTCGGCTTAGTTTTAAAATTTCGCAAACGCTGAAGTACACAATTAACAAAAAATTTTATTCCGTGGCTGAGTAAGTTCAGTCGATTTGATTTGATAAATTTGGTTCACTCGAGGTTCATTCACTCGATTTGAATCGAGTCCAGGTTCACTCGATTTGATTTGATGAATCGAGTGAACCTGGTTCGATTCTCAGCCAGACGGTTTTTTGTTTTTTTTTTTTATTTGGTTAATTTTTTTTATTTGGTTAATTTTTTTGTTATATTTATGTAACTATATTTTCATAATATTAAATATTGAATGTAAAAATTGTTTTGTGTAAAATTTTATTTTCTGCCACATTCTGGGATCGAACCGCGGACTGCGGCAACCATCGCATAAGAGTCACGAGTTCTAACTTCTGGCTAACCTTGCTAGAGCATGAACAATATATAAACAAACTACAGCTTCTATCTTTTAGTTATTACTAGCAATACTCGGCGCGTTGCTTCGCCTTAGGCAGCGTGTATAGTAAACGCCAATTCAGACAGGAAGGCAGGCAGAGTGTGTGAAAAAGCGAGATAGATAGATATTTGTAATTCGTTTGTGCACGCATATTTCAGCCTGCCTGTCTGTCTGAATCGGCGTTTACTATGCATGCAGCCTTAGACAAACACATGTACTTCATCTGTGACTTCAAAACCTATTCGGTCAAAAATGTAGCTTGTATGGGGAGGCGCACCCACTTGTCCAAAGATCAGCCCAGTTTTCTAGTAGGAGGACATTACCAAATGGTAACTCCATTCTGAATTTCAATGCTCAGCAACTTTAACTTCCAATGCTATGTGATATTAAACATTTGGCTTGTATGGGCGGAGTCACACCCCGTTTTCCAATGCCCGTGCTATTTTTCTAGTCGAAAGACATTTCCAAAAATTAACTTTATACTGAGTTTAAATATTATGAGACATTAAGTGCCACAGCTATTCGATATTAAACATTTGAACTGTGTTGATGGTGCCACACCCCATTTTCCAATGCTTGCTGAATTTTTACAGTCAATGGACATGACTAAATGTTATATTCTTTCCGAGTTTCAGAAATTTGTGATTTAAGTTTTACTGAAAAGTTTGAGTGCCTAAAAAGTGTTACGCCCCTTTTGCAACGGCTTTAAAATGTTGCCAGTAAAAAAGCACGTGCAAATTAAGTTAGAATACAGAATTTTGGAGCTGTCCAACATGTAATTCTAAAGCTATTAGATATCGAAAATTATGGTTCCATGGGAGTTGCCACGCCCCCATGTTCTATCGGTACCAAACTTCACAGGAGCACTTTCAAGACTTTGCTAGAGTTTCCCCTGCGGTTTTAGAGTCTACTTGTAACATACTCACAATTATTTTTATATACATAGAAGATGTCAACTGCTTATTTAACATATGCTTAACTTAGGCAGCCTTTAAACGCCAAAAATTTGCGTTAAACATGCGTTTTCGTTTGCGTTTTACATGCGCTGCGTAGCTTTTACCAGGCTGTCTTATATAATGGAAACCATTCAAAAGTTGAATTATAATATAAAGGTTCAACTTAAACAACTAGAGACCAATGCAAATGTTTTATTTATAATAAAAAAAAAAAACAAAAAAAAACAAATTGGCCATTTCAGCCATTGAAAAGACTTCGACCGAGTTCCTTATGATCAATTGTGTTGTGTGTTATTAAATGTTTGCACACAATTGACCGAGAACTGGACTTACATGTTTTATGCCGACTCCGAACGGCTAAAGTTCATGTTCTCATGAAGCTTTACATGGCATTATTTACGCTCTGAGGTTTGCCATTGTCTGCAGAGATCTTAATTTAAGCGACGAAAATAGGAGATGATCTGTGAATCAGAATCGCGATTGTCGCTAAAATTTGCTAAAACTGACGTAAGCATTTTTTAGCGATCGAGATTTAGCGATAGCAAATCCTGGAATCTACCTACTGAGTAACCTTAAATAATTTTACAAAAATAAATATTTTTAAAAAATTATCATACGACTTTTATGGCAAAACAAAACAATTTCTCCTAAAAAAAATTAATATTCTGTACAAAAAATGCATATAAAAGATAATCCAAAAAAGTCGTGGGGTGTCTGGTACACCCCGCGCGAGTGACGAAGTTTTAAGCCGTTCGGAGTCGGCATAAAACATGTAGGTCCAGTTCTTGGTCAATTGTGTGCAAACATTTAATAACACACACAACACAATTGATCATAAGAAGCTCGGTCAAAGTCCATTCAAGGGCTAAAATGGCTAATTTATTTTTATTTTTTTTTTTTAAATACTTCATAAGTTAAAAAAAAGTATTGAAACCTTTTCATATTGTTTTGTTGGTAAAGATATTTACTTCCTTCATTGATCTTTCTTCTCTCAAAGCTGTTTCTACTGAATAGAAAAAAATATTCCAAATATTCAAAGAAGATGGCCATGATCAGCCATTTAATTTAAAGGTCGATTAAAAAAATTCGTACTGACATAAACAAACGCCGCGATACGGGTCTTCTAATTTAGCCTCTACTTTCACCCCTCACTCTCAGAATCGACCTAACTTTTGCTAACCAGAATTTGTTCCGTAATGTTATGCCAAATTTCGATTTTTCTGTTCTTTTCTCGACTGAGAACAGGTCAACGTTTTTGATTTCAATTAAAAATATAATATATTTATAGAGAGAGTGGAGAAAAATTTAATATATTCTTGATTTGTGAATATATTACTGACAGATCTGGTATTTTCTGATGAAGACATAATTGATGCAGTGTAAAAGTCCGATCCTCTGGTCACTCCTGGAAATTCTCACCATTCAACCATTGAAATTAGTCTTAATTTTCCTAAACCATCTATACAGAATCGTGCTAGTCAACCATTCATGGCATTCAACTTCAAAAAAACTAGCTGTTATTTAAAAAATATTTTGTCCAATATAAACTTGTCATCTATGTATACTGCATCTTAATACAAAAGTTTTATCTTCACAGAATTTTAATGCTGCAATGCTCTGTGCGTTTAATACAATCTTAAGCTATAATTTCACATTCATATAAACAAAATAATAAATATTGAACGTTGGGCAAAAGAGTTCAGTGATCCTTTAATTACGAAAACTTTATTCAATTCTCTAGTTCGGCCTATCTTAGAATATGCTTCAATTGTATGGTACCCACGATACGGTTGTTACATCGATGACATTGAATCTGTTCTGAAAAAAATTCTTTTGTTCTGCCTGAACTATCTTTATTGCAATACTTACTTGAATCTACCACCTTATGAATATCGGCTACAGCTATTAAATCTTCCTACTTTAAAAAATAGGAGAGTTATGCTAAATGTTAGTTGGATTGTTTAGTTTTTACACGGACAGTCCATGCTTATTAAGTTAAATTTACTTTAATATTCAACTTCGTCCAAGAAGATTTTTTGAGCTACTTTTTATGAACTTTTGTAGAACTAATTATTTGCAAAATGAACCATTAAGAAGCGCCAGACTTTAATTCTGTTTCAAATGTTACATCCTTACATGAATCCATGTACTCAATTCAACATAAAATAATAAATTATCTGCTGTACCGACAGTGATTCTGACCATGCTCTTTCAATGACAATCATTTTCACCTAGTTGTGGATATACATAAAACAACACATACATTTTTGAATGGACCTGACCTGAACCTTTTTTGGACCTCCTGAATAAATAAAATCGAACATGCTTGGTGAATGTAAACGCATTTTTTTGGTCGTGCTGTGCTGGTTTTATCATTTGGACAACAACCATGCGAGAACGATTTGTATGACATAAAATAATACGAAAGGCCAATGAGACCTAGTTGTCTCAGTGACAGTGTTCTCAACCGTTTCTTTGTTTCTAAGTAAATTAGTGAGGTAAATATGACCTTGTTTGTCGAAATAAAGGGTGGTTCAAGGGCCGATGTTGATTTTGAATAAAATACAAATTATTTAGGAAATTATTGTCATTTATTTTTATTACGCTAACTAGCTGACCCGGCAAACGTTGTTTTGCCTTCAATTTTTATTTTCACTGAAAGTGTAGTTCCGTTGCAAAGTCGTGGCAGATTGATATTTAGAAGAATAATGATAGGTGCACTGAACCGACACATCAAATATTGTTCAAAGACCGTTAACCGCAGCTGAAATAAAGTATATTTTTATTTTCCGATAGCTGACCCGACAGACGTTGTCCTGTCCATGTTAAAAAAAAATTTTTATTTCTTTTGTGAATTTGTGAAAAGCTGTTGCAAATGTGTTAAAATAGTTAAAAAGGGGGAAAATACGTTTTTTTAATGATCATTTTTATTCATATAGGTTTGGAGTATGTTTGATTTACATTTGATTTGAAAATAATTACAATGAATCTTATGGTTTTTTATTTACATTTTGATTGAAAGATCTCTGGTCAGGTAACCAATTAAAAAAAAAGAAATAATTTTTTGATTGCTTAGATGTGATAACATAATTTCGTTCATTGCTCTATGATACACGACATTTTTTGTTTTGTTATCTGGAGCGAAAACAAATAATGCTCCTAAGGTTCAATTCGTCGACATCAATGTTTTTCGCAGCCAATATAGCACGTTCGCTCAACCAATCATGATTTTTGTAATTTTGTGCAATGTTTGGAAAATCCTTTCGGATGAGTTCGGATTTTGATTCGGTGAACTGACAGAAAGCGACGGGAAATTGAATACAGTCGGTTGAAATGTCAACCGGGATTTTTCCGTTGCCAATATCCAGCAATTGTTTTGGAAATACTTCTCCAGATTGATCGTTCTGCAGCTCGACACGCATGTTCACAGTTAATTTGAGTTTCTTGACGTGTTTCCACAAAACGGATGACTTCAAACTCGCATTAAATTCATCGGCTGGAGTTGATCGTGGAATGACTGGCAATGTTTGACGAAAATCACCTACCAACAGAATCATCGCACCACCAAACTGGTTTTGATTGTTTAAAAAATCTTGCATAGTTTTGTCTAATGACTCCAAAGACTTTTTATGCGCCATTGTACACTCATCCCAAACGATCAGTTTGCTTTGTTGCAAAACTTTGGCCATCGCACTGTTCTTGAAAATGTTGCATGTTGGATTTTCATTAAGGGTATTCATGCAACTGGGCAAAACCCTTATAAGCGGTATAAACCGTATAAGTTTATTCTCCTTATAAATGAACTGTCAAAGTTTGTATGAAGAAGCTTTTGCACAAACCAGATATCTTTGCTCAACGATTTAGCTGGGCAAACGAACAGGCAAACTTATTACATCAATCAGCTGATTTATTTTACTAAAGCAAAAGAAAAAATTAGAAGCAGGAGAAGATATAGTCAAAATTGTAAAACTAATTAAATAAAATGGAAGAGGTAAGAATGGAAATTTTGTGAATTGAAGGAATTAAAAAATATTTATATACTTCATTTGCAGAAAGCAAACCCTGAACTTTCAAACAGCTGATATATGATGCAAATGCTCAATCGACTTTTAAGGGATGCTCATGCAACCTGCCTGATAAAAATAACTAATTGCCCAAATTATATTCTTGCCTCATTGCATGAATACCCTTATTGATTTGCATATTCAATGGCAACTTGAGTGCTGAATGAGCAGTTCGACCGCCTTCCAACAACGTAGCTGCAATTCCTGATGAAGCAATTGCAAGTGCAATATCATTCTGTGAGCGTATCGTTGCCAAAATCAACGCAAGCAAAAAAGTTTTTCCAGTTCCATCGTTCACAACTTTCATAAGAGTGTTATACGCATATTTTGGCTGTCGATTCAACAGTGGAACGCTCGTTCCAACTAATTCCCTGAAGGCTACGCAATCATATTGCTTTTCGCGTCGCAACTCTTGATTGAATGCGTCGTGCATCGGACGATTGGGAGCTGTCATGCCTAAGTCACATAATGCTTTGTTCTACATCATCAAGCACATGTCCTCAGGTAATATCAAAGTCTCGTTGTAAATTTCCTCGCTCAGTTGCATATTTGGATTTGACGTTCTAATACGCATCTGATGCAAAATATCATCACATATGGCATCCTTGTATTTGCTCCACAAATCAGTTGGTTTCGATGGGAAGAATGTCGAGATAATTATCGAAAACAGTGTTTATATTTGATGAGGATTTGACGAAAGCCCAGCATCTCCGAGGGTGTATATATATAGTGTATATCCAATGAGTGTCATTTTCTAACAATCGCAAACGTTGACACGCTTCTCTATATGTATCACACAGTTCACCATTAATAGTTCGCAAATCTTGGAATGATGTTGGGCCACGAACGTTGACTAACAGCAAACGTAAATAAAAGCACTCATCGTTTCTTGGATTGACTGTGTAAATGCGACCTTATAAGTCTGTGGAAAATAAATTGGGGTAACCTGGAACTGGATTTCCTTGTTTCTGCCATTGAAATTTCTTTGACGATTGTTTCCAAGTGTATTACCTTGGAAGTGGACAATTTTTCTTTATGTAAAAAACTTTTGTAGACTATTAAATTTACATTTACATTTACATTTACATTTACATTTACATTTATTTAGACAATATTAGTACAATAAGATGCAATAAGATCTTTTAATAGTACAATAACAATGGAGAATTATAATTATAAAACATTAAAAAAAAAAATTATCCAAACCAACCAAGGCGTTCTGCGATTTTAAATTTATATATGAAAACAGTGGGCGCAAAAGTGGGCGTGGTAAATTTTTCTTTCAGCAAAAAATTAAAATGTGATTACTACGAACATTTAAAAAAAGAATTAGCCAAATCGGTGTAGCCGTTTTCCGATTTTAGATAAATCGAAAACAGTGGACGTAAAAGTGGGCATGGTCAATTTTTCTTTCCGAAAAAACCTAAGTTGGACTACGACGAACATTTAAATAAAAAAATTATCCAACTCGGTCCAGCTGTTCTCAACTGATGCACTTACCAACGAACGACATTTGATTTTTATTTATATAGATATTGGTGTGGTTCAATTATGTATGGAACAAAATATCGGCCAAATGGCCACCGCGACCTCGGCGGCACACCTCCATCCGATGGCTCAAATTTTCGATGACGCTGAGACATAATTGAGGTTCTATGCCGTTAATGTGCCGAATTACCTCATACCTCTTGAATTGTTGCTGGCTGATCGACACCTTTTGTATTTGTCGCGCAAAAGAGCCATTGTTTCGTTAGCTTTGTGGCATGTGGCACCGTCCTGTTGAAACCACATATTGTCCACATCCATATCTACCAATAGCGAACACCATTCACAGTAACTGCCTGACCGGCCGCATTTTGGAAAAAATATGGAACGATGATGCCGCCAGCTCATAAACCGCACCAAACCGTCACTCTATGTGGGTGCATTGGTTGTTCGACAATCACTCTTGGATTATCATTCGCCTAAATGCGGCAATTCTGCTTATTGACGAATCCACTGAAGTGAAAATTTGTCTCATCATGAGGTGAAAAGTGCAAGATATGCATTTTGATTTGAACGCCCATTTTCATAATAAGCCATAATAACTTTAACGCGTTGCTCGATTGTGTTTCTTTCCATGGTTCAATTGAGTTAGTCTGAAATTGAGAAATGTCAAATGAAATGCAGAAAAAACTTGACGTTTAGGTGTGGTTCACATTCAACATCGGCCCTTATCCGCCCTTTACCACCATGCTGCGAACAAAATGTATTATATATATGGTTATACTTATCTGTGTGGCGTACGGACCTTGTTTGTCTTGATACTTCCCACCGTTCTATGCCGTCCAATGCACAACCATATTTGCACTTGTTCCACAATGTTGATCTGTATTATTTTGAAACATCGAATTTTAAATTAACGTGAATTTTAAAATATTATTATATATCTGTTTTTGCACTTTCATTTCAAATTGTTATATATAATTATAATAATTGGTTTGTGTATGGCTGAATTTTAAAACCTATAAAGCCTAAAAAGGCTTAGCTTAAAATAAATAAATAAATTTCTTTTATCGAGAAAAGAAAATGACATCAGTCCACCGCTTTTCTGAGCTCGTCAACAGCATCTGACCAACACTCAGACATGTTTAGGTTATGAAAAGAAACACATATCGCACACTAAATATAACACAGTCACAACTTAAAAAACATAACTTTTCAGAAGAAGCGAAAAATAAAACTCTTTGGTTGGAACTGCAGAAGAAAAGCAATTCTCATTTAAACACATAAACTTCATTCTTTCAGCTAATGAAGAAAATAACGAAATAGATAGTGAGATATGTGTTTTGTGAATTGATATATATCAAAAAGTCGATATAAAAAAATTTTGAGTTGTGACTGTTTTGTATTTAGTGTGCGATATATTGAACACAGCTGCGTCAGAGGTAAAAAATAAACGCAAATCTGTTTTTGACAGTTGTTAATCAGCTCGGACATAAAAAAGAAAAAGGCCTAAAGAGTCATCTATATTCCATGTCTAAAATTGGTATTTCTACAAAGCTAATACGCCTTTACAGGATGACATTGACCAACACCAGCAGCACAGTGGAAATCTGGAAGGACCACTCCCATCCGTTCGATACCAAGCGAGGTTTCAGACATGGTGACTCCTTATCGTGCGGCTTTTTAATTTTATTATGAGGATCTCACTGATCTGAGACGCAGTGGCACAATATTCTATAACAGTGTTATCCTTAGACTTGCCATAATTTTTTGAAAACAAGTCCGGGGCCTTTTCCTGTTGCTTTATTTTATTTTCATTTTTCTGGGGGTTATCTTTTTACAATTTTTTTTTGCATATATTTTGCCATGGAACTTTTGTGAAGCCAAGGTCTCTTATTCGTGACGCTTGTGTAACGTTTTCAATTTATATGAAAAATTTCAAGGTCGCTTTATTCCTGAAGCTTTTAATAATATCAAAATTAAATATTTTTATGAAAATTTCCACTTCCTACCATATAAATTATTGCCACAAGCGGGCATTGAACCTTGGACTGTCGAAAGCATCGAATAAGAGTTGGACGCCCAAGCATTACGCTACACAGAAACTTTCAATTGAACGCGTTTTGATCCGTTCTTAGTATATCAGAAACACAAACCTATGCTTTTCAAGCATTTAATTTTCATCCTAAAAGCATGCACGGAAAATTTATTCGTTTCATTTGAAAGAGCATATCAGAAAGTTGTCTGTCGAAAACTTGACAGATGATTGACAACAATTGAAATAGCTGCTGATACATTATACAATTAAAAGCAACAACTGTAAAAGTTAAAACTGCCGTGTTTTATAGTTTTGTCCATGCCAAAGAAATAACAAAACGACACCCAACAAGTCGCGATGTAAGGAACGTTCCGAAGCTAAGAAAAGTAGTGAAAACAGGAGCAGAGCACATTCAGGAACATAGACAGCGAATAAGAGCTCTTGAGAATGCAGCCGCAGCTAAATCCGCAACTAATAGTGAGGGTATGGTGATTGAAACATTACCTCAACAAAATTTTGAAGTAAACCAAGTTGATATGCAGTTGGATATGCATATGCTATATGATATGCAATAAGTTCTTAGAATCAATTGGCGTTCTATCTATGGTATGTCATCGGTTCAATTTAACTTTCAACTTAACGCCTTAAATTTAAAAAAAAACCCCCTGATTCAAAGACTCATAATTAAGCGTACACGTAGAGAAAAAAAATGGGCTATAATCAAGCTCAAAGCGTTCGTAACTGAAATCAGCTCAATAGAGCTCAAAACCATCTCAAAACATCAAATATTCACACTGTAGTTGTAGTAGTTGTTTTTGCATCTCAAACAAATGAGCAACTGAACAACGTAATTCTCAGTTGGTTTTTGATCCTGTTAGTACAGAAGTGTATAAAAGTGCAGAAAATAAGTTAAAAAATTATATTTTCCTGCCCGAATTGGACCAAATATATCTAATTTGGTCAATGAAAATACAATTTTTTTTAAGCTTGTTGGCATCGCTACAAAATGTCATAATTTGTTTTTATTTGAAAATATTGTTGGCATTTCACTTATTTTGATATTTGATAAAAATTAATATATATGACTGGTAATATTAATTTTTTTTACTAACAATCCATAAATTGCATGATGCATTGGATACAAATGAGCGTGTTTTTTTACTAACAACACCAAAATGACATAAATTGGGCACATGTGAACATATTAATTTTTTGATTAAAAAGCCAAAAATTTCTTATATTGGACGCATGTGGTCA
Source organism: Tetanocera ferruginea (assembly GCA_958299015.1). NCBI lineage: Eukaryota > Metazoa > Arthropoda > Insecta > Diptera > Sciomyzidae > Tetanocera > Tetanocera ferruginea. The sequence continues at coordinate 78,137,313 of OY282643.1, forward strand.
TATTAATTTTTTTCAAACGCACGAATGGGTGTATTAATTTTTTTATAAACAATCACATTAGGTCTTGATGTCAAGGATATTATGCTAAGCTCAGAATCACTCCCAAAATTAATTGGTTTGTTAATTGGATTCCTTTAAGCTCAAATTTATCTCCGTGTAATGTTGCGTTCAAACGATGGAAGCGGTTCAAAACACCTGAACTTCATGAAGATTTTAAACGATAAGAGAAAACTGTAGGTCCTGAAATGAAACAGGCAAAAACTGGAATTATAGTGAAACATTTCGAAATGCAGTTTGAGGTTATTAAACGTTGAGTGGAATCCGGGAGATTGGTATTGGTGGGGATACCGCCGGTGAATGTGATATTATGGATGTAAATGACCTAAACCAGAAGATCGTAAATATCCCTGTGCCGGGCTTTACAAACCACGTTTACGCTGATATCGCTGCTTCTAGTTGTGCTCACAATCCATTAAATTCACCTTAATGGCTAAATCGCAATACTGCGTTAGGTCGGTCGTGCGTTGACAGCTCGAGTAGAGATCAACGTGTTCTTAAGCCCGTATGATACTTCATTTTTCTGTCCAATTTTTCTAACTGAAAACAAGTGGCGCGTGGGCAAGACAATAAATGTATTAAACAGCTATAATACATATACGAGAATGGGATAGGCACATACTCACTGCCAAGAGCTTATTTTGACAGTTCAGCATCATTGTTAGTCGGCGCTGTTTTTTTTTTTTGTCAGCAGCCAATTGCATTGAAAAACATTGACAGTTGACAGTTAATTTTTGACCATTAACTTGACGAGCAACGAATTGAGAGAAATGTCAATAACAATGCATTGAAAATGCAGTCCGTCCCACATTTTTTTCTCCAATTCATACTATATGCATATCCACTCACACTAATTGAATTTACGCTTGCGCTATATTTCAACTTTTCTAAATTCATTTTCAATGCATTGAATTGGAAAAAAACAATGAAGTATTATACGGGCTTTATGGTGCAAATCTAAATTCGACCTCAAGCGTTGGTCGTACTTTATATCGTGAAACAAGAAGAAGAGATAAAATACGACCAAAGTACGATCTAACCATAGTATAACTAACGAAGTAATAGCAGGATTGAACGTACTCTCTCTGTCAGTACCCTAAATGTCAAAATCGGCCAGCTTGGCGAATGCAGACAAAGCAAACAAGCCATAGCAAGCAAACAAATCTAAATTCAATGGAACATCGTGTTGTGTTAAGTGCAAATAACATTTAATATTTTCGTTGTGATATTGTTTTATTAAACAATAAACTAGATAAAATAAATATAATACAATAACTGAGGAATAACAGTGACTTCAAGGTGTTTGCAGCGAATTGTTCTAAGAGGTCCGAGTTTAAGCAGCAGCAACAGTGACTGCAAACAGCATCCAATGAATTGCAGTTTATTCAATTTGCACTTTTAATTTTATTCATTATTACTTTAACAATAACAATAAAAATAATATACAAAGCGACAAATCACAATTTTCTACAATTATTTAACATAAACACGCGAGAGTTGGTAGCGGATCATTGTTTACATTTTGCCTATTCTTAGCGTTCTACTCGTTCGTAGATTTTGTATGAGCTCTCAACTTCGTTTTGACAATCACAGTAAGCTGCTCTCCTCCCTGCTATTACTTCGTTAGTTATACTATGGATCTAACGAGGTAAGTAGAAAAATGTTCTACTCGGTCGTGCGTTTGACATTTCTTTATATAGCAGAGTTGCATTTTCGTTGAAAGCGCTTAAAATATGGGTGTTTTATGGTTTCACTGGCAAAGATAGATTTTCGTGGGATTTATATTATTATCGCAGGAATTTATGTTTTATATAATGTTTTTTAATAACTCATGCTATTTAAGTAATCAAATGAAAATTTTGATAAAGTTAATCTATTTGTATTATTTTTCTTCAAATAATCTTTGTATAGATATGCGTTGGCGAAACAGGTAAGAACAACTTTTGTGGGCATTTTTGTATAGCTGCTTTTATTGGCATCGCCAAAATTACAGACCCACGATCTGTCAGCGAAATATTGAGTTTTGTTAATTTATAGGTCGTGCGTTCTGACAGCTCATCTCGTAAAGTTTATGCAATGTCGATATAAAGTACGATCGGCGCACGACCGACCGAAAAAGTTTTCTTAAACATGGAAACTTGAGAAAAGACAGTTTTAATCAAGTAAACTGCAATATTGCTTTCGTCTTTTAATTTCTTCTTTTCTTTTTTTGGTTATTATGTTTCTTATATTTGTGTACTTTTGAACTTTTAATCTTAGTGAAACAAGAAAATATCAAATTTGCCGGCCGAACACTTTTTAATAAATTAGGAGTTTGTACTTTTTACTGAATAAACGCTGAATATTTCATGAAAGTACGGTAATTTAAAAAAAATTAAGAAAAAAATAATATATAAATGAAACGAAATATGATAACAATCAAGATTTCTTCGCTCGTTCAGGCAGTAAAAACAGTTTGTTACGAACCAAGGATCGGAACATTGGTTCGCTAAATCTTCGCAAACGACATTCGTGCAATGGAAACACTTTTTAGAACGAACGAACGAAAAATTCTTCGTTCGCTCTGATCGGCCGACGCTTGCTCTTTTTGGTCAAAACCGGTGTTTCTTTGTTTCTTGAATAGAAAGTAGATATTATTTAATAATTTTATGTGACTTATATTTTATTTAAAAGTATAAGAGTAGTCGATATTATGTACTTTTCTATTAACAATAGCTGATCAACGCTGATGTTTGCAAACATTGAATTCAGGTGTTTCCACTGCACGAACGAACAAAATGGTGAATTACCAATGATCGCAACTTGTGTTCTTGCAGTGGAAACGGTAAGACCGGACAAAGATTTTATCATTTCTTTTTTATACTAAAATCTCTCTTCTTCTTAACTTTTTAAAAAGTTGATTTTCTGTCACGTGTACGTTGCTACACGCGAGTTTTTTTCATTTTCTACTATTTATTGGTAACTATTTAAAAAAAAAATCGGAATCAACATTCTTTTAGGCAATCTTTTAGTTTTTTGTAAAGATATGACCGCACAAGACTGCAAATTGATGGATAACTTCCACAATTTTTCTACATTTCTTCTTCGATTTTTTTCTAGGAAGAGACCTATTCGGCACAATCTGTTATGAAAATATCTGTTATTTTGTTATGATTTCCCATACAAATTTTTGAGCTGTCAAAAAATCTGTTATGGGACCATATTTCGTATTCTGCATGACAATCTTTTATGAAATCTGTTATGAATAATAGTAGATTTTTCGAAATGTCAAAAAATCTTTAAAAAAACAAAAAAAAAACAAATTGGCCATTTCAGCCCTTGAAAGGACTTTGACCGAGCTTCTTATGATCAATTGTGTTGTGTGTGTTATTAAATGTTTGCACACAATTGACCGAGAACTGGGCCTACATGTTTTATGCCGACTCCGAACGGCTAAAGTTCATGTTCTCAAGAAGCTTTACATGGCATTATTTACTCTCTGAGGTTTGCCATTGTCTGCAGAGAGGTGGTGACCGATCAGAAAAAATTTTTTTATTGAAAAAACTTTTCGCCGCGGCTGGGGATCGAACCCGGGCTCTGAGCATGCTAAGCCACACACTTAACCTGCATGCCACGGTCACCAAAAAATCTTTATCTGCTATGAAATTTGTTATAAATGACAACACACTGACAGATATATGTTTCTGTCTATTATCGTCTTAAAAATTGATGTTTTTTTATAAATATGAGTTTGAATTTGGGGGGCTCGGTAGTGGAGTGGTTAGCGTGCTTGACTGCCAACCCAGAAGTTCCGGGTTCGAATCCCGGTCTAGCCATGGTTCTACGCTTTTACCTTTCTTTAATTCTTTCCTCATTTCTTATCAATTGAAATTAAAAATTCATCAACTTCATCGACTTTGGAAGTTTTAGTTGGTGGTAGAGATGTTTGTGGAATCAGATTCCTTAATAACTCGAATTGACTGAGATAAACGTCAAAATATAAATTAATTTTAAGTTAACAGCTGGAATTAATTATTCAAAAAAATAAAATGGACTCTGTACCGTTATGGTTTGGCGAAGAGGATAGTAGGAATGACAGGATCAGAAACAATTCCAACATAATGAAACTAAGTGGTAAAAGGGTGTGATTGTGGAAAATAGTAATTTAATTTGGAGTTAATTGTTGGTTTCCAGCTTCGTGCAAAATTTTAGACTGTCCAAAGAATCATTTGTGTACGTATAAGTTAGCATACATTGCTACTTCCGATTACTGTGATTTACAGCAGCAGTGATTTTATCAGGGAATTATAAGTTGATTGTGGTGTTCTTTTTATTTGGGCTATTTTTGTGATCTTTAAAAATTGATAATTTCACTACTTAATAAATAACAATGGTTTACAGCCAATATGTACTTTGAATGCCACTATCCTTTTCGCATGTAAAATCAGTCGCTAATTCCGAAAAAAAATTTTATTTTTTTTTTGTCACTCCGTTTTCGAGATATTGCCCACTGTAGGGTTTTCAACGAAAAAAATCTATCTCCAGAACCAACAACAGTAACCAAATAAATGATATATCAAATAAAAGCTTATAAAATTTCTTACAAACAATGCAAACATCATTTTTTGGTAGAGCTGCTAGTTTTGGCGGAATAAATTCAAATTTCGGAGATTTTGTTTATTTTTCAGAAAAATTTCCAAAAAAAGACAAAATAGTTGCAATTTTCGTTAAGAAATCAAAATATTTAATTACTTTTTATAATTTTTACTAAAAGCCTGTATTTTTTCGAAAAAAATAAGATATTGTTGAAGAAAATCTATTGAGAAATGAAAAAGTTGTGTTTAATGGAACGAAATCACCCAAATTGTGTGATTATCAATTTATGCATTTGGACTTATTTTATTGCCATAAAAAAAAATGAGAACTAAAGGTTGTTATAATGAAATCATATATTCTTCATTTTTATTGTTCTTTTAATAATTTACATTATTTTGACATAATTTAAATTGTATATAATTCTCATTAATAATTTTTATTGTTCCCTTAAATCATTTATATTGTTATTTACATTGTAAATAATTTTTAACAACAATAGTCGCAACAATAGTCGCCCATCATTCCTTCGTTCCAAAATCCTTGGTACCGATTTTCAATTGCTTTCATCTGTTGGTGGAATCTTTCCCCATGTTCGTCACTCTCGCCACCGAGATTCTTCGGAAAAAAAGTCGGATGGTCTGAAGACAACCGTTTTGCCACCTAAACGATTGCTATTTTTGTCCGGCCAAAGTGACTGGTGTTGGAAAACACAAACGAGTGATATACGCCACTGTCCCGAATGTTTCATTGCCAGTATCTCATTCTGACGATGTTCCATATCCTACTTGTCCCGATTCAACACGTGAAAACAATCGAAAATCCGTTCATTCAGTCGAGTCGAAAGGAACCACAGGTGGTGTACTATTACAACTGAAAGCACAACTCACCTTTTATCGCAAGCGCAGCTGAATGATTGGATAAGAGATTTTGAACTGTCAAAGGAAAAATCGGAATTGCATGCTTCTCTTATGCAACAATTCAACTTTTTGAGACCCGATGTTAAGGTGACATACTACAGAAATCGTAAAAAACCGTTTGCTATACACTTTACTAAGAATGACAATATCTGCTATTACGTAGACATTCCTGGCTTATTTAATACCTTTGGTCAGCCGTACATTCCCAAAGAGTGGCGTTTTTTTATTGATGGCAGCAAACTGAGCTTGAAGGCGGTATTACTTCATATAGGAAACAAAAAGCCATCGATTCCGATCGCACATGCAGTCAACAAAAGGAAACGTACGAAACAATGGCGAAGCTTTTGACATGTATTTAATATGAACAACACGACTGGAAAATATGTTCTGATCTCAAAGTCGTTGGTATGCTTTGTGGTTTACAGAGTGGCTACAATGACACAAAGTACTGCTTATTTCTCTGCAAGTGGGATAGTCGAGCACGTGAACACCACTATTACAAAAAGGACTGGGCAGAAAGAATTGAAACTTGGACTTATGAAAAACTTTGTCAAGGCGTTAGACAAAGAAAGCGATTCACATATTTGAAAACGATTTTTCCAAATCTTTCTGATTCCAAGATAAAAGAAGGTGTCTTCGTTGGACCGCAAATAAAAAAGGTGTTTAACGATCTTCAATTCGCAGAACTATTGTCACCAGTTGAGGCAGCGGCGTGGGATTCTTTTAGGAAGACTGTTTCTTGCTTCCTCGGGAACAATTAAAGTGAATCTTAGGAGAAAAAAGACAACGAGTTACTCAAGAACTATAAAAAAATGGGAGTAAATATGTCTCTGAAAATTCACTTTCTGCACTCCCATTTGAATTTTTTTCCGAAGAATCTCGGTGACGAGAGCGACGAACATGGGGAAAGATTCCACCAACAGATGAAAGCAATTGAGAATCGGTACCAAGGATTTTGGAACAAAGGAATGATGGGCGACTATTGTTGCGACTATTGTTGTTAAAAATTATTTACAATGTAAATAACAATATAAATGATTTAAGGGAACAATAAAAATTATTAATGAGAATTATATACAATTTAAATTATGTCAAAATAATGTAAATTATTAAAAGAACAATAAAAATGAAGAATATATGATTTCATTACAACAACCTTTAGTTCTCATTTTTTTTTTATGGCAATAAAATAAGTCCAAATGCATAAATTGATAATCACACAATTTGGGTGATTTCGTTCCATTAAACACAAATTTTTCATTTCTCAATAGATTTTCTTCAACAATATCTTATTTTTTTCGAAAAAATACAGGCTTTTAGTAAAAATTATAAAAAGTAATTAAATATTTTGATTTCTTAACGAAAATTGCAACTATTTTGTCTTTTTTTGGAAATTTTTCTGAAAAATAAAAAAAATCCCCGAAATTTGAATTTATTCCGCCAAAACTAGCAGCTCTACCAAAAAATGATGTTTGCATTGCTTGTAAGAAATTTTATAAGCTTTTATTTAATATATCATTTATTTATTTACTGTTGTTGGTTCTGGAGATATATGCAATTAAGTGGAACCAACTTTTTTTTTCGTTGAAAACCCTACAGTGGGCAATATCTCGAAAACGGAGTGACAGAAACAAAAAATAATTTTTTTTTTCGGAATTAGCGACCGATTTTACATGAGAAAAAGATAGTGGCATTTAAAGTACAAGCAACTTTTCGTTATTTGTAAACCAGTGTAATTAATATATTATTTATAATAATTTATATAATTATTAATAATTTTAAAATAGTAATTTGGTATATATTTATTTTATGTCCTTGTTTTGTATTGCCTTGTATCGGTTTATTAAAAAAAAATATTGGAGTAGCAATCACTGTAACTTAAATATTTTAGTAACAGATTGCGATTGCTACTTATAAGTAGCAGTGAAAAAATCACTGCTACCAAAATATCGACCGATCACTAACGCTGGGCTCGCTCAACACACGCTGTCAACCTACTTTGCACAAGTTTGTGAAAAAATACTTTGCCCAAAGCATATTAATTTCCAAATGTTGGATAACGAAATTAACGAGGCAAAACACCATGTTTTCGGAAAGTCGGAAATCCCAGGAGTTATTGGTGTAATAGATGGGACGCATATCCAAATGATAAGACCCAGTAAAAGCGAACACCTTTTTTTTAATAGAAAATTAAAGCGCAGCATAAACGCTATGGTGGTAGGTTTAATGTTTTGATTTTTATTGATTTGTTAAATTATGTGTTCTTAATCTTAAGATATGTGATCACGTTTGTATATACGTGCTGACAATGGAAAATACGGAGGTGCGTCACATGAGACATATATGGAACCTTTCTCACGAGCGGCATTATCTATAGCAGGAGTTTGAAGCAGGTGAAAAGTCATGATGGATTATTCGTAAATTTGCTTCAATTCATTTATTTAAATAAAACTAATTTGTTTTTTTTTCTATATCCTTTTTAACTTTGCAATTAAATTTTTCTCTTTCAAATTTTAGTTTCATTTCGCAAAGTTCGAAATGTTTTCTTTTGAACCTCGATATTTTCTTTAAATTTTCATTTATTTCCGTCAGTACTTTGTAGCTATTGATTTCTGTTTTGTTGCTATTGATTTCTGCTATTGTTCGCCTGCTTGTCCAGCAACCTTGCCTTTGGTCCTGAAGTAACTGCCACACGGGAGCATGATGGAGCGTTGTTATCGCTATTGACTTGCACGACTTGTGTATCTGTATCATTCAAAACTGACTTATAAACTGTTTGCTCAGTTTCCTCCGCAGTTGCAGACGTAGTATGTGATGCTATGTTAACACGTTGATAAACTTTTGTTCCAAAATCGTTAATACCACTCATTCTACTTACTGTCTCATCTATTTTTAGCAATTCAATAACTTGATGCTCTAAAGGCGTGAAAGAGCAAATTTTGGGAGGGCCACCACCAGTTCCGGAAATGCTTGCTTTTTTTTTCTTAATTTAACTTTTATGTATGTTTTGTGGACGGTATGAAAATCACATATAGTATATATATTCCTTATCAGCGTAAGAAGATCCGCCCTGTCTGTGCGCCTGTGTGTTGTCCGCAAGCATAGGATAAGAATAAGTTGCATGATTGCATGAAACTTGGTACACATGTTAACATTGACCAAAGGATCTGCTATTGAATATTTTGGAATCCGCTCACGGACTAATTTGCCTTCATACAACTCAAAAATTGAAAAATCATTAAAGAGGCTTGTATTTAAGCCACAGGGAAATTTTGCATGCATGTATTGTATATCAAAACTAATATAATTGAAGCTCACAATATTGTAAACTCTAAAAAGAGGTTTTATATTTGAACAACAGGGATAAAACTGGGAAAATTTGGTTGGACGCGTTTATAGATCAAAAATTATATATATCGGCAAATCCAGAAGAAGTAAACCTAAACCTTGAAAAATAAAAATGCTTTAAAAAAACTTTAAAGTCTATAAAAATACATGGAACGTTAAGAATATCGCTTGTGTTTTCCTACGGTAAAAGCATTTTGAAAACAACATATTGTGTGCTTTAATTTTAACTGATTTTGTTATATGTATTTTTAATCTGTAGCAAGTTTAAAAATTCAAGGTATTTTATCTTTTGTAATTTGGTATTTCGCGATTTAAATATCAAAGCACATTTATATAATTTCCAGAATTGAAACATTTGCTATTAAAAAATCACATCACAATTTTCAAAAAATAATTTTCTATCGATAAATATAATTTAAAAAGTGATTCAAGAGTGAAACGTGAGTGACAATTTTCATTGATTAGTTGGATTATCTTGGAAAGTAATTGGCTGGCACATTTTATGTTTCGGATTTACTTTCTATATAAAATCAATGAATTTTGTAATTTTTTTTAAATCAAGCAGACGCAACTATTTTTAATTTAAAAAGCATTTGAAGGTGTGAAACGTGAGTGACATTTAATTTTTTTTATTTGTTTTTGTATTAGAAATGAAAGAAGATAACGAAAACATCAAGAAAAGGTGAAAGCCGACCTTAAAAGAGCGTATGAAAAAAATATAGAGAAAAATTAAAGTTAAATCCGGATTCATATAAGAAAACAAACTTTGCAATGATTAAAAATATCTAATTAAATCATTTCTTTAAGCCGTTGGCATCGAAGGAATTGCTAATAGGTCAGACATATAGTCATATTTTGAACGGTCTTTGATTTTTAATGAGCGTAAGGATCAACGAATTAGGCTTAGTTATATATATACAAATTCGGAATAAATTTTGTAAAAATCCTATAGTTCTGAAATAGTTTTTGTGTTATTTTTATATTTTGAATTATTTTTTAACTTTATTAAGCTTTACATAATGCTCTTTCAATCAAATTTTTTTTTCCTTTTTGTATAAAAATGTCGTTAATGTTAAAAATATTCTTAATAAAGTTCACCAGATTAACCACGATGCAAAACAAAGATGATTAAAATTGTTTTGAAACGTGAGTGACACCGACGTGAAACGTGAGTGACAAAATCAGAATATGAAAAAATCTTGAAATTCTGAGAAAAACTAAATCTTTTCCTGCAATTAAAATTTCTACTCAATTTCGTTACGGAAAATTACTTAATTATTTATATTAACTCAAACAATTCGCAGATTCTCTATGCTCAACCAGCTGGAGACTTTGTTGTTGCTTTCTCATGCAAATTTTGAAATAAGCGACTATAAGCGAGTATAGGCTGGCGAATCGAACGCAGCTAATAAAAATTAACCTTAACATTCATTTTTATTTATTGCTTAAAATAAGTGCAAAACAAGTTAAGAAAGTCGAAAGTCGGTCTAGCCCGACTCTGAAAAACCCTAAACCTACTTTTCAAAATACCATAATAGTATTGAACATTAAAATGAAATCCGTGGACGGTTGAAGTCCATATTTTATATGCATTTAAATTTTGATGAAAAATTTACACATACCAAGTTTTATTCTTGCCCTTATTGTGTTTTCGCTTTTGTGGGTTGTATGGGAAGTAGGCGTGTGCTTGGGCGGATGACGACCATTTTTCAGAAACATCTTTGTTTTGATATAAAATAAATACATACCTAATTTTATTATTCTAGATTAATTATAAGCTTATTTATGCAGTTTTTAATTTTTGCGTTGTATGGGAGGTAGACGTATTCGAGGGCAGATTCAAACCACATAAACATAAAATCAAAGAATAAAATGTATGTACATACATTAATATAAAATATACGTAGATGGGGTTTAATGAAAACAAAAAAACTACTGCGAAAAAATTATTTTTATTTTTTTTTTAATACACTCTGATTAACTTTACAACAACGCACAATGGGCTCGCTAAACACTTTTTCTGGCCAAAATTCTGAAAACCTCTAGTAGGGGTTTGCGGATCCAATATGGCGTCCAAAAAGTTTGCGCACTTTTTTTGTCAAATACTTTGGAAATGCATCATGAATGTTTTCATTCCAATTTTTTCCAGCAAATAATTGACAACACAAGACTGTTTTATATCTTTAATATGCTCTTTTCGCCAAACTATGAAAAAAATATCTGCTTTTTTGAATCAGAAGTGTCTGTAAAAAAATGGTTTTTCTTAAAAATTGCAAAAAATCGCAACACATCACAAATTATTCTTTTTTTTTAGTCTTAAGCCTAATGCTATGCTCGATTGCGTGAAATTTCGCTGGCAACATCCATTTATTTGTTGCGTGAAAATTTTGACAGAAGTTTTGTTGCGAACGAACAGCTGATGGTAAGCTTACAACTTTTACATACTTAAAAAGTTTAGTATTTAAAAATGAAAGTACTTAATATCACCTTTATTTTGCATATATTAGTTTTTTTTAACTTGGTTATTTTTAGCAAGAATTATATTCCAATAGCTTCGAAATAAACGCGCACGTTTTTCATTCACAATTCTTCTCAGAAAGCACAACTTTGTTGAGTTACTGTTTAACTGTAAATGAGTATTTACAAGAAAAAAAAATCATTTATTTTTACTTTGAAATATTTTCTCTTAGATTACTACAATAAAGCAACAAAAACAGAGTGTGAAAAATGTAGGTTTTGGCCAGCAAAATTGGCCTATGAAAAACCATTGTGCAACGGTGTGTATATGTAATATTTTTTTGGATTGAATAACTTGTTGGTGTGGAAATGTGCAACGAAATCGATACACAACTTTCATAGTACTTGATTTATTGACTTGTGTTTTCAATATTTCCAATTGGCTCTTGGCTTTTTATTTGCTACACAATTATTGATATATGTCGATAAAGTATATCAATTGTGTCTTTCCCTGACAGATCAACAGCAAACATACAAATGTATCAATAAAAACTGAAAGCACAAAAAATATTTTACTTCCAACCACGCAGTTATAAAGTTAAGTGCCAGCAATTCAAAACTGAAAGAAAGAGAAAGACAGGTACATTTAAACAGCTTTAAACCAATATCATTGAAAAAAGCTTAGGTAAAAGCACTATGTGAAGTTTCAGAAGTGTTAAACAAAAAACGATCGCATTCACGCAGATCGCGAGCCAATAATACACACGAACCGACATTTTAGCTTTGAACATTAGTCCAAAGCAAAAATAAAGAAACGTATCAGTAAACGAATGAACGAATAAACAATAAAAAAACAGTCGGACCCTCAATATAAACATATAATTTTTCAGTTGGTAGTTGGTAAAGGGGAGGCGTTAACAGTGACTATAATCACTACACAACGTCTGCGATAGAGCTTTATTTTGAAAGCTAATGTGTACACATACATATACGAGATGGGTAATCAGCATGTTCACTTTTAATAAACTGTGTGTTCTTCGACAACTAAAAAACACAATCAAGCTTGAATTATTGACAAATATTGTGAATTCACAACTCGTTGTTGTAAGTTAAAATTTTATTGTAAAATGTTATTTTATCTAACAAACGCAAATACACATTTCATTGACACCTCATTTTTACTTAATTGATGAATTCTTAACCAGTCCTAATTTGAAATTAAATCCCAATTAAAAAGAAAACTTTATTCAGTTTTTTACCATGTAATTATTTGTTTGTGGAATATGACCTAAGGATGCTAGAAATTTTCAACTGGCGCCAAAATGCCTAAAACATACTTTTTATATACAGTGTTAAATATGTGTATAGTGGTTAGTGTATAGTGTTACATATATACTAAAAATAAATACAAATTTTTTGATTAGTAGATAATAAAAAACTGTGACAACTAAAAAATCACAAACAAACTTTATAGAAATTCTCAACTTCTCAATGAAGTCACAATTTTTTGTAATTAATTTTTAAAGTTGAAGTATTCGAATTTTTCTAAGCCGACATTCATTGCATTTTTAATGACATTTGACTTTTTGGAAATGAAAAACAAAGTCCATTTCTTTACGGTAGAATTTCAAGTAGAATAAGGCTGTGTTAAAATAAATCCGATAAAATTCGAAATTCGAAGCTCAAAGTAAAATTAATGTTTCTGTAATTTGCCTTTGACAAAAATTCATTCCTCACAAGAATACCTTATCATTGAAACCAAAAGCATCAACATCGGTTGAGAGTTCGCTAGAGGATGCATTTTAGCTTTTCTTTTTCGTAGACGTTGCTAAATTTTTGAGCCCTCTTCACTTAAAATCAGATAATATTTACGGAATTTTGAGATATTTTTATGAAAAATATTCCGGAAAATCCTATGGAAAATTATGAATTGGAAATTTCTTAAATTACTTTTTTGGCGAGAGACTCAAACGATTTCTTCAAAGCCTCTTTATACTGATGTCAGAGTAAACGCTACAATCAAGGCGATGCTACATATAAAGCTACTCGAAGCTACAAACTAGGAATGTCAATTTTCGGGGATTTAGTGATCCCGGGATTTTTGGGATCTGAAAATATAATCCCGGGTTCCCGGTATCGCATTCACAAGGTGTCGTATTTTGTCTTAACGTCCTATTGTTCTATTTTTTTACAACTAACATCAACACTGAACAAAATTGAGATAAGACAGATACAACACGGGAAGCTGTTTATTGTTTGTGCTATCCTGTCAGAAGTAAAATTATGGCAAAATAGCAACTTTTTTGGCTAATACGTACTTGATTCAACTTCTAATAAAGCTAATACTTTATTTTCGCACAAATCAGTTGACTTTTCGTGAGGCATTTCGGTTTTCTTTACTTTATCGATCAGCTGATTAAGTACAGAAATATGACATACAACGGTTAAGGGGTGCGTTGTAAAAATACAAGCGTTTTATTTTTGTAGATCTTTGAAATACGACATAAGACAAACCCTGTGAATTGCTTTAATATATAAAATAAATTTATCTAAACTTTATGGCATCATGAAAATGTCTTAATAAAAGTGTTATAAACTTATTTGTCATAATCAGGGACGCAACCAGAAATTTTTTTTTTGTGGGTTTTGTAAAATTTCGAGCTCATATATGAAAACAATTTTACGTTATTAAAGCGGATGTGATGTAGCGTTAATGCGTCCTATAGCTGCACTAATGTAGGGCAAGCCCCATATTTATTTTTTTCAAAGGCTATTTTGTTTTCTTAATAAAGGGTGATTTTTTTGCTATTAGTTTTTTCAGGTTAACCTGACGCGTGATTGGTGGCAAGGCCAAAAATGCTAAGTAAAGTTTGCCATTTCACCATGAATAGACTAACAGCTCCTGCAAATCATTTAATTTTTTTATTAAAAGTCGTACTCTGCGAGAAATTCGATCATTACGACAGTTTAATGGTTGTCATAATCGACCCACCGAACAGGTCATTCAAGGTATCGTGACCAAATTTCGCACAAGCATCACTTTATTAGACATACGATACGATTTGCAATTCGCCGCCGTTCTCAACAATTGGGCTTGTGTTATTCGACCACCTGGAACATTTTACGTAAGGACCTCGGTATGAAACCATACAAAAGTGCGTACAGCTGATGCAAGAACTTAAGTCGGGTGACTTACTACAACGTCGTTTGTTTGGTGAATGTACCTTAGCAATATTGGATGAAGATCCAGTTTTTTATTCAAAAATTATTTTCAATGACGAAGCTTAGTTTTGGATCAATAGTTACGTGGTTACGTCAACAAACAGAATTGCCAAATTTGTTGTGAATGGCAGCCAGAGGCAGTAGGCAGTTGGCTGCTAATGCACCCACAAATATGCACTGTATTGTGCGGTTTGTGGGCCGGCGACATCATTGAACCGTTTTTTTTTTTAAAATAATAAAAATTGCACTGTTACAGCCAAGCAAGGAACTTTACGATGGTCACCGACTTTTTTTACCCTCAAATTGGAAAAGTTGGACTTATTTGATATGTGGTTTCAATAAGCTTCCAATAAGAACATTTTCAAATAAATATTTAACTAATTATTGCATATGTTCGTTTATCTTTAAAAACTAAACGCTTCAAAAATCGCCCTGTATATCAACTGACATATTTTAGTCAATATGGAATAACGTAATCTTGTCCGTTGTCAAAATTTGATCTCTCCCTGAAAAAAAAAAATTTTAACTCATGCCATCATGTTCGTGCAACGGACCAACTAAAAAAAAATGGTAGTTTTTATACTGTTCAGCCTCTGTACTGTCAAAATGTGTCGCTTCCGTTGTACTGCCGTTTTACGACTTGTTTCTTACATTTTGAGTTGAGTCACATCAAATTTCCTTCAAACTCGTTATTTTATGTCGTAATTTTTTTAACGTTTACTACTTACCCAAATTTTTTGTGGGAATCAAGTATCAAGTGAAACCACATGATAAAATCCCTCTTTGGAAAAGTGTCGTGAAGACATATCCTAATTGTGAATTTTTTTTTCTCTAGTTTCGGAAGTCAATCGGAATAATTTTTTTTACTGAATCACGTGACTTTACTTTAAACTTAATTCTTGCCAAGTTTGGGTTAGTTTGCGCTTAAAATAAAATTAAGACAGGAACAGGACGAAAAATGAAAATTGTAGAGGGAATTTCCTTAATTATTTCGGTGGCGAGTGACTCATCAGACTGTCCTCAAATTCAGGCTTTATTATTTTATATTACAAAACTTAAGTTTTTCTCAAATATTTCAACCGCCAACGTGGGTTCCATGCTAAAAATTGAAAAGACAACTCAAATCGAAGTATTATCGATAACCCCTAATAGTGGACAGAATCAGAACTTACAAAAATTTAACAACACCCAGAAATTAAAATTCAACGAGAATTGAATTGAAATATACATTTGGGGTTTTCACTCATTTGATAAGACGTTTGATTACTTTTTTGTAAATCACTTTGATAGGATACTATTTTGCTGGGTACTACAATTTGGGGGGGTGGTTTAAGCCTCTAACCCCCCTTTGGTTGCGCTAATGGTCATAATGAAGATCATTAGTCCAAAACATTAAAGCTACAAATGTTTGGTTACATATGAATATGATATTAAGATAAAACTAGTAAGGTATATCTTCGACTGGGCCGAAGTTAAAATACCCCCACGGCCGATTCTTAAAGGTAAAAGAATCTTAAATTGGAGAGCTTTTTTTATGAGATTTTGAGAGATTTTATTATTTTTATGTGTCTAAAATACATTCATATCAAATTGTTTTCCTACAACTTAAATATAAGTCATTTTATAACGTTTTCAATTTTGGGGTTGTATGGGAGGTGGGCGTGTTAGTTTGTGTATCACGCCCATTTTTCTAACACACCTCAGTTTTGTCATGGAATACACGAATATCGAGTTTCCGTTTTGTACCTTTAATATTAGCCTCTTTATAGGATTTTCAATTTTGGGGTTGTATGGGAGGGGGGCGTGTTAGAAGGTGGATGACGCCCATTTTTCTAGCACACCTTAGTTTTGATATAGAATACTTAAATACCGAGTTTCCGTCTTCTAACTTTAATATTAGCCTCTTTATAGATTTTTCAATTTTGGGGTTGTATGGGAGGTGGGCGTGTTTGTGGGTGGATGTTGCTCATTTTTCGTACACACCTTATTTTTGACATAGAATATACAAATACCGAATTTCAGTATTGTAGCTGTAATATTAGCCTCTTTACAGAGTTTTCAATATTGGGGTTATATGGGAGGTAGGCGTGGTTTTCATCCGATTTAGCCCATTCTCGAACTTGATCTTAGTTTTTTTAAAAGAAGCTTAAATGTTGAATTTCATTACGATAGCTTGAATATTACGGCTGTTATCGTGTCCACAAACAGACAGACGGACAGACAGACGGACAGACAGACGGACATGGCTAAATCAACTCAGGTGGTCATGCTGATCAAGAATATATATACTTTTCTATACCTAACACGCCTCCTTATGGGCGTTACACACGTCGTGACAAAATTAATATACCCCTTACGCAGTACGCGTGGGGATATAATTACGCAGTACGCGTGGGGGTATAAAAATGATATAAAACGGTATTTCTTTAGTTTTACCGAAGAAATAAAAATCAGAGATTACATTTTTTCAATAATGTATTAATCAAAAATGTAACTTCATCGGACTAGCTTTCTCCTAAATCATTTAACATTTCTGCAAAGTTACATATTTCGCCTGAGCATTCAATACTAATTTCAACCAAATATTTGGGTATAAATCATTTCGCTTTTGCACTTTCTTTATTTTCAAATTTGAAAGTGAATTTTTACTTTCAAATTATTTTTTGATAAAATCCCTGGATGAAATGACAAAATAAAAACCACATAAGATCTTCATTTATATCTTCATACCTTGTTGTTCTAGTGTGAGAAATTCTAGCATTTCTGACCATATTACGAGTTGCTTCCAAGGCAGAAAGGGAACCTGCAAAAGATTTTTCTAAATTTGAAGTAAAGGACCACGCACTAAATACACTGAAAAGTGTTTCCACTAAAAATTTAAATTTTCTGTGAGTGAAAATTAAGAATGTTTAAAAAAAATTGTAAAAAATTACTCATTTTAGAAAACCATCCAGTAATATACGAGTCAATTTAGTACGATTTCACCTATTGAAGTTGATACATTGTTGAATGCACCTGAGAGGTCTAGATAAGCTTTCTCCACATTAACTACTGGGTAGTGTAGTGCTGTCTCGACCGAATTTCCATTCGTATATGCGTGCTGGTTGTCTGCAATCACCGGCTGGTATATGCTGTTTTTTATATGTAGTTCTACCAGCTTCTCAAGTGTTTTGAGTAGAAAGTATGTTAGGCTTATTGGCCTGAAGTCCTTAGGATACAGGTGGCTCCTACAACATGATTTTTGTATGATGACCACCCAGCTGTGCTCCAGGCTACAGGTACTTGGTACAGTCTAATACATCCATCCAGGAACGACTTGCAGAGTGGTCACTTTTAACATGGCTGGGTATATCCAACAGGTCCTAAGGATTTAAATTCTTCAAAAAAATTTATAGCCCACTGGATTTTGTCTGGTTTTATTAAGTTATGTGAAGTCTGTGACGGGATTATCCAGCCTCTCTCTGTGGCGTTAGTATTTGAGACTTTAGTGCAGCCTGGAAAATGTGCATTTAGAAGTACATATAGAGATTCCCGACTGCTTTTCGTCCATTTGCCGTTGTCCTTCTAGAGGTGACTCTGAATGAAGGGTTGTTTTGAGAGCAGTTTTATGAGCCTTACTGTGTCTGTAGTTTTCTCAATACCCGAGCAGAAGTTGTTCCATGAGAAACTTTTTTTTCGCCGGATATTGCTTTTGGAAAGTTTTGAGCCTCCATTTGTATTAACCCCATATTTCTGTTTGGTCAGCTAATTAAGCCAGCTTATAGAAATCTTTTAGGTCGCGTCTTTGGTCTACAAGGCCAGGACTCCACCATGGTGATCTGATTTTGCACTTCGTTCGCATGGGCCTACAAGAGGTATAAGCTTTAGAGGTATAAAATATAGGCTTTTATTAGTAGGTCTCAAAGAGTCTTTAAGGACCTTTCAATGTCGGTTTCTGTATAAATGCGCTTTGGAGAAGGTAACTTGGTCTCAATTATTCTTCTTAACTGGTTCCAGTTTGTGTTTCTGAAGACCTTTTTATCCAGTTTGTGGTTCAATTTAATATTAAAGCTAATATATTTGCGGTCTGAGGTTTCTTACCTGTGTTAGCTACGACTAGGTCAGTTTCAAGAATAAAGTTAAAAATGGACTAACCTCGATCATTGATATCAGGGCTTCCCCACATTAATTTGAAGGTTATAGGAGATTGTTTCACTAAAAATGCTCTAGCAAAGAAAGTTTTTGATGCAGATCATTCTTCAAAGACGTTTCAAAAAGATATTTTCATGGACTCTCCAACGATATACATTACTAGTAGAAATTTTAGTGAAAAATATTCTTTTTTTGTGGTCAAATCAGGGAATTTTGGAAAAATCCACAACTATCCACCAACTATGGTTATGGTTTATGGAAAAGTCCATGCCCTTGAATTGAAGCTAGTTTCTTTGTGTTTGGATTATTAATTTTTCTGAGAGTAGAATCACAAATCGGATCTTGACATTTATATGTGAGGTAAGAGTGGTTTTTGTCAGATTTTGATAGTTTTTAACATTGACTTTAAAAAAAAAATATATGCGTCAAGTTTCAAGAAGACATCTTAAAAACTATGGAATATTTAATGTTTTAATGTATGTTTTTTTTTACACATAGAGTATATGAATATCCGGACGACGATATGCCCTTGGGAATCGCTTCGGTCAATAAGTGCCATGATCAGGTGTCGTTTGGCCACGTCACTTGTCTTGCTCTTCACCTCGTTTGTGGGCTACGGTTTATCTCTAGAGACCGGTTTCTGCTGTTTGCCGCTTGCTCCCAGGAGCTACTACCTTTGCGTCCTCCGATCTCTGCCGCTTTTGAGTCACTTACTCTTCGATCTTATTCGCGAACTGCGATGTTGAATGCGCAAAGTGTAGTATGCTCGCGCAGTAGTTTCTACCCTCCGATACCTTCTACTCAGCCCAGGTGAGCTTCTCCTTCTCTGCGGAAGATAGACCGCTCTTGACCGAAAACCGTCTGCAGATACTGAGGGCAGCTTTATATTGAGCTTTGGCTCTCAACCCTTCCTTCGATTTCGTTTTGGGACCTACCTTAAAAAAATTAAAAAATTAAAATTATGTTTTATTAATGATTAAATGTGTGTAAGTTTCATCGAAACTGCCACACCCACTTGTCCAAGCACGCTAAAATTTTTAATATTTTTTGAAAATCCCAATTCGAGTTGACTCCTTACTCGACCTCATCATGATTGAATTTTTCTGGGTGATCTGCCCCATAGCGTTTTAGACCTGCCGCCAGGTAGGGATAAGTTTTAGTTCATTGCTCCACAACAGCCTGTATGACATGGGTAGCCCTACCAGGAGCTTACTTGAAAAAGAAGAATCTTGTACACTAAGGTGGGTCATCCTTTATGGGAAAAAAAGGTTTGCATTTACCGCCCCTAATATGAAAGCTTATGTTGAGTGGATTTCAGAACAATAAAAATTTTTGTTTTTGGTGAACCCAAAATCTGCCCAAATGGTCTTTTTTGTAGAACTTCACCAGTTTTAACCCGATCGTGAAAATTGTTCGATCGTTGATATCGAAACTATGGGAATATTGGTACGTTGCTACAGCTGTCGGTGCATTTTGGTCACAATTGGTTTATAATATGAAAGTTCTCTATGCTTGGCGACACTTTCGGTACCTTCAGGCTGAAGAAACAGAAGATACTCAAAAACATCGCGATAAGACGACAGTTTTTTAAGTTTATGTTACTTTTCACGCAACGTATTTTTTAGGAATAGCAGATAGTTTGTTTAAAGTACTGAAAATATTTTGTTCACTTGTGTGTGAGGTTGTGTGCCTTTTCCTTTAGTTGCAGTTTTGCTTGTTGGATTGTTTTGTATGTAATAATATGTTTCTGGCTAAACGACTAGAGCGATTTTGATGAAATTGTACGAAGATTCTTCTGACCTAGAATACAAGATAGACTTTTAGAAGTTATAAAAACTTTCGATTGAGGGCGCTTAAAGTATAAAAATATATATGGCTAAATAACGCCTGAACGAATGTAAAGAAATTTGGCATTAAAAACGAACCCAAACGAAGATAAACCGAATAACACTAACGAACGAATCCGAACGCTAAAGTCCAAAAGCGAAAACGAACTTCACTGAAATTTTGATTGGCTGTAACTTTTTTCCTACGAAATTTAATAGTTTCTTCACAAAAGTTTAATGATTTTTTATGAACTTTTATTATCTAAAAAATATGTAACTTTTGAGGGTACTGAGGAAATACGACGAAAAATTGAAATATTTGGTCAAATATAGATTCCTATGTAAAAATGATATAAGAATGGGTTATTGTACTAATTAAGACTTATCCAAAGATATACTTTTTTTACTATCGGGTTAAAACTGGTGAAGTTATACTAAAAAGACCATTTGGGGCAGATATTGGGTTCACCAAAAAAAATTTGTATTGTTCTGAAATTCTCTCAACATAAGCTTTCATATTAGGGGCGGTATATGCAAACTTTTTTGGTGACCCACCTTATTTTACGCCACGACAAGTTATCCCAATGTAGTAGAGGGGTTTCTATTAATATTTCCACATGTAATGGTTATGAATTCATTGCTGATAAACTAAATTTTAGTTTTTGTGTGTATACCAGAGAACTGCAATGAGTATCCGACAGAAATCGGATACTCAAATCATACCCGAGATACCCGAGTATTTTGCTGTTATCTGCCCTATCCATACTCAATCAAATATGTAAACTACTCGGACTCATTCGCTTATTAGCATATTTTCGGGTATGAGTTTATACTTATATCCGAGAGCGGCGTGATCCGAACCACTTTGATTTGTTTTCAATGAGTGTGTTGAGTTAGAGTATAGGAAGGAAGCTCGACCCGAGTGTATTTTGAGTGCATCCTGAGTACTGGTCTTTCTCTGCCAACGTCTCTATTTTGTTTGGATTTGATTTTTGCGTATGTTTTTTCGTAAACGCACTGCAGGCAATATCACTGAAATTTTTCTATTATGTTTTTCTTAAGCGCAACCAAAGGGGGGTTTCGGGGTTTAAACCCCCCCCAAAAATTATTGTAGTACCAAGCAAAATAGTATTCAATCAAAGTGAGTCACATGAAATCTTGATCTTGATGCATAATCTGCTAAATTAGTCATATTTTATTCCTTCAGACTGCACATTAAGCCGGATCGATTTTGTATGGAGAAAAAAAAGTGAGCCGGACTCCGACTCAAAAGTCAAAAGTAAGAAGTATTCTTAAAAACTAGAAAATATTTGTTTTAAACACCTATAAAAAATTAATTTTTCTTGATATTTAAATGCATTTCATATTATTGAAAAAGTACTGAGCTCTTCTTTCTTTTGGTGTATCGTATGGTGTTGTTTTATCAAAACAAACTCTTTTCGAAAATGACAAAATATGGATTTTTTGGGGTCTCAACAGAGTTTGTAAACACAAAAATTTCCAAAATTTTGTAGTGTACCATGAAAATCTTTAGTTTTTTGCTAATCTTGGGTATGCATTCTGAAGAAAAAAGTTTATGCAAAAAAAATCCGTTTTCTGCAGAAAAGACGTTCAGAAGAACCAAAACCGCTCCATGGGGATTTCTGCGATCCAAACAAAATTATACAGAAATTGTTTTTAAGAGTCCCTCTAACTTTTAAGTCATTGTCTAGTCAAATTTCAATTTCGATCCGGCTTACCACACATGTTTAATTTTTGTTATATTCTGATTCTGACCACTTGAAGAGTTGTTGGCAATACTTCGATTCGAGTTATCTTTTCAACTTCTAGCATGGAGGAAACTTGAAATATTTGGAAACAAATTAATTCAAAAGTAAAACATAGTAAAAAGCCTAAATTTGAGGAAAATCGGTTGAGTTACTCGCCACTGAAAAAATCAAAGAAATTTCCCGTTAAATTGTTATTTTTTGTCCTTTTTTAAAATCATTTTTTAAACATCGATAACACAAACTCTACAGAATTAAGTTTATTGTCAAGTCATGTGATTCATTATAAAAATAATTCCAATTGACTTCAGAAAGTGGAGAAAAAATTTACAATTTCTAATTTTCCATCGTTTTTTCCAAAATCTGTTTCAGAAAATTTCTCTAAATTTTTAAATATTATCCGATATTAAGGAATTATGGCTTATTACGTAAAAATATGTTGGTTTAATTTTTCTTCTGTTCGCCCATCCAGGGACATAATATAGTTATACGCCTTATTCATAATCTTCCATTGGATTTTAAAAATCAGTTTCATGAAAATCCCTCAAAATTTCGCAAATATTAACCGATTTTGGAAAAGTTAAAAATATATTATTTAAATTTCGTCAGCATTTGCACATTTTCAAATTCAGGCTCTTTATTTTCCATCCCAAGGTGTCAGAAATTTAGCGGTTTTTACTTTCAGAATTGAGCATAATTAGTGCTCACTTAAGGACGAATTTTAAAGCTAGTGCCAGCCAATTGGGTATTTTTACAACGAAGTGATCTATGGATGAAAAATCTCAGTAAAAAGTTTCTCGGAATAAGTAAAAAGATATAATATTTAGAGAAATATGTTATTGAGTTTGCTCCAGAGAATGCTTTTCTCTAAATGTGGTACTAAAAATCCCTAAAAATGATAAAAATCTTCCATGAAAAAGGGTAATATATAAAAATATATCGTTTTTAGAGAAAAAGACTTTTTTATTTTTGCAAAAAGATTTAATTTTATTGAAGAAAATACTTCGCACAATGAATTTTTTATCAAAATTTAGTAAAAATTTTTAATTTTCCTTAATTTTTTGTCTATAAGTGAGAATTTTTTGTGCGAGAAAATATATTGAATATATTGAAATATATTGAATTCAAAATATTGAATTGTTTCTGACCTTATTTTAGCTCAAGCCTTATAACTAGTGTCCGACCGAATATTCGGTTTCGGTTTCGGCTAGTTTCGGCCCTTTTAATCAGTTTCGGCTATTCGGCATCAATATGGCCGAAACCGAAACCGAAACCGAATATTTGATCGGACACTACTATTTCGGTTTTTACATATATTTCAATGGTAGATGTGAATTCGCTTTCATCAAAATTTTTAATGGTGTTAAGTAGAACAAAACCGTGAAATTCAGTCATTTGATTGACCGTGTGAGTTGAGTCCAGCACAAAACGATAAATGTAGTTTTTTTAGATTCTAATATTAAGTTATTTAACTTTAAATACTAAAAAGTTCCTTAACGTGGTATTAAAATGATCGCCATATTTATTATTTTAAAGTTGAACATTAATATTCAAACGGTGATATTCATAAAAATATCTTGAAATAGATTTAAAGTGCTCAATAGTCAAAAAGCTTTATAGAGATAAAATGTTTTTTAAAATTTTGTTATTCATAAAAATATTGTCTCAGCTTGTTTGTTAAAATAGGAACACTCTCAATTTGAAATGGGAACAGTGTCAAGAATGGTTCGTGAATTTGATAAATTCAATAATTTTTTGTTTATTTGTCACAATTTTATCAATACTTTGACATGCAAACAGTCAAAAAATTGTTTAATCTATGTTCTTCTGTGAAAAAATTGTCACTTATAATTTTTATTTTCAATATTTTGAAATGTATTGCCATGTTTTCATATTTTTTGAAACAGTTTGAAGTATTTTTGACAATATTTGTGCTCACATTAGAGTAAAAATTTTAAAAAGGCTTTATCAAGGGTTTATTGAAGGTTACTCATTTAAGAAGCCTTTATAAGAGATTTTTGTCGTTATTGGACGTTTATAGATACTGTTTTTGAAATTTTTTTTTGTAAAGGCTTTATAAGAGGTTCGTAAATTTTTATGAATAAAGGCAAAAGAATATTTATCGAATGTATACGTTATTATAATCTGTTTCAATTGTTATGTTTTTGAAAGCTTTTAACTAAAAAATTAACAAAAATAAATTGTTTTTAAAACAATTTTCATGTAGACATTCAGTTTCGGTTTCGGTTTCGGCCGAATATTACAAAAATGGCCGAAATTCGGTTTCGGTTTCGGTTTCGGCCAAAATTTTGGTTTCGGTCGGACACTACTTATAACCTTCGTACAACTGCCAAATAAGAAAAAAATCAATTAAACGGCCTACAACTGGTGCTTGCAAAATATTTTAGCCGAACAGATCCTATACAACGTTGAAGCCAGTTTATTTTAAAACGACCGCTACCACTGCTGTTCACCTTCTGTACGGGTAGAATGTCCTGACAGTGACCGTTTTAATTTAAAAAAAAAAAAATATGGTGCTGGTCATGACTGAAGTTTGAACAAGGAACCATTAGTGCAAAAATTTAACGCACTAACCGCTACAACTCAGCCGCTGTAGTTACGTAAAATTGTTTTTATATATAAGTTCTACATTTGATAAAATCCCTCCCAAAAAAAATTCCTGGTTGCGCCCCTGATGTTTTTGTAGGAATTTCGTTGTTGGTATTTTTCTGTTACTCTAGGAAGAAAAGAAAATAACAACAACGCTTGTGAGTTTTGTTTTTTTTTTTTTCTTGTACGCGTTCGTTCGTGTAAGCTGAATACATAAAACAAACAAAATAAAAAAAACAAAAAAGAACACGTGTTTCTGTTCCACACTGTTCACACTGCTGCGCTCAT
Organism: Tetanocera ferruginea; assembly: GCA_958299015.1. Taxonomy (NCBI): domain Eukaryota; kingdom Metazoa; phylum Arthropoda; class Insecta; order Diptera; family Sciomyzidae; genus Tetanocera; species Tetanocera ferruginea. Next base: position 78,162,510 of record OY282643.1, read on the forward strand.
CTGCGCTCTGCTTCACATCAGTGGCAGAATGATCCGAGTGGTTCGGGTGTTTTTGTCGATTATGAGTACTTGGGTAAGTAAAATGAGTATCAGCAAGACGACAACAACCATAAGTTTTTATGAACCGAAAAACCCGATCTTTGCCCGATCCGACTTGTGATTAAGTATACTCATATTTATTTGAGCCGCCGCATTGCAGCTTTGTGAAAGTGAGTATGAATAGGGTTGCGTACGGTTAGGTTGAGTAGGTTTTTAGACTCATTTTTTTCGGATCTACTCAGAATCTCAAAAAAGCTACCCGTTGCAGTTCTCTGGTGTATACCTGATTGCATAAATTTATTAGCAATAAAATAATTTTAACTTAAATCACTTATTTATAACTAATAACTCCTAATAAAACCGAACTCTTTTATTTTATTAAAATAATTATTATTTTCTTATAATACCAAAAAAAAAGGTAAAAAACTTCATTTTTAAGAGTAGGCACACAGTTGTATAAAAATTATTCTAGCCATTAAAATTAATTTTTTTTCTCAGTCACCGAATGTGAGGAATCAAAAGATTTCTTGCAATTGCCAGCTTTTTTGGGCCTTGTCCAAACAGGCAAGCTTGCTTTGGGAAGTAGATATTGAATATGAAACAAATTTCTGATTTTAATATGGTATAACTGTGATATTGTGATAATGTGATATTTATGGTCGAGAAGAGGTCAGTCAAAGCTTACAGACCTTGTCTTGCTTATCATAGTTGAAGCGGAGATGAACGTGGGTTACGATAAAAAAATTGATTGACGAAAAAATTTTATCTTGAAAAGAATATTAATATTTTTTTTAATTTTTTCACTTAAATTTTGTATAGAAGACGTGGTGGATTGATAAAAAAAAAACTAAATTGATAGATATTCAGGGTCACCAAGGAACATTTGTCAACGTTTTGCTTCCAGTTCCTATTCTTGCTTTGACAATGCAAAATTTTTCATAAATTTTTCACAATTTTCTATATAAAATTAACTTCACTGGTCAAATTACACTTATTCAATTACACTGGTCAACAATTTGGCAACTTTTTCGTGCCACTCTAACTTTGATAACTACTAATGTTTAAGCGTTCTTCCCACGTTATGAAACTGCGTTTTTTTTAAGGTGGCCTCACATTGTTTGTGATTTCGGATTTTGTTTTTTTTCAACTTTACTAACGCAGAGCAAAACAAAGAATGAAGGCTTAAACGAAGTTAATTCCACAATACTTACGTTTTGTAGTAATTTTCAACAATTTACATAAAAATTTCATTGTCGCAGCCAAATGCATTAATTAAATAGAAGCAATTGTTTGACATTTCCTTTTCTTACTTCTTTACAGGGTTGTAGTTTTTTAAGGAATTATCGCTACTCACAGCTTTGCAAACCTTTTTGAGGAGGTTAGCAAGTAGAATAATTTTTAATCTCGTTTTGAGGGGACTAGCTTTTGTATGGCCAATCTTGTCAAATTCAACAAGATTAGCGAGTTAATCTCCTCAAAAGGCTTAATCTCGATCTAATCTCGATACGTTAACGTACTATAAATGAAAAGTTACACACATAATTTATAAGCCCGTAAAACAAGCTTTTACTACTTTGCGATTATAATAAATATTGGAAGAATTCAGTGAAAAATTTTTAGTTTTCGAAAAGTTTAGATTGTAACCTGTCGTTTGATCCCTTAATCAAATATTCATGGATATATTGAATTAAATATTGACTTTTGAATATTTTAAAATCTCTTCTAAAATATGTTATTTTTGTAGTGGTTGGTTCAAAAATCATCGACAATTATTACAAAATTTAAAAACGGAAACAGTAAAATATTTGTTTAAAATAGATTTTTGGGGATTTACTCCCTATTGCAAGTCAACATTTTCATTGGGCAAACGAAACATTTTTGAAAAATTCCTTAATTGTGGAAAGTCCTGCCTTTAAAAAAAAATTTCAAGATATACTTCAAATTTTATATTGAGTGGAATTCTTAAAGTTGTGTGTTAGGTACCGAATTATCTTCCAAATGGTAAAAAACATATTAATATCGATGAGATTATTTTTAATGCTGTCTATTGTAACCGAATTTTTTAAATTGAATACAAAGTATTGAAATATATATACTCATTTGCAGTTTAACAAAATAATCATAACAATAAAATATTATATAAAAAAAAGTTATATCAGTTTCTTGGTACTTTAACTTAATAATTATGATTTAGCTCGTGGATAATGCTCTCTAGGTTAATTTTATTCCAAGCTTATAAATCGTAAGATAAAAAATTGAATTTGTTCACATTTTATTCCTGATTTATGCTGGGAGTATAACTTCGCTCTGAGTGATCCGATTGTTTGTTTTGATATTTTTGACAGCAAATAAATGAAAAATATATTGAAGTGAGAGTGATAAGAGCAAGTTAGTCAAGTAACCCAGCAATATACACGATTTAAAAACTTCAGGGGTTAGACTATCTCGCCGCCATTGTTATCACCCGCTCAGGAGCTAAAAGCCTTAGCCTCTATGAACAAATGAATAAATGGAAAAATCATGGAATTATCTCGGAGATAAATTTATCCTTCTATGGACAATGGGGCCCTTAACCAAGGCTTGCCACTGGTGCATTCCAATTTGTTTTATTTGTTATTTTAAAATTTCATGTCGCCGATTTTCCGTCTTCGTAAAATTTTCAACTTTTAACCTACTTTTCACCCCAATATCAGTATAAATCTACTTTTCCATGCGTCGTTTTCGTTGGACGATATAGCCCACAGTGACATTTGTGAAACGTTGTATCTCGGTAAAGGTAGGGAGAAGCGAGAAGGCACCACTTTATCATATGTAAGGTTTTTATCATAATGATAAAAAAAAATTAACATATATAAGGAAATTTCCCCAAAGGCCGAGAAAAGACGTCCATTTGTCTGTCAGTAAGGTGCTGTCAAATTTGGCCCGAGGACGAAATCGTTCTACGACGACTTCGCAGTAATTCTTTTAATTTTTTAATGTTAGTAAAACAGAAACAGTTTCGATAGTATCGTAAGTGTAGACATATGATTCCGTTTAAGTAGTAACCTTTGCTGCTTTGTCTCTTTCGTCCGATTGCTTTGTCTATTTTGCACATATTTGTTAAGTTTGACAGATTGAGTTCATTGCCTTTGGTGGGTATGTAAATATTTTAATATTAAATATTGTTAAATAGCATTATCAACTCGGTGAAATCGTACTAAAATGACTCGTATATTACTGGCTGGTCTAAAATGAGTATTTAGTACGTGGTCCTTTGTGTTGTTGTTGAAAATTGAAAAGGAAATTGTTTCAAGCTCTGGTTCAAAATAAATTCATATGATATTAACACAATTTCATTTAATTTCAACACATATTTTTCTCAGTGTACATGAAGAACACACCCAAACTCAAATTCCGATTTTCAAAAAAAACAAAAAAAAAACAAATTGGCCATTTCATCCAATTTCATTTTCGATTTTTTTCTAGGAAGAGACCTATTCGGCACAATCTGTTATGAAAATATCTGTTATTTTGTTATGATTTCCCATACAAATTTTTGAGCTGTCAAAAAATCTGTTATGGGACCATATTTCGTATTCTGCATGACAATCTTTTATGAAATCTGTTATGAATAATAGTAGATTTTTCGAAATGTCAAAAAATCTTTAAAAAAACAAATTGGCCATTTCAGCCCTTGAAAGGACTTTGACCGAGCCTTTTATGATCAATTGTGTTGTGTGTGTTATTAAATGTTTGCACACAATTGACCGAGAACTGGACCTACATGTTTTGTGCCGACTCCGAACGGCTAAAGTTCATGTTCTCAAAAAGCTTTACATGGCATTATTTACTCTCTGAGGTTTGCCATTGTCTGCAGAGAGGTGGTGACCGATCAGAAAAATTTTTTTATTGAAAAAAACTTTTCGCCGCGGCTGGGGATCGAACCCGGGCTCCAAGAATGCTAAGCCACACACTTAACTTGCATGCCACGGTCACCACGATTCCGATTTTCAAGGTTTTGTAAAAATATTTTTTTTAAGAGCAAGTAATGACAAAGTCGGTCTCGCCCTTACCCATAACGTCCTATAATATTTAAAAATATATTAAATTATTAAAGCAAATAGAAAAACTGCTTATTTTAGTTCAAGACCCATTATAAAGGTTTAACTAATATGGGTTTAATGGGTGTTCGTTTCAGCAGATCGAAAAAAATGTTAACGTCAGAAATGAGAGTTTTGGTCGAGAAAATAAAAAAAAATAAAAAACTTTTGTTTATTTTTGTCTGTGCACTCCTCGTTAGCAAGAATGGTTTTAAGCCCTGGTCGGGTAAAATGTAACGGTAACCCTCATAAAAAAGTATACAGTTGTGGTTGTAAAAAGATTATAAGTTTTTATAATTTTTTTACGCAACAGGATGTGCCAACATTTTTTATTACAATTTTTGTTACATAAGAAAATACTTACATTTATAAATGCCATCTAAAAGAACATTAAATTTAATGTAGTATTGACCTTTCAATCAGGTCAATATTATCAGTTATAAGGCCCGTTAACTGATCTCAATTTTAAACAAAGTTTAGCTTAAACAAAGTTTAAAATTCCATAACCTCAGTTTAAATTTTAACGCCGATACCTCATCTCAAAAAATCTAAGTATAACTTGGTGAGGCAAGTTTAAATTTAAACACAGAAGTTAGATTTTGTCAAAAATTCTTTGACAACATTGGAAATATTCTAAACAACAAACAAAAAACAAACATATTTTAAGTTTTGAAAAAAAATATTCAAATGAAACTGACAATTTGCATTATTTTATCAAACATTTTTGAAATATTTTGATGTTCTACGTCAAAGTTGTAGAATTTTTACTACAGTGACGCTCAAATATGTTTTTTAATCTCAGTTTAAATTTTTAAACAGAGTTTAAGTAAACTGCCGATAAAAATGAGATAAGTTACGAAAATAATTTTAACTGAGTTTAAAATTTAAACTCTGTTTACGAAATCTGAGATTAAGGAATTTAAACTTCGGAGATCAGTTAACGGGCCTAAGAAACTTATGAATTTTTAAAATTTTTTTAATTCTACATACATTTAGCAGATATTTTGCTGGCAAGGCGTTATTTTATTTAATTTTGCTTATATTTCTCATACACATGCGCGACTACAATATACACATTATTTACTCAGTTTATATTTTTTATATGCACAACGTTAAGAAACCGATTATTTACACTTAGGTGCGATTTTGATTGGCCATTGTAACTCTAGTAAAAATAACTTATTCCCGTTTGAGTCACAGCTCTTCGATTAGCCACGCCATTCAAGTCAAGTGATGCCGATTTGGCGCACAAGCCAAACCAGCTGCATTAATGAATATGTAGTGAGATGCAATATAAGCTACAAAAATAAAGCCATTTATTTGCGATGTAGAGACTCCTTTGTGCTGTTATAAACTAATACGCACAGCAGGGAAACACGATTACTTAACTCCATTTATAAAATAATAATTAACCTTATGTTGAATTATGCTCATTAAATATTTAACAATAAATAATTAAGCCCCAACTGTGTAAAATGCATATTTCCTTACAATGCAAATAAAATCATAAAAAAAAATTTCTTGCACTAATTTATAGAAATGCAACAAAACTTGATGCTAAAATACTCTGCACAGTTAGAGCCCGAACAGAACCAAAGCGGTTGACGGCTGGCGGATTCGCTGTTCAGCAGAATACATGAAAATGTAGGAAGTCGGCAAAAACGAATTCGCTGGGCGAATCCGCGACGGAAAAACGCCAGAATAGAATCTATTTTATTTTTGCTATGGCGGCTGGCGGTCCTCTCTCTGAGTAACATAAGTGTTGCCATACTTTTGCTAAGAATTGGCTGTGTTTAATGTAATTTTTTTAGTTTTTAGTATATTCTGATGTTTTGTTTTTTTGTCTGTGTTATATTTATGTATATTCGCAATAATATACGAAATAATTTTCTTCATAATGGATTTTGATGAAAACTTAATTGAATAAGTCCAAATTTTTTCATATATGTAAATCATGTTGTCCGTCTGTTGCACTCCTATCTGTCAATTGTACCACTACTGTGACAAAAAGCAACTCTGTTCCGACAACCGCCAGCCGCTCTTGTTGTAGACGTGTTTCAGCTCAATTCGCCGAGAGAGGACCGCTAGCCGTCAGCTGCTTTGGTTCTGTTCGGGCTCTTACTGCTGACGAGTTGAGACTCTAAAGGTTCGGTTCTTACGGAACAAAACGACTAGTCGGTTTCGTTCAGTTTCGACGAGTTAACGTTTCAGAGAGAAGTCAACGAAAAGTATACAAAAGTTCAAAAACACACTTTTTCATACATAATAAAAAACAAAGTAAGCATGAAAAAAATTTCAATATAAATCGATTCGAATGAAATGACAAATAAAAAATTATTAAAATTTTTGTAACTTTTAACCAACTAAAATTACAAAAAAATATTTTCTTGAAGTTTGTAAATTCATTTATGCTGTATGATCGATAATAGCTGTCAATTTCAATATGAACCACGCTTAAAAAATTAATCCTGACTAAAACATATATTTTTTACTAATTTTAAAGACAATTTCGGTACATAAGTGTTTATAATCAAAATTTAAATTATTTATTAAGCAGGTTGCAACCCTTTTCTGCTTAGCAATATACAGTGTCGAGCACTCCCTTTCAAGTTTTGAAAAGTAAACGAAAATTGAGAAACTGAACGAAAAATTGCTTACGCAGAACTTGGACGCAGCGTTGCCAGAGAACCGCGGAGAAAATTCTTCATTGTTGTATTGAAAAATCTGAATTTCTACCAAAAATACTTCCTTTTAAAAGTTTTCGAACTAGGCGCATAGGAAAATAAACAATTATTTTTTTAAACAAACATTTTTTTATTGAAAAATAATTATATTAACCCTGGATCACTAACCTATGGTGATAAGTTGCGTCACAGATAATTCTCGGTGTTTGCCACCCAAAAAAGAAATTCTCAATAATAAGGACATAATTTCTCAAACCTAAGAAATGTGTTGTTTTCAATAAAGTGCAGATTATTTTCGCCATTTTAAAATGTTTTGTTATGAAAAGAATGGTTATTTCAATGTAAAACAAAAAATTTGAGTTTAGAAAAACGATTTATTTTCTTTGATTTAGAAAAAAAAGAAAATAAAAAAGCTAGTGAAATATGAAATATATGATTGTACGAGCCCGAACAGAACCAAAGCGACTGACGACTGGCGGTCCTCTCTCGGCGAATTGAGCTGAAACACGTCTACAACAAGAGCGGCTGGCGGTTGTCGGAACAGAGTTGCTTTTTGTCACGGTAGTGGTACAATTGACAGATAGGGGTGCAACAGACGGACAACATGATTAACATATATGAAAAAATTTTGACTTATTCAATTAAGTGTTCATCAAAATCCATTATGAAGACAATTATTTCGTATATTATTGCGAATTCACATAAATATAACACAGACACAAAAAACAAAACGTCAAAATATACTAAAAGCTAAAAAAATTACATTAAACACAGCCAATTCTTAGCAAAAGTATGGCAACATTTATGTTTCTCAGAGAGAGGACCGCCAGCCGCCATAGCAAAAATAGAATAGATTCTATTCTGGCGTTTTTCCGTCGCGGATTCGCCCAGCGAATTTGTTTTTGTCGAGTGCATACATTTTAATGTATTCTGCTGAACGGCGAATCCGCCAGCCGTCAGCCGCTTTGGTTCTGTTCGGGCTCTAAAGCTGAAATTATACAAACAAAAAAATTTGATAAGTACTTTTTTTTCTTTAGAACAAACTTCCACCTCAAAAAGATCAGCTAAATTTATATAACTTTCGCAGTAATATTACGCTACTGGTAGAACATAATATCGTTGAAGGACATACTGTTTGTGCAAATTGGATATGTGTCCTTATGAAATGTATTTATCACTGTTAGAGCACGTTATCTGAGTTTTGCTACTAAGCTTCCTGGGTGTAATTCGCCGAAAAAAGAATTTTATAACTAACCTGAGCAGGCGCGGATACAAGGGGGGGGGTAAAGGGGGTAATTACCCCCCCAAGAACTTTCAAATACTTTTTTTTTCATACTTTATTTGAAGAAAATAATTATGCCCACAGCTTAAGGCTACTTTTATGTATACATAAGCGATTCTGAAGGCGTGTTTTGAAAGAATACTAAAAAAAAAAATGGTCAGAGACATTGGTAAACTCTAGTTTTTTTATTGATTTCAACAATTATTAAAGTATATAAAAAAAAATTTGTTTATTTTTGTTTTGTGACGTCATTTGCGTGTAGATGACGTTTTTATGAAGCGATGCGAGAAGAGTATGACCATTTTGCTCGTAACCTTTGCTTGTATGACAAACCAAAATATAATTATATGTAAAGGAAACACCTACGTCAAGGTAGTAACTTCGCTTTTTTTTTTAAATGAGCTTGAAAATAAAGTAACAGATCGTTATGTTCTCAAATTTACAGCCATTTTTTAAACAATCAACTTTAAAGACGCGTTATTTTCTTACAAATAAAAAACTTGAAGTCACTACCTCAGCGTAAGTTTTTGCTTTATAATAATTATATTTTTGCAAAATATTAACAATTAGTTTAAAAATGCCCTTTTTATGAAATAATTGAGCAATGCAGACAAGAGTTGCCACTTAAAATATTTTATTCTTCTAAATTTTTACTGAAAACCTGCCAAACTTTTTTGCAACCTATGTGCCAACGAATTTTACCATAAATAGACGGTGCACATAACCGTCCGTCTGAGACCACCATAAAGAACGTAATTGCCAAATTTCGGTCTACATTCACTCTTTTGGATTCCAAGCCACCGATAAGAATGAAAAGAGTGCGTACAGAAGAAAATATTGCTGTCGTTGAGGCCAGTGTCGAAGAAAACGTTAATTTATCGATTTGTCTCTGAAAATGAGGAAAGACGACGCGTTACCGTGAATAGAAATCGATACAGAACCATGATCAATGAATTTTTGTTGCCTAATCTTCAAGATATGGATGTTGAAATACGCCCTCAAAGACTTTTGGGTCGCAAAGTGGACCTCCAGAATGCCCTTTGTGCAAAATAGTCGTGGTGGCCATATGCCCGAAATTATATTTAAATGTTAACTGCTAAGAAATTATCTACCAAATAAAAACTTTTTTGGCTATTTCATAATTTGGCATGTGTTTTATTTTAATTTCAAATCAGCAAGCTCTTAAAAAAACACCCTTTATAACAGGGTTGTTTTGAAGTGAATTAATGTTACGTTAAAGTTGCTAAAATTGTATCAACTGCGCAAATAATTTGTTGCATACAATTATTGTTGTTTAAGTAAATTCTAAATTGTTTGGAATTCTGAAATTTTTCAATCCTACCTTAACTTCATCTTTATATAAATAGGCGTAGGGAAAACGGTTAAGAACCATTTTCTCCCGTGTTTTTCAACCGATTTTGATAATTCTGTTTTTAAATGAATTAGAGTGCGGAGAAGGAGTGCACTGACAATTTTATACAACTATAAATAAACAAACAAAAATTGGGCCATTTGCGACCCCAGGGCGGTAATAGTAATTATAATTGCAACAAACCAACCAAATTACCACAACCGACTTTCATGAAATAAAACTGAAACTTTTAGTCCAGTTTTAGTAAGAAACTAATTCAAATTCAATTATTTCATGAACTTAAAATTTGGCAGTGTAAATAGGAGAGCGAAACTAATGTTAATGGTATTAACGCCGTTTTTACTCTTTGTAATAATGACATTTTTCCACTAATTTCTATAACGTTTGCTATCTTTGCCACGCTTCCTATCAGTGTAGAAACAGCTGAGCGAAGTTTTTCTATACTGCGACGATTAAAAATAGGTTCCGTTCGAATTGAGAACGATTGAATGGACTCGCATTATTGCATATACTTAGAGACATTTAAATAAATATTAACGAAGTTATTGATAATTTTGCGATGATTTTGTCAGTAACAAAATTAAGATTTATGAAAGGTGCAGAGATCTTGATAAACAATCCCGAATGAATTTTGGCTGCTGATATCAAATATGGACTCTATTTTTCTCCATCAGTTCGAGTTTTTGGCAAAAACATGATAATCAGTTTTTTTCTGATAATATTGCTAAATCTATTATATTGATCTACCGATTTGTTTTACTATGACTGATTTCAACGAAGAAATACTAGACCTTTCAATTTTTGCACATTCAATAACAATATATTCGACAGTTTCGAAGATATCGACGTTCAAAGACGAAAAAATTTCACAATTTTACGTGGGCTGCTCTTGTTAGATTTAGAGTTTTTATTTACTTTTCGCTGAGATATTATTCCAGAAAAAGGGAGAAATAAATAAATACGGAAATGTGCGTGTATGTGTCTGGGAAAAATGGTTCTTAAACAATTCAATAATTTCAATTCAAAAAAGTACAATTTATCTATAAGTAAAAAGGCAAAATATTCTCAAATCGAAAATGTGTGTCTTTGATAATTTACCCCCCCCAAGATTTTTTCCAGATCCGCCCCTGAACCTGAGTGTAAAGCACCCAAACACTTCTTATTTTAATCGCGCTGACATGCTAATATCTCGGAGACCACTAGAAACTGAAAATTATTGAATTAAAAATATTGAATAAAATTAAAAATATTGACTGAAAATTATTGAATTAAAAATATTGAATAGAGAATATTGAAGAGAGACTATTAGTTCGTCACGCGAGTATTGCATTAGAAATCTTACATAGAAAGTGTGACTCCACCCTAAGGTAAGTAATGGAGGGTTAAGTAACATACATTTTTCAATTTTATATTTAAAATAATTCAAATCAATTGCCACTTGCAATTTGTACTCTAGGTTGATCTATAAAACAATTAAGATCTTTTAATTAAACATAACAAAACAAATGAGATGTTTTAATAATAATTCAGTTCAGTTCATTTCAATAGAATATATAATTTATATAGGTTAGTTAAATTTTAAGGGCCGATGTTGATTTTGAATAAAAAACAAATTATTTAGAAAATTATTGTCATTTCTTTTTATTATGATAATATTGGTGTAGTTCAATTATGTATGGAATTGCAATCTCGGCGGCACACCTCCATCCGATGGTCCAAATTTTCGATGACGCTGAGGCATAATTGATTATCTCATCCTTTAGCTCTTGAATTGTTGCTGACTTATCGACGTACACCTTTTCTTTCAAATAACTCCAAAGAAAGAAGTCCAACGGTGTCAAATCATATGATCTTGGCGGCCAATTTACATCGCCACCACGTGAGATAACACGGCCATTGAATTTGTTGCGCTAAAGGGCCATTGTTTCGTTAGCTGTGTGGCAAGTGGCACTCTCCTGTTGAAACCTCATAATGTTAACCACCCTTTGTAATAGAGTGGAAGTACTTTTATGCTTAGAATGCAAATATTTTTTGGCTGGCGTAAAATACTTCATTTTAGGAATGAAATACTTCAATCTTATTTTGGATTGAAAATACTGCCAAATGAAATATTTTACTTCCATATGGCAACGCTGCTTGGACGACTCAATATATTGCTGAGCAAGTACGTTCTTTTGCTTTCTAACTTTTGTATGCTTACGCATAACTTGGTTGAGCCTTAATTTTGAGCAACAAATTGAATTACATTTAATCGAACATTTTCGTCTTCACTCGTTACGAAGCAAATCGTCTATTTTGGTTTTGGTTAAAAAAAAAAAAAACTGGTTGATGGTTTTTTCTATAGACACAAAGTTCAATTGGTGCTAGTTCTTCAATTTCAGTTTAAAATATTTTTTGTATTGAAAACATCGCACAAAACTATATTGAAAACATCAGTTAATGTAATTTAAATGGATCCAAACAAAATTTATTGGACTCCTGTTATTGTGGACGAATGTTTGGAAGATGAGGAGCTTTAAATTAAATTTAGAATTTTAATTTTCAAGAAGGCGTATAGGGCTGCCACCTAATTTGTTTTATTTTTGAAATGGCTTGAACTTCAAGTAGACTTCTGCAGTTCTTTGGTTGTAGTTATTTACCTGTACATCTTCCACCTGCTCTTCAAGCAAGGGAACTAGCTCATTATAGTCCATTGTCCAGTTCATCAACCAGTTTTGCAAATAGTTGCTCATCTTTAGAGCCCTTTACGTACAAAAATCGTGTTGCACGGATAGAAAACGGTTGTATACAAATTTGTGGGTTTAAAGAAAAATAAATTTTATCTATTTCAAATTTTCTTTCAATTCTTAGCAACTTCATTTAACAAGAATAGTTTAACAATGATGTTGAAATTGATTTCAATAACAAATACAAAATATTCGTATGACAACATATTCATTGGAACCAAGACCAAAATCATTACACCTACAAAGGTCCTATCAGATACTTTCTCTCGTGAAGACTTAAAGACTTGAATCTATTTGCTGATAAGTACCTAAAAACATTTTGGTCAAAGGTCAGTTCTGTTAAAATGGTCTCAATCAAAATTGTTTTACCGAGCTTTCCAATTTAATTTTGAATATTGTTTCACATCCACATAGCTCTGCCGCGGCTGAACGGAAATTTTCGTTGCTTTCCTTAATCAAAACGAAGTAAACTCACTATTGCTACACGGTTAAAAATATTGAACTAAATTTAAGTCAATCTTATACTGTATATATGCCAACACCAAAATTGAAACTATTATGTGATTGTTTGATTTGTTTTTAACAGTCAAGTTAGATATATAGATATGTTTTCGGCAAGGTAATACAGCTCTGACACTGCGGCTTCATGTGATGAATATTGTGTCATACCTTTTTGTTTAATTAATTTCAATTGCTTTGGATGTCCTAACTAGTGTGACTAGCTCGCTACGAGATTTCTCTTTCTTACATGGAGAAGAGCTAGACATTCAGTGAGAATATGTCTAAAGGGTTCTTCGTCCTCAAGACAAAGTCTACATAGTGAATCAGTTAAAAGATAATTTTTTGAAGATGTTTCTTAAGTTAACAATAACCAGTCATATTGTGGTTTTTTTTTGGCGGTCGTTGAGGACTGTGACGGTCTCAAAAAGTCAAATATTGATCTCTAAATTATTTATGCTAATCTTACGAAAAGGTGAACCTTTTACCAAATTATATTTATATTAGGGCTCTCGAATTACCCGGGTAGCTTCGGGTATTAACGGATATTTTGAGCTACCCGAGTAATTCGAGCTACCCGGTTTTTTCCAGCTATCCGGGTAGTTTCGAGCATTTCGAGTATTTCGAGTTTTTATATTTTTAAATTTATTTATGTTTTATGTGAGTTCGATTGCAATGATATTGAGGAAAAATAAAGTTTTACTCGTTTTATGGCATTTCTTGAGGATCGGTTGTTTTTTGTTGTTTCAGTTGCTATTGTGTTTGTTTTGTTAATGAAGATCATGCATTGCAACAAAGTACAACATAAATGCGGCTTAACCCATTTTAGTCAGCTGGTCGATTTTTCGACCACTAACTTTAAAATTTATTTCTGGAAAAATTATTCAAAATTTTTTCGAACTTTTTCCGCATAAACACATTTTGGTTTAATGGAAATTCAGAAAAAAAAAAACAATTTTGAAATTTTCCATTTTACCTACTGAGGTAAGCGTTTAAAAAAAAACACCTTTTTTGGACCATTTTTGAAAAAATAAAAAAAATCTAACAAATGAAATGAATAATAAAACTATTTACATAAGCAGACAGCCATAAGACTAAATTATGAGATTCAGTCGGTTTTGGACATCTCAAGTTAATTTGAGACCACGTGCTACTTTTGTTGGAATATTGGTGGTCGATTTTTCGACCACTGGCCTAATATGTATACTTTATTTAACCATTTTCACATGTAATTAATTTAATGAAATTTTTAAGCCCGCATTGTCAATTGACTAACAAATGGTTACCAACTTTGGGAAACATTCATGTAAAATGTTTAAAGAAAAATCAATTCATTTTAGATTCAAATACTGGTGCTCAAGCGATGGGTATATGTTTTTCTTTATACCGTAGACTGGCACAGTTGAAGCTGATAACATGGGCATTGGACTTGGCGCATATGTTGTTTTGAGACTTTTTCACAACGTTGACCATCCGGAAAGATACACTGTTTTCTTCGACAACTTTTTCACCTCTTGCCAATTGCTCTGTTTGCTAAATGAGAGAAAATTTTATGCAACCGGTACAAACGTTCGGTTGCAATCGGCAACGTTCAAATGGGGTTTAAGGCGCTGCGTTGACAAACCCAGCAAAACGTGGTGAAATGGATCACATTTTTGGCAAGAGGAATGAACTCAACTTCGTGCGTTGTTACAACAGCACCTAAGTAACAATTGCTAGTAACTACGATTCCATTGTGCCAATAAAGTCTGCTCTCCGATATAATCGTACAAAAAAGAAGTACGTCGTCAAACTTAAACGAATATAACTATGATATCAATATGGGTGGAGTCGATTTACACTTCAATGGGTTCGCAAATTATCGCGTTGACATACAATCGCAGTAAGAAATGGTGTTGGTCATTGTGGGTAAACGCTATCAGCAATTCGAAAGTGAATGCATGGAAATTGCATTGTCTTGTGGCTAAAATAAACAAACAAAAGCCAATATCACAGTTACAGTTTATATCGAAAGAAACTCATAAGTGGCGAATCCAGAAGTGGACTCAGACTCTGATATAGATGAATAGGAAAGACCGGCCGGTTTGCCTCAAGTTAACAAGCTTGAGCACGTCATTGAAATCAACTAGAGAAAAAAATGTTTCGGACAATATAACTCATAATATGAATATCAAAGCCATAAAAAGTATGTCCAATAAATAAATAAATGTAAATAACAACTTTTTTAATTTATACTAGCGATACCCTATGTGCGTTACTACTCCTACACATCCCATTTTCTAAAGCCCGTGTCAATTTTCTGGTGGAAGATATGACCAATAAGTAACTTTACACTGAGAGTCAATGATATGAAACAATTATACTAAGCTATTCGATGTTAAACATTTGAATTGTATGATATATTTTATATTCGTTTCGAATTCTTTGAATTGTGACCTTATATTTCGAAATTTTTATCGAAAAGTTTGAATGTTTAAAAAGTGTCACGCCTCTTGTCTTACGCCTATAAAATATTGCCATTGAAATAATACGTGTAAATCGAGCTTGAATATACATTAAGCCTTTGGTCGATTTTTCGACCACCTTGTAGCCGGGAAACGGTAAATCGGAAAATTCTGAAACTCTGGAATTTTCTTAATTTGACCAACAACAACAAAGCCTGATTTCATTAGAAAACTCCAACGCGTTCGGGTACCTGACCAAAATGGGTTAAGAAGCTTAATTTCCTAATAAGAATTTAAAAAATCGTTACTACCCGGGTAGCTCGAAAGTAAGAAACTACCCGGGTATTGTTTATCAAATACCCGGGAAATGCCCTATTACCCGGGCTTTCGAGCTACCCAGGTTTTTTTCCAGAATCGAACACCCGGGTGCCCGGAAACCCGAAAAAAGCTCGAGAAATATCGAGAGCCCTATTTTATTAGGGTAAGCTGGGGTAGATTTGACACCTTTTTTTCAAAGTGTTATTGCTCCAAAAATTGATGACCGATCTTAAAAATTTTGTATTCCCTATAAGCGTTGATAATTAAACTTTAAAATTTAAACAGGAAATTGTATTATTAACATACTAACATATATTTTTTAAACATTTTCTAAAAAAAGTCGTTTTGTCAAATGTGCCCCTACCACGGGGCACCCTTGACATTTGAAGGGGCACATTTGACATGAATATTAACACTATTCAAGAAATTGTAAAACTAGCCTTATTCATACAAAAATTCAATATATAAATTATATATAAATTCAATATATAAATTCAATATAAATTTAGTTCGTGTTTGTAACAGTAGAATAGAATTAAAATATCGAATGTAACAAGATTAGTTCGATACAATTGATGTGTTAATTAAATATAGTAAAATCCACTCAATTTGAATAAAAACTATAAACTTTATTATTATTTCAGTTAGCGAGTAGTTAAGCGAGCAACAGTTTTCCTTAACGAACTGCCAAAGTTAGGAATAAACATTGCTAGCAAAGATGTTATTGATACGAGTTAACAGGTTAGGTAGTTAAGGGCCAGTTAACGATAACCACAAGTGTCTTTAACGCTTTTGAGAATTCCACTGATGTTAATGCTCTACATAAAAATAATTTAAAAGTGAAGTGGCTGAATACTTAGAAAAAAATAAGACTAGCATCACAGAACAACCCAAAAGAATCAAAGCTATAGTTGTTACCAGAATTGCTATTATATTTAGACTTTCATTCTTCATTCGTTAACCAACGTTCTGTTTCCTTCATGTCCTTTTATTTCTTCGGCTAATTATAGTCCTATTTTGATGTTTGAAAACACCTTTTTTATTAAAACCAATCTAGAAATATATTAAAAAAACGATTTTTTTTAGCTTTATAAAACAAAACAACAAGAAAATTCAGTCAAGTATGCCTTGGTTCGTAAATGGGGGATAGATAAGTAGGAGGGAAAGTGGAATCAAGACAACAAGTCTAGAATGGTGAATGTGTGGTGGAGCACTCTATAAACATGCGAATTTGAATCTGAGGCAAGTGTTATGCTCTACCTCAGTCAATTCGAGTTATTTAGCAATCTCATTCCACAAACATCTCTACCACCAACTACAACTTCCAAAGTTGAATATATTGATGAAATTTTAACTTCTGTTAATAAGAAATTAGGAACAAATTAGAGAGAGATAAAAGCGTGGGACCATGGCTAGACCGGGATTGGAACCCGGAACCTCAGGGTTGGCAGTCGAGCACGATAACCGCTCAACTACCGAGGCCCCGAAAATGTAAAAAAGTTTTGGGGCACTTTTGACAAATGTCAAACGATCCCCAATCTAAGATGTCAAATGTACCCCAAACGCTCTCGGCTTCTTTTTTTAAAAATTTTTTTAGTTTATATTTAGTTTTATTGAAATTCACTTATATTTTTAAAAACCTAAATAGTTGTTTTTACCTTTTGCAAAAGATACTTTGATTAACTTTTATAACTTGACCAGGAGGTCCTTACGTATCAATGCCGGAAAATAACAGTTACAAGCGCAAAAACATAAAAACAGCTGTTACTTTTTTTCATGTAATGCAAGAATCGTCAAACTTCGTGACGATTAATAAAATACTATAACGCAAAATGTATAAAACAAATTATTGAAAAATAACGATTCGTTCATACCGAAAACGTCAAAGTCAAATGTGCCCCAAAGTACCCCAGTTTACCCTATATATTATAAATAGATACTATTTATACATATACAGCCTTATTCAGAATAGCATTTTAAAGGCTGCGTAATTTAAAGCAGGCGTTAAGCAACAAATCCTTATTCAGAATGAATTTTTCGTCTTACGCAACGTTGCTTAAGGGCTGCGTTACTTAAACGCCGAAATTGGCGCTTAAAGGCTGCGTAAATGCCACGTAAATTTTGATTTGGTTGCACAGGATAAGCATGTCTATCATTACTTCTTCCTGTGGAACTAAGAAAAGTTTACAAAAAAGGTTAAATCTTATGAAACTATGGGAAAAGGAGCTTCGGAAAAAATATCGTATTTCCAAAGCTAACATGGAAAGCTAATCAATATTATCCTCCCGGAATTCAGTAACCACAAAAAATGGTCACATTCTAGTGGAGCTGCAAGTCATGATCGCTATGCGCTATTGGAGCAGCTGCTGTTATAGCAGCTGCTTGCAAATGGAATTTTCGGTTGCATTTTCTAAATGTACAAGATTATTGTAATAAGTTTCATAAATTTTTGACACAACGATAGTTTAGTTACACAATACATAAAAAATTATTCTGAATAACATTTTAAGCAACGTTGGGTAAAGGCTGCGTTAAGGTTTAAACAGTGCGTAACTAAACAAGCGTTGTACGACTGTTTAAGAAATTATATTGAATAAGACTCATATAGTACAAGACACGCAAAGAAATTTTTCGTTTACCGCAAAAATTCACCAACTTTACTTCGATTGCGAACTGTATAAACGTGGAAACTGTGTACACTAATATTCAGTTTTCATCAACTTAAAAATATATATTACTTGAAACGAAAAAACAACGAACGTAATGAAAATTTATCATTGTTTTGGAAATTAAAATTTAGCAGATTGTGCTGGGATGCGATTCTAGCATTCTGTTGATATGGGCTTAATCACTGACAAGAACACCAAACTTTATTTTTTATTTAACATAATTTTTTTTTTAATTAAGAAATGAAATGTACAATTTTTTCTAGATTGTAAATAAACTTATTTTGATGGTTATTTTTGACCAAGCAGTTAATGAAACAGAATTAGAATTTCAATAATTAAATTAAAATTTTTGACACTTACACAGCCAGGATTCGAACCCACGTCTTCCGCATGACAGCTTAGCACGCTTTCATTGAGATATTGTGCAAAATTAATTTTTTTAGATTACAAATTTGTGTGTCATAAGAAATTTATCTTTTTTATACAAATGAAGTTTTCAGTTGAACAAAACAAATTTTTTGGTTACTGAAATTTAAAAACAATTTACGTTAATGGCAAACGAAATTACAATCTTGCAACTATATAACGCGTTTCTCGCAACTGAGTATTGCTATGACAACTGTTCAAACATTTGCAAAAAAAGTCTTTCAGCATGACAAACGAAGTTCGTCTGCAGCAAACTGACGATAACGATAAACGTTTTTTTTCTTTGCGTGTAGACTGTGCCAAGCAGCTAATATTGAAAAAAGTTAAAATGACTTGAGCTTTTTTATGTTATGTTATGTTATGTTTTTAATAAAGTTGTAGTTTAAATTCCAACAAAATTTTTGCTAGGTTTAAATTGTTTTTGATAGGCAAATATGGTAGGGAAAATGTTTTCTAGTGGCAACCCTGATTAGGCGTGGAATGGCCGAAATTACACCTTAAAGGCCTTATTTCACTTTGAGTTGAGAAATAAGGCCTTTATTTTAAAAAAGGCTTTATTGCACTTTCAATTGTGAAATAAGACCTTTAAGGTGTAATTTCACAAAAAAAAAAAAAGACATTTACATGATGCCGTGATTTAATAATTTTCCCTTTTACAATTTGTTTAGTCCTTCATGTCAACATTTTGTAAAAGGGAAAATTAGTAAATTTTCACTATAGTTTTCTCTATAGTGAAAAACTATTAATTAATGTACCTTTTTAATCCACTGCCTCTCGAAATATGCTATGAATGGTTCAAAAATACTATTAAAATTATTACTCATAACCTGATTTTTCAGATTTTGATATCCCATAAGTATATCGTTTGGTTTTTTGAGTTGAGAAATAAGGCCTTTATTTCAAAAAAGGCTTTATTACACTTTCAATTGTGAAATAAGGCCTTTTAGGTGTAATTTCACAAGGCGCTATTGCACCCCACCGTTATTTACAAATCACAGTGAACAAAATAAATTTTGATTAGAAAGTTGAAAAATCCTAGAGTTATTCTTAACTCTCAAGTTTCATAAGTGAATTGAAAATGTTCTCAGCGTCTTAAATTTTTATATCTTTTGTCGTTCGAATTTCATTTGTATATTTGTATTAAAATTAATATTAATATTGTATTCAATATTTTTTTTCAATATTTCATTTGTATACAACTACCAATATTTGTATATATATTTGCAATTGCGTTCTCGAAAACGTCTCTAACGATTTCGACGAAATTTTCTGTATAGATGAAGAGGGGGCTGAAAAACCGATCCAGCTATGTCTCATCTCTAGGAAAAGCCGTTTTTCCGAGTTTTTACGCATTTAATATATACGTTAATTTTCCTGCCGAATATGTTATGTTAATTTTAGCTCAGGCAGTAGAGCTTCTGTCAAACAATTTCAAGGTTGTGAGTTCGAAACCCGCCGTGGACATAATTTTTTTTGTTTTTATTTTCGAGCTTGACTAAACAGTGAACAATAGCAGCGACAAGTAGCAACAACACCGCACATTGTTCCTGCAGATTATTAATGAAGTTTTTAGATTTTTGCTTGTCGCTGAACATTACCGATATGTTATATTTCTCATTAGTTTCTTTTATAGAAGCGTTTTTAGTACAGTTTTAATGTACCAATTTTTGATATAAAAAGAAATCTTGAAAATAGTGTCATTTACAATAAATCTTAAAAAAATTTAAAAAGTAAAATATTTTTGTAAAAGTTTCCTATTCTAGAATTTCCTACGTTTTGAAAAAAAGTCTAAATTGCTCACATCTCAAAAACTGGACGTTGCTTGTGTAATTTTAAGAAACAAATATGTTATATTTCTCATTAGTTTCTTTTATAGAAGCGTTTTTAGTACAGTTTTAATGTACCAATTTTTGATATAAAAAGAAATCTTGAAAATAGAGTCATTTACAATAAATCTTAAAAAAATATTAATAAGTAAAATATTTTTGTAAAAGTTTCCTATTCTAGAATTTCCTACGTTTTGAAAAAAAGTTTAAATTGCTCACATCTCAAAAACTGGACGTTTTTTGTGTAATTTTAAGAAACAAATAAACTTTTCTCCAAAATAAAATTATAATGGCCATGTGCCTTTATAATAACGTGCTTTCCGGAATCTCAACTTTTTCTGATATACATTTCACTTAATCGTTCATAACTTTTATACCGTTTGAGATATTGTTTTAAATATCTGGTGCAAAATTGTTTGTCTTATTAGGTCAAATAATAATTTTGTATAAAGTAAAGGAATCTTGGACCATAAATCTGTAAAAATTTTAAATGCCTTAAAAAAATTCTAAGAATTTTTTTAATCGGTCTTTGAAAAATGTTAAAACTTTTTGTTTTAAGAATTTTTTTAATCGGTCTTAAAACAAAAAGTTTTAACATTTTTCAATCGGCCGTCTGGGGCGGATGAAGTGACAAATTCACAACTTGTACATATCTTCGAGTGTGGACTTAGTGTGAACAAACCACAATAGTACACTACGCGGTTAAAAATCTTAGAGTCATTTTTAAACAATACATGGTATTTTGTACTTTGTACTTGTACTTTGTACTTTACATTGTACATTGTACTTAATACATTTTTTAATCCTTTTTTTATTAGAATTGATACGATTAAAAATACTAGACATATTTATAGTCAAAGTTGTTCGTAAATTTAATAAATTGGGAATAAAATTTACCTTAGGTTAAAAAATGAATACAAAATTATTAAAAGGGTAATAAAAGCTGTATTTTGCTTACATTTTGTTCATGCTATCGCAAGCAACAGGATGTGACAAAAAAATTAAATATTGCACTATGCAATTTTGACATTAAATAATTAATAAAATAAGATTATAATAATATAAAATTTAAAAAAAAAATAAATATATTATACGGTGTCGCTGAGGATGGAACCAGGCTCATTTAATTCTACATGCCAAATCAACAACTGCTTAATCAATTGAGCCTCTGCTCTGCTATATACTACTTGACACAATAACAAACCGCTGCTGTTTTAGATGCATACATCATATCAACCGAATAGAAGCGCCATCTATTGGATAATAGCATTAAACGAAATATACTGCAAGTAGTTTTTTCATAAAGCCTAGTACTATGCTCGTTCGCGTGAAATTTCGCTGGCAACATCCATTTATTTGTTGCGTGAAAATTTTGACAGAAGTTTTGTTGCGAACGAACAGCTGATGATCAGCTTACAAATTTCAACAAGAAGTAAATAAACAGCTAGAATTAATTAAGGGGAAGCAGAAAATCATTTACGTTCTCTAATTTAAAGTATTTATGATAATATAAATACAAAAAAAAACTTTTTAACAAAAAAAAAACCTACTTCAAAATCACTACAAAGTAAAAAATAATTTAAAATTACTTTTACTATTTATTTCTTGGTCAAATTTGATAATTTATTTATATTCATTATTATATTGGAAATCTTATGATATCAATTATTCTGAATTTTTTTATTTTTTTCATAAATATATTAATTTTTTATGATAATAAAAGCTTCTAGTCAGCGCTAATAATTGACATAAAATGATGATATTTTTGCCATCCCTACTCTATTTAAGACTTTTTTATTTGTGAATATCCTGCTTAGGTGACGCTGCATTAATTTGTAATCTTAATTTTTCTTAAATCTTAATTTAAATGCTATATGTGTGTTGCAGCTGCACAAAAAATCTGATTACATTAGCGCCGACTTCGAAGCTTTTATTATCATAAAAAATTAATATATTTATGATAAAAATAAAAAAATTCAGAATAATTGATATCATAAGATTTCCAATATAATAATGAATATAAATAAATTATCAAATTTGACCAAGAAATAAAAAGTAAAAATAATTTAAAATTATTTTTTACTTTGTAGTGATTTTGAAGTAGGTTTTTTTTTTTGTTAAAAAGTTTTTATTACTTTCTTTTTAGAGAAAATTATATATATTAAAAAAGTGTATACATTAATTAAACACCAATTAGTTATGCTCATTAGAGCGTATCACCAAAACTAACCTATTTTTGACCCCGCCTCAATCGTTAGATATTTGAAAGACATTTTCGAAAAAAATATTTTTTTTTTTTTAAAGTGGTCCCTATGGTGCTATTTTGGTTTTTTCGTTATATCTTCAGTGTTTCTTGTTCGATCCGGAAGATTTTATATCTGTGTATTTGTTGGTGTTATCCAAATATTTTCTGATGTTTTTTTACCTTAAATGATTTTTTTTCGACTGATTACACAATCGATCTTCGTTCCTACCATATAATCCTGCTCCAAAAAGTCCAAAAAATTAAACCTTTGAAAAAATCATTATAACCATGGGAACAAGTGAAATCGAAAAAATGGATTTTAGAAGCACTTCCGACCTATTTTGCAAAGAATAACACTTTGGATCATAATACAATTTTTTTTAATTTTCGAAATCTTTTCGGGATTCAAGGTGGCTGTAACGCTCGCAACTGTCAAGTTTCGCAAAAATGAGCCCCAATCGATTTTCGTCAGTGACTGCTGTGGCCGACTTATGTACTATTTGTACGAAACGCTCCGTGTTTTGCGAGTGGCAAAGATAATCTGTCGAAAATAAAACGTGATACAAACGGATTAAGTTATGACGTCAACATTACATCATTCATTTATTTAACTAATGTTTTCTGTGGTGCTCACCTGGAATTTTAATGATTTCGTCTGAATACAGTTCAGACTGAATGATTTCGTAGATCAGACAGTTGGTCTTGCTTGTAAAACTGGAGACATGGCGGCTCAGTGATTTGAACTCTTGACCAGTCGATCATTTCAGTGTAAGTTGTGCTGCTATAGTTGATGTGGGGTTAGTGGTTGGGACCACGAAATTGCAGAATTTGGCTTCGATTGTGGGTTCTCGACACTATTGGTATTTTTGCGCCATGCCACAATCTTGAAACTTCGTCGTATATATTTTCTGTGAATGCACTGCGTTTGACTCTTTAATTATGCTGAAGAAACAACGCGTATTCCACCACATTTCATTTTGTTGGTTATTTTGTTCTGTCCAAGTCGCGCTTACGGAAATGTATTTTGTTTAAATTAAGTACTTTTGCACGTTTCATGCGAACTAAAGCTCGATTTTATTGATCACTAAAAAAGACCGATTTACTTTTTGATATGAAGTGATCGCTACAGCCACCTTAAATCTGAAATCTTTAATCTTAAATCCGAATTTCCGATTTCGAAAATTAAAAAAAAATTTATTTTGATCCAAAGTGTTATTCTTTGCAAAATAGGTCGGAAGTGCTTCTAAAATCCATTTTTTCGATTTCACTTGTTCCCATGGTTATAATGATTTTTTCAAAGGTTTAATTTGTTGGACCTTTTGGAGCAGGATAATATGGTAGGAACGAAGATCGATTGTGTAATCAGTCGAAAAAAAAATATTTAAGGTAAAAAAACATCAGAAAATATTTGGATAACACAAACAAACACACAGATATAAAATCTTTTGGATCGAACAAGAAACACCGAAGATATAACGAAAAAACCAAAATAGCACCATAGGGACCACTTTAAAAAAAAAAAAATATTTTTTTCGAAAATGTCTTTCAAATATCTAACGATTGAGGCGGGGTCAAAATAGGTATATTTTTCTGCCATACAACGTGATACGGTCTAATGCTCATAATATGGAAAATGCTTTTCTGTCGTTTCTTATTCTGTTCTTTGTCAGTATCTTTATCAGTACCTACTCTTGTATTTTTATCAGTAGCCCAATGTCAATATTGACTGAAATATAGTGTGTTTATAATAGTTACACCCCTCTTTGTTGAGAACATCACACTCTTTGTCATAGTGTTTTCAATATTTCTACCCATTCTAACAATGAATTTTATCACCCTTAAGTCAATATTATACAGTTTTTTTACACACTGCCACACCCCTTTGTCGAATGACGCCCACTTTATTGACAACAACTTGTTATAAGTGTACCTACCTCTGTACTAAATATCAGTACTCTAGTGTCAATATTATTCGAGATACAGTGTGTTCTAAATATTGCCACACCCCTTTATCAAACAACGCCCACTTTATTGAAATTAATTTTTTATAACTGTGCCTACCCCTGTAGTTAACTTTAGTACTCTAGTGTCAATATTATTCGAGATTCAGAGTTTTTCTAATATTGCCACACTTCTTGTCGAATAACGCCCACTAAATTGACCGTTATTTTTTATAAGTTTACCTACCCTTGCATTTTTGCTGTGAATTTTATTGACTCTAGTACTCTAGTGTCAATATTTACTGAGATACAGTGTTTTTCTTATAGTGACACGCCCCTTTATCGAATACCGCCCACATTACTGGCAGTTATTTGTTATATTTGTACCTACCTTTGTACTAAATTTTAGTATCGTAGTGTCAATAGTAATCGAGATACAGTGTTTTTTTTAATATTGCCACTCCCTTTCTCGAATAACGCCCATTTTTTTTTTACAAAAATTTTTACTAATTTTTCCTACCGTTGTAATAAATTTCTGTACCCTAGTATTAATACTTTTCGAGACACAGTAATTCTCTTATATTGCCACACCCCTTTGTCGAATAGCGCCCACTTTTACAGTAATTTTAAATAATTGTGCCTACCTCTGTACTTAATTTCAGTACTCTGGTGTCAATTTTCTTTGAGATACAGAGTTTTTACAATATTTCTACACCCTTTTTTAGAATTACGCCCACTTAAGTGATCGTCATTTTTAATATTTGTGCTCGCCCTTGTAATTGTACTGTGAATTTTATTACCCTAGTGTCAATATTTACTGAGATACAGTGGTTTTCTTATGGAGACACGCCCCTTTGTCGAATACCGCCCACTTTCATAGACGGGCACCTCCGCGTTGATAGTCTCTATATGTTGACAAAAAATTACGGCAATCGGGCAAGTACTTTAGGAGTAATCGATGTACATACATTCACAAAAAAAAAAAAAAAAACAGAGAAACCAACCAACTTGAGAACCTCCTCCTTGAGAAATGACAGAGATATGATTTATTGAAAATTACTCCATTTTCAAGATTTTTACTTTGATTAAAAATTGCTATCTCCATAACTTTAGAAAAAATTGCGACATAAAAAAATAACTTCTATTCTTGTAAGTGGAAAAAGGAGTATGAGGTAAATGTTTCAAAGAAAAAAACTTGCATAAGGCTTGGAATGGCCGGCAATATGTATAAGTAGAGTCAGAGTTAAGTTTCGTTTAGCATAAGTAAATTATGAAATTATTTAGTATTTGTGTAGGGATAAGAAAACCAAAACAAATTTCGTTTAGTTGAAAAACGACATTATCATAAAATAAAAATGCATTTCAAGTTTATTGAAAAATTATCAGTACCAGTTGACATTTTCGATACATTAAAAAACGAAAAACATTTGAATATACGGTAGGTATCTGAGCTTAGCTCGGTCGCCCAGGCTTCAAACTCCATGCAGCGGTCTAGAGGACATAGCAAAAACACTTTGGCAACCACTGGTTCAAACATCATGCAAACAAATCTGATAGCATAAGATAATTTTATAAATGAATAAGTTTATGATATTGATGACCTCAAAAATATGATACCAGAAACAAAGAAAAATTGACAAAACCACTTGTAATTGAGTATTCTTCATTGTGAACGTTATAACAGTGACCACCGTTTTACAATAAATACAAGTTTATCACATGGCAATGCTTTTTGAGTGCAAATGAAGCCAAAAAGAAAAAAGAAAGGCTTAAGTTCATTTTATGGTTACAATAAATAAATGGAATTATATTTCATGGTAAGTAAACTAGATTGTCAAAGATGGTTTGCTTTAAATGTGTGTTTACATTATCATTAAATTTTCTTAGATTGAAAAATATAGTTAAGTTTCTATACATTTACAGCCCTATTCTGGCAACTTAACTAAGCTCACCACATTAACAAAATAGTTAATATTAACATCTTGTTAAGGTGTCGTATTCTGGCGAAAAATTTAAAGCTCTTTTCTTAACTATTTTGTTAATGACAGAAAGCATCTTAACAACTAGTTTTATTTCAATGTTAAGCAAATAAATTTATGTGAATACGTTAAAATATCAATATAATATTGAATAATAGTAAAGTAATGTAACAATATTAAAGAATGGAATAAGTTTTACTTCTTTTAAGCGGTCACACTGAACGAAAAAAAACTTTCAAACGCCTTTCAATTAACGCCTTTATTGCAAAGAATTTAAGTAGATTTTAAACCTTAGCATATAAAAGTATCACTTTCAACATAAAAAATTAAGCAATCTGTAAATTTCTTACTTCATAACATTTATTATTCTTCTTGCAGAAATAATAAACTCTAAAATAAGTAATGGCGTTTTCGTTTCTACCAAAAAATGTTGCCTTTCATTGCCCTTGCCTTTTATCGTGTTCAATTCTAAAATAAGTGCAAACGGGTGAGTAAATTGTGTGTTCGTTTCTTAAAATGCCACACTCACAGAGGGAAAAAAAGGCGCATGTTCTGCCCTGCGAAACTTTCTCAGGGTATGCATTTTCACCATGCGTGGTTAACTTTACAAGCTTTTTAAAGCTTTCAAGTTGTTCATGATTTGTTAGGCTGCGATTATAGTGAACGCGATTCAGACAGGCAGGCAGGCTGAAATCTGTGTGAAAAAACGAGATGCAGATAGCTATCTATCTAGCTTGTTCACATTGCCTGCCTGCCTGCCTGTCTGACTCGGCGTTCACTATAACCGAAACCTTAGAATATGAATATTAACATTACATAACAAGAACATTAACTAGAGATTCTTAACATCGCCGTGTTAAGTTAACAAGCAGAGTAGGGCGGTTAGAATAGAATTATAATTATAATTATAATTATAATTAGCTGTGAATAAATAGAATAAAATTTACTTTAATTAATTTTGACTAACATTGCTTAATTTTATTTTTTTAACACTTATTAATCAAAACTTCAGCAGTACTTACGATCGGGATGGTAGCCTTGAGGAGTTTCGGTTTTTTTTTGTTTTGGTTTGAAGCAAGAATTTCAGGTGTCAAACCAATTCAGTCATGTCTTCTTTGGTTCAAAAAAGGGGTAGTAGATAAGTAGGAAAGAACGGGAATCAAGTGAAACATATGTAGAATGTGCTATGTGTGACGGAAAGCTACATCAACATGCGAATTTGAATCTGAGGTAAGTTTTATGCCTTTGACTCAGTCAATTCAAGTTATTCCAATCCATAACTTTTCTTCTACCAACTACAACTTCCAAAGTCGTATATATTAATTAATTTTTAGTTTAAATGTGTAAAAAATTAGGAAAGAATTAAAAAAATATAAAAGCGTAAGGCTTTTACTGAAAAAACATTTATTGTAGACAAGTATATTCGGGTGTATCGAAATGTATGATGCTAAATTAAATTGCCTAAATAATGAAATAGAAATGATAGACGATGCAGCAAATATGTTTTTGTTTTTTTAGTAAATTCTTTGGTTCCTGAAATAGAGGTTTTCTATGAAAATCGTGTATTTTTATAATGCACAGTAAAAAGTTTGAGGATAAATTTTATCTTTTTTATAACATTTCTGTTGTATAAACTCGTTTTATTCCAAATTTATTATAAGTTTTATCCCACTCAATATTATAAAAATTGCATTTCCATTCAAACCGCTATTTTACTCCAAAAAAGTATAAATTTTATACCGTAAATTTATAAAAATCATATATATATTCGAGTTGTACACACGAAAACCTCACGGAGCCACTCGTCTTTCACGTACAAATCGAGTTTTCGAAGCTACCGAACTTCAGCGATGCTATCAGACAATCAGTTTGCATTTGTTTTTCAGTCAGTAATCATGTTATGCGCAAATTGTTCCGTTGAATATTTTTTTGTTCATATACATTACGACAAAAATAGTGCGCTTGAGTTGGAAGCACTGCCAACATGATTAAACATGCGAATTTCTGAGTATAATTTTTTACTTTTTATTTTTCCTATCAAATTTTTTTTGAAAATGTAAAAAAACAATATATCATGAAATCTATCAATTGAAATCTAAATATTATTCTTGATTTATGACTTTAAATGTAACACATATTAACATATTTAATGTATGTTTACATTTTTGCCACATATTTTTATACAATATTGCTATAAAAAGTAACCAAATATGGTATAAAAAGATTTTATACTTTTGCTTATAAAAATTTATACCAACCTGGTGTAAACACATTTTATACTTTTTTTGGATAAAATCTATACCAACTTTTATAAATTTGGTTTATACGATGTTATGGTATACATTTTATAACATATTTGGAATTGATTTATATTTATACCAAATAGTATAAAATTTATCCTCATATTTTTTACTGTGTGGAGACCATCAAACGGTTCTGTCTTTACAAAAAATACCAAAGATATCGATTCACCGTTAATAAAAATTTTCAGAGAAATCAAAATACGAACAGGAGTGTTAGCAAAGAATTATAAAACCATTATTTACAATTTTTCTGAATGTTATAAAATGTATACCATAAAATCTTATAAACCAAATTTATGCAAAGTTGAGATAGATTTTATCCGAAAAGTGTATAAAATGTATTTACACCAGAATAGAATTTTGTTAAATAAAAAAGTTACTTTGGTACGATTTTTCGTTTTTTTTTTTTTGTGCACAGTGCACAGTAGAACAGTATGATTTTTAAAACTAAAAATATTGGTATGCATTTGACATTCCGCATTTAACATTAACATCTGCTACATATTGTCTTTCCTACGAGATAAAGATTACCAAAATCGGTAAATGTTTGACTAAATGGGTCCACTTTGTTTCGAAGGAGATTTATATGGGAATCAGTGTTTTATGATGAAATTTAGCGAATTGTTATTGGATTCAATAGAAAGGTCTTTTATAGTACAGGTTAGTTCCGTTAAAAAAACAAATGTCCTTCATGGCACATTTAAATAAAATCAAAAGAAACACATATTTTTTTGAGAATTTACAAAAACTACAAGAACTGGCTTGGCTTCACGTTCCGTTTGGATTTTGTTCGGATTTCTTTTTGCACAGTTTTATTCTACCATAAGTTCTACTGAATATAAGTGGATTTTGTTTTCCATTTCCGATAAGGCAAATGACTGCAAAACGTCATTGAATGTCGGTGCAGCAAAATTCGAAGACATAATTTTTAAAAGTCAATTAAAAAAAAATTGTGACGACATTGAGAGGTCACATTAGGTGCGTTGAACTCGCAAAAGGTTCATCTTTGAGAATTTCTACAAATGGTTCTTGTAATTTTTTAGCGGTCACACTGTGTTATTATTGAAATTCAACATTATTTTACAATCGCTTAAAAAAAAGTTGAGGTCGATTGGTCGAAAGTAATGATAAAAAAATACAATCTTGGTGCTTCAAAACATGTACACTTCGATACAAATTTTCGCCAGGTTTTTGGGAATGACGGGACATATCACCACCGTTTCATTAGAGGAATGAAGAATGGTCTTTATTCAGACCGGAAAAATCAGAATCATTCTTCTCCAAGACAATGCAAGCTGCCACACATCCGCTTAAATTAAAACGGTTTTGAGCATGCAAAACATCGAACTGATCAAGTTAAAACTGTATGGCGGATGACCCGGATAACACCTAATGATTTCTTCTTATTCTCGAAGACAAAAAATTAATTCCGAAGCCAATGTTTTTCGGCGCCTGGAGAAGTGGTTGATATGCGTTCAATTCACATGTTTCATAGCTACCTTAATCGGAGTTAAAAAGTGCTTCGAAAATTAATTCTTAAGCATGAAAGAGGGTATCGATTCATAATTTCCATCTTGCTATATTAGACAAAGCCAATAAAAGAAATAAAATAAGGTCGTCTTTTAAAATCATATACAAGAAAATTCGAGCAAAAAGTGCCATTTATGACAGTCGTATCCAAAAATATTTTCCTCCAAATGAACGGGATCAGATGTTTGATTCGAGAAACTAATCATATCAAAAGGTGAGGTGCGAAAAATCAAAGAAAAATCAAGATGCGTGCTGTATCGTGAGTGCGATTTTTGGCACAAGGGATTTGCTCTATTTAAGTAGTCTTGTTTAGGGACCAGCCTATGGACGAATAGCGAACAATTTATGGAAGCTAAAGAAACCGTCAGAAATATTTCAGTCGTTAATGGCTATACAGATAGAGCCATTAATCTCATAAACGGATTGTATGAGAAACTAACTACGTCAGAGAACGAAAAGCAAATCATTCTTCAATTAGTAGAAGCTCATCAACAAGCTCGGAAAAACATTTTTCCTCACAGGAGAACTTCGAAACACAAATTATTACGCATACATAGACAGCAGAAATAGAAATATTCCTAATAATTTCAGCAAATATACAACAAGAAGTTTTAATTTATATAAATGTTCGATTTGCAAAATTATTTCTTTAAATTTTATCTACATTAAGCACGCATCACAATTGAAGTGTTTAATTTTCAAAAGAACATCATCATATACAATCTAACCAGATTGAAAAAATTAACGATATTCGCGATTTTTTAGTCTTGGTCATAAACTTGACCGGATCGGATTTACCGACCAATTTTATATGGGGATATAATTTTGTTGTAATTTTATGCTACTTTTATGACAGTATAAAAATTAATAAATTCACATCAACTCAGAGAGCTCGAAAAACACGATATTAACTGCAGCTCATCCAGTTTATAAAAAGTGTGGTCTTTTACGGGAGTTTTACTATTGGAGGATGGGCACGGAGAATCAGTAGCATAATACGATTTCACAGTATCTAGTATTTAATGATAAGTTATGAATTAATAAATAAATAAAATTTGTCAGTCATTCTTCATGTAGACCTTTGCCCCCTCTTCCCTACACCACCTTTACAAATCCTGTGAACGCCCTTGATTGCTCTTTTTAATTGCAAATACAAAATAAAAAAATTTGTATAATTTTATTTTTTAAAATTGACGCTGAAAAAGGAAGTAATTCTGATTTTTTCCAATCAAGAGCACTTTCCCCCCCATATACATAAATCCACATAAATATGTAGTTCGAAAATTCCACCACAGCTGTTGTTCGACAATGCTGGACAATGCTGACATATTTTCAATGTGTGTTAATGAAGTTTGTTGCTTATATTGTTATATCGCGTTGACATTCGCAGTAGGAAATGGTGTGGTCATTGTGGGTAAATGCTATCGGCAATTCGAAAGTGAATGCATGGAAATTGCAATGTCTTGTGGCTAAAATAAACAAACACAAGCCAATATCACAGTTACAGTTTAGATCGAAAGAAACTTATAAGTGGCGGATCCAAAAGTAGACTCAGATATAGATGAATAGGAAAGACCGGCCGGTTTGCCTCAAGTTAACAAACTTGAGCACGTCATTGATATCAACTAGAGAATAAGCCTCGAAGATGCGTTGTATGCCACAAGCATACCATTTAGATATACTTATATGCAAACAATGCAATTTACATTTGTACACAAAATTTTTTGGACAATATCATAATATGAATATCAAAGTCATTAAAAGTATGTCC
The DNA here is from genome assembly GCA_958299015.1 of Tetanocera ferruginea. Taxonomy (NCBI): domain Eukaryota; kingdom Metazoa; phylum Arthropoda; class Insecta; order Diptera; family Sciomyzidae; genus Tetanocera; species Tetanocera ferruginea. The sequence continues at coordinate 78,194,641 of OY282643.1, forward strand.
AATAAATAAATAAATGTAAATAATAACTTATTTATTTTATACTAGCGATACCTTACGCGCGTTACTACCCCTTCACATCCTATTTTCTAATGCCCGTATTAATTTTCTGTAAATAAATTTTATATTCGTTTCGAATTCGTTGATGTGTGACCTTATATTTTGAAATTTTTACCGAAAAGTTTGAATGTGTGTCAAAAAGTGTCACGCCCCTTGTCTAACGCCTATAAAATATTGCCATTGAAACAATACGTGTAAATTGAGCTTGAATACCGAATTTTGTGGCTGTAAAAAGGGCCAACCAAAATAGACGAGACGAGACGTAACGAGTAAATTCAAGCATACGTGAAACAATGTTATTAACCAAAATTGTCTAACGTATTTGATCGAAACTGAACGAAACGTTTCACTAGACGCTTTGTTCCGTAAGAACCGAACTTTTACCGTCTCAACTTGTCAGCAACAACTGTGTAGAGTATGTTTACATCTTGTTTTGTTGCATTTTCATCAATTAGTTTAAGTTAGCATATATTTATTATTGCGGATGAAAAAGTAATTTACATGTATTAATTTCGGTTGTCAGTTGAATAGGTCAGACGTGTTCTACAACGTTTTATTTTGGGTTAAATGACAAAACAGCCGTAACGAATGCAAACGCTCGTCAGATTGCAATCGTCTCGTTTCGTCTATTTTGGTTGGGCCTTTATATTGTGAATGTTACGTTTTAATAATTTTATCGCTAAGTACTGTTTTGAGAACACAACATTCGTTATTGCAAACTTCAAATGTCGTTAGTTAACCATAACGATATCGTTACGTACATTTTTTTGGGAATACCGCTACTGGAGTCGAATTACAATACCCGAGAACAAACGAGCAGAGGAATCGAATAAAATTCCGATTCGATTTTAAGTTTATTCTTAAAAACATATTTTTAAGAATTATGTTTAGAGCTTGATGGCAAATAATTCATAAAGCCAACAGTTTACTACAACAAAGTTATTTGTAGAAGAAACCGAGCAGACTAGACCATGTTCGAGATTTGTTTCGATTGTATTCGAAAAACTGCCATTTGACAGTAAAAACACAACAAAAATAAATTTTACAATTGTAGCTTCTTTTTGTTGTGTGCTTTATAGATTTTTATTTTGATTTTACAAAAAGATAATACGACCCTAAACATATGTGTGTCTACATTTCTCCGGTAAATGAGAAAATATAAAAAGGAACACATTCGAGATAGTTGCAATCCCTTATTGTTGCCACAAAAACAATTGTCATATAAAAAGTTTTGAAACCCGGAATAACTAATCATAATTTCTGGAAATAAAAAACGTTTTCTATAATAGCTGTGTTTTTTACAAAGCGAGTAGTCTAAAAACAACAACGAAGTCGCTTAAGAATATTTTTCAAACTTGGAAGCATTTTTTTAAATGTCAAAAAAGTAAAAACAAAACAACAAAATATATGATATAAAACATTAAATTTCCAAACAACCAAGATGTATTTAAAGAAGGTGGCAGAAGTAGATTGACGTCTATCATATCCACACCGTAGTGCTGTCAAACTTCATTGCAGTGCTGCCACTTTTACTTTTTCTTTTTATATGTGGGACAAACATTTTGAGAGGGTGTTTTGCTATAGAAAAAAAAGAGATTAAGCTACAAATAGCGTTTTCTTTACTCGAAAAAATTCTGCATTTTTCAAAACATATTTTTTGCAAAAAACAACAAACAACACACACAAGACAAATCACAAGCAAAGTAAACAAAAAGTCGCTTAAAACGCGTGTAGTTCACTCGAAACCGTAAGAATAATTATTATACTTTAATATTAGTCTCTTTATAGAGTTTTAAATTTTGGGGTTGTATGGGAGGTGGGCGTGTAAGTGGGTGGATAACGCCCATTTTTCTAACACACTTAAGTTTTGACATAGAACACACAAATACCGAGTTTCAGTTTTGTAACTTTGATATTAGCCTCTTTATAGAGTTTTCATTATTTGTGTTGTATGGGAGGTAGGCGTGGCCCATAAAACAAAAAGTGCATGACTTTGGGGAAAATTGGGAGACACGTTTCTTTTTTTTTTTTGTCTTTTATCACGTAGTGGTGTCCGTATATGGTTATTTTTTTTGGTGTTGCACTGTTTAAGTAACGAAACAACAGCTTTTCAACATATTTAATATGGATTTCGTATTAATCACAACAAAAAATTATATAAGAAAATTCACAAGAAATATACAAAAAACTCGAAGCTGTTAGACGAAGTGACAAGGCATCGGATTTTTCATAGGATTATTTTTCAAAATACGGCATCACTACGTTTTTTCGATTTTGACATTGCAGCGGTGTTGACTTCTGAGACGTCAACCTACTTCTGCCACCTTCTTTAATACATCTTGCAAACAACAATGAATGAAGCAGATTAAACAAGAGCTGTCATTTTTACATAATGTTTTTTTCTTTATGGTTTTATCTTAATTTTATTAAACACACACGCCTCCACACACAAAAATTTATATTAACCTCAAATTAAAATTAAAAAACCGCAATAGCGCACACGTATTCTTTCACTTACTGCTGGTAGAACCACTTGTATTTGTCCTCCTTGTATGTGGATTTGAATTTGAATTTAATAAAGCCTGGAAACAGTGTGTCTTGAATCTTTCAAATACTTAACGCAAATTTTGTATAAACTGATGTTTTGAGTGTTGTACCGAGTTGGTATCGGATGGTTGCATGCTCATGCTCATCTGCTTACGTAGATATATGTTGAATCCAGCGACCGCAAAGTGTTCTTATGGCTTTGTAGGAGTGCCGGAGATTTTTAAGATTTTATTTGACAATTTATTTTTGTTTTTTTATTTATATTTAATGATTTGACAAGTAGTGCTGCATATATTTTCAGATTTAAAATATTTAAAACTCGGTTCTGAAAATGTATTAGATACTCTAAAATTTTTAAAACTAAATATTAAAATAAACAATTCTATTTTTAAATAAAAGGAATAATTTACCAATCTTGCTAACTCTGCTTATTAATTAGTATATTTTCATCAAAATATTGATCAAAAAGAAATTTTAAATATTTCGTTAAAAGTATTGGCCACAAAAAAATTTGGATTTAATGCATCACTATTGACTATCAATCAGACATAGTTGCCACCTTTATAGGAAATTTGCACAATTATTGAAACATAACTTGGAAGCATTTTATTTCGTATGGTCGGCAAACTTTGAAGCGAGCGTTTTTTACAACTCGCTTGGTAAAAAGCACAGCTAGTATCAATTATCTTTCATTCGTTCTCGATAGCTGTCATGTCGAACTGTATAAATAAGAAAGAAATCATTCGATCACGGGAACTGTAATTCGACCCCTGATCTGTTTACTCGGTTTGTGTTTAAACAAAGTTTAGAAGTATCTTTTATTATAAAAAAAGTTAAGTTTGTTTTGGCATTCTTATAACATTGTGCGACAGAAAAATGATGCATCAATGCCCATTGCCAAAACAAACAAAATATGTTGGTTGTTTTTCTTAAACAAATTGATGCTATTTGATAGTAAACACCTGAAAATCAATTAATATCTGTTGCAAAAATTTAATTTTATAATGCAGCAAAGTTGATAATTTCTCAAATTAATTTCTTAAATTTTCGACGTATGATAACTATGTTGTCTTTGCTTTTTCACAGGATTTTGATTGCAATTTCTTCTGATGAGATTTTTATAAACTATTAAAACTGACACTCTTAATATTCAGAATTTAAGAACATATCAATTTTGGTAGTGTGCGGAATTTTTGTTGGAGTTTGTAGAAGTTACAGAGTACTACACTCAGGGAAAAAATGCTGTTTTATCAAACAAATCATGGGTTGAAATAACAGATTTCACTGTTAAATACCATCCAACAAATGAAACTTTCAAATCAACAGTCGGTTGACTGTTGGTCTATGGAACACGTAACCCGTATAAAAACTTATATATTGCAATTTGATCACTGTTTTGAAAGTTCATGTATGGCCGAGTGTGCTAACGTGTGCGTCTAGTACTCGAGTGTCCTAGGTTCAAATCCGGCAAGGCCAATAAATAATTTTTTTTATTTAAAATATATTTTTTTAAATAAAAAATTAAATTTGCAATTTTTTTTTTTCCAAGATTGTAAGCATTTTATTTTGAAGGTTATTTTTGACCAAACAATTAATGAAACAGAATTTTTATTATTTCAATTATTAAATTACAATTTTTGATACTTATACAGCTAGGTTTCGAACCCACGTCTCGCGTATGATAGTCTAGTGCACATCCACTGAGTTATTGGCAACGACAATATAAATATAGCAAAACACATAAAAACTATTGCTTAGAAAAAATTGACAATTCAATATAAGCATAAAAATATTTCAACAGATGATTTTAACAGCACAAAAATACTTTGAAACGTTTATTCAACAAAGGAAATTGTTTACTTAAACGCAAATCATTCAATCGAACAATGTTTTGAAATAACAGCGGCCGACTGTTAATATTACAGTTGATATTTTTCTGAGTGTACCGTTTCAAAGTATAAGGATTTCATAGTAAGTATACTGAATTTCAGATCCAACTTCAATCAACTTTTGTTTTAGAGCCTTTTAAGTGGCAACTGTTTTAAATAATATAGAACTTTATAATTTTGCTTTAATAATAATTTGGCCAATCGGATGCAATAGGCTTTTCTGAGGTCACAGGCGATTCATTGGAACTTTTATGGGTTGCATGGAACATTTGGACCAAAATGGATGATTCTATGGCCAATCGGATGCAATGGCATTATCTGAGGTCACAGGCAGGTCCTTGCAACTTGGTTGCAAGGACAAAATGGATGATTCTATGGCCAATCGGATTATCTGAGGTCACAGGCGGGTCATTGGAACTTTTATGGGTTGCATGGAACATTTGCACCAAATGAATGATTTTATGGCCAATCGGATGCAATGGGATTATCTGGGAACATTTGGCCCAAAATGGACAATTCTATGGCCAATCGGATGCAATGGGCTTTTCTGAGGTTACAGGCGGGTCATTGGATTTTTTATGGGTTTCATGGAACATTTCGAACAAAATGGATGATTCTATATTCAATCGGATACAATAGGATTTTCTGAGGTAATTGTCACTTTTATGAATTCTACGAAGCATTTAGACATAAATGGATGATGCTGTGGTCAAGCGGATGTAACTGGACTATCTGAGGTCTAGGGTGGATCATTGAAACTTTAATGGATTTCATATTAAAATAAAATTTTTGAGAGATAAACTTAATTTAGATTTAGTTTCTGGAAGGACACTTGGGACGTCTAGATTTGGTTCAATCATCACGATTTGTAAAAAATTTTACTTCAGACTTTCACGTTTCGAGTTTTAGTTTTTTCAATTTTATTGCCCAATTTTTTTGGTACCATTATATTTAATAATGGTATCTTTGTATGAAATTAGGGCCTTGCAAAAATCACATTTTGCACTCCTGGCTTCCACTGCAAAATGAATCCACAGCTCACTCCTTTTTTTCTCACCATATAAAAAGCAGTGTTGAATAAAAAAAAACGAGCATCGAGTATTTTTCGGTATCGAGTAGTAAGTATATCGATACCGAAAATTAGCCTATCATTACAAGCAGTGGTGAAGATATGGGTTTGGTCCACGCGTTTAATAGTTTAGGGACATTTGCTTTTCCACAAAACAAAATTAAAAAAAAAACCGTGTTCATATTCAACCATAAACTCTTTCTTTTTTTATATATAATTTTCTCTTATTTCTTTGGATATATAAAAAAATCGCTATTTGAGATTGAATTAAAAAATTCTGTGCAGACCAGATCAAGTTTATTTTCGCAGATCTTATTTTTAGCAACCATTCGCAAGGAAATTTCGCGTGGAATGAAAAAATTGTGATCTAAACATGTAAGATCAGGGTATATTAACTTTGTGCAAACGTTTAGAAAAGTATATATATTCTTGTTCAGCGTCATGGGAAGAACTTTTTATCATCGTTATTTCACCCCGTTTTTTTATTACAAATTTTTATTGTTTATTTCAAACCATATTTAATTTATTAACTATGTACCAAATATTTAGAGAATCATCACATCATTTAAACAACTTTTTTTCTATGGAACGTGAGGCGTCTTAATATACATGTAGGCATGGTGGTACACTTGTTAACAAAAACATGCAACAACAAAAAACTTGCAATTATTTCTATTGACACCTTTTAAGTTTTTAAATAATTTTCATTATTCGCAGGTGTCTTTATTGTTCCGCTATTAAAGCTTAAGAATTCGAAAGAATTGTGCTCGGAAAAGAATATGTTACAGCAGCGACAATCTGCTCAGCTACTGGTTGACTTTACGCTCTTTGCGATTCGCATCAACGTGACATAATTGCCCAATTTCGCAATATATTTAGTTGAGACAACGAACCTTTCGGACTTCGACCTTTGTTTCCACATAAATGCGTTGCACATTGATTTAATGCTTTGAAACACTGTACAATTCACCGCAGACACATCGTGTCCATAAGTCGTGGTTACCTTTTAATTTGTACAACATAGTCCACGAACAAGTGATAGTCGATGGTTTGGTCATGTAAAAGTGCAGCCAAGTGGCTTCGGGCTCTTAAACCGCAATTCCTAAAATCACTTTTATTAGCACACACAGCAGCTTTGCCACAAAATCTACTACACACCACATACTGACGAACAATACCAAAGAAGAGTACTATAATAGGCAGAATTTTTAGTAAGCTTTATCATGCTCGTCAATTGTAGTAGCTTTGTTATGGTTTCCATTACCATTCAACTTAAACATCATGAGCACTGCATGGCAAAATCTTACAAATACTATTCAGCCACGAACTGTGGGCAATGCAAATTGTTTTTCTGTCCAGTCTGTAGACAAACGCATTAGGGCTGTCAATACCGTATCCCGTTTTCAAAAAATGCCGGGATTGATGATAATTATATTTAGCAATTTTATATTTTTTCAATTTATTAAAAATTAAATTTTATTTAACGCACGTTATATTTACTGTTGATGAATATTGATAATATTTACCAAATTGCATTTGAGTTTGTATATAACTTTTTATAATTTGCCTTCATTAGCGCATAATTTACGATACTGTGGTAGTTTGTTAGTAGTTAAAAAGGCGAGACTGCAAGAAAATTAACCCTTATGTAAATGACTTAAAACAAAACACACCTTAATCAGAGTGAAGATTTATTGGGTGCTTCCGTATAATTTATATAGGAAAACAGGATTTTAATCCTTTAATATTCAGCTAGATCGATGATTCTTGAATAGCACTGCGCGACAGACCTTCTGGTGCCGACGATTTCTCAGCTGATTATAGACAAATTGGGTTTCCTGATTTTAAATATGGTCCCCGTTTTTTTCCCATCAGCTTGAGTTTTTGAGTTATTGGCAAAATTATGAAAATCAGTGCTTTTTCTGATCATTTTTCTTTGATCTTCCAATTCGTTATACAATAACGAATTTCAATGAAAAAATATTAGACCCTTTTAATTTTGGCACATAAAATTACAGAACCTTTGGCAGTTTCGAAGATATCAACGTTCCAAGTGTGCCAACAATCCCGCCAATACAAATGATATCCCGAAAACCCCAATTATGGACGACAGCGTTGAAGTTCCGCTGCCCGACTATTATGAGGTCTTATAGTCGGTATAGTCTATACGAAGTCTGAACAGCTATAACTTGGCTAAGAAACAAAGCCGCAGGAGCAGATTTCTTACCCGCTAAGCTCATTAAGAACAGAGCATGCATTCCAGACGATTATAACCTCAGTGTGCTCTGTACAATCCACAAGACAAGATATCCCACCATTTATGCCAACTACCGTGAGATAAGCCTACAAAAAACGGAAAGGAACTCTCCCCTCCGTTCGATACCAAGCGAGGTTATACCAGGGATGGCATTTTACGCACAATTGTGCTTTTTTCGGCACTTTCGAAACTTGACGGCACTTCAAGCACGTGCTTTTTTTATTACGGCACAATTTGAAATTTTATCAAACTTTTATATTTGCCACAATTTAAGTCTTTCGTCTGAAGCAGCAACTTGACTTTTATTTTGGACTAACAGATTTTGAAGCACACTATGGTAATGAAAATATTTTTTCCATAAGTCAAAGCTTCAGAGAACAGAAAATGTATTTCTTTTTTGTATCCTATATTTTAAAAATTATTAGCGATGTGAATATTGAAATGCAGTCAGAGGACGCCACAAAAAAATATTAATTTATGTTCTTTAAGTTCGACTGTAGAGGATGTTTTTGTGGAACTACAGTCGAAATATTTTACAAATAAAAAAACATCACAATGTGATATTTTGTGCTTACAATTTGTTCAAGAAAGTTGGATAATTTTATTTTACTTTTTGTACAGACTTCAGAAAAAGAATTGATTTCAATAATGAAGTAATAAACATGATTCCATATTTTTATCCACAACATGTAGTCTCTGGTGAAACATAGTATTGTCATTACTTTTGCAATTATTTCCAGAAAAATAAATTTCTGAAGCTGAAATAATAAATATTGAATTTAGAGCGTTATCTGAATATCCTACAATATCTAGTATGGAAAATATAAGTAAGATTAAAAATGAACTAGATGTTTTTTATTTCAAAATATATACAGAATTGTCTAAGGTTTACTGTCCTCTCCACACTCATTCGCTTGCGTAGAGCGAATATTTTCTATTCAAAATCTCATAAAGACAAATTGTCGCAATAAAATTTATTTGGATATATGCTGTGCTCTTGTTCAAACTTAAAGTTTGTTGAAATCAAACGCGAGTTGTTTTAATTTCAATATATCTTCATTGAGTAAAAAAAGTTTGCCAATAGAGGATCCGAAAGATAATGAATTACTTGAATAATTGGCTGACAGTGTGGTTTTCTTTTAGTTGGTTATTATTTAGCCCGATCATGAGAAATTTTTCCCTCGGAATTGGAAAAGGGAGTTTTCATTTTAAAAATAAGACGAAGACATAAAGCATTTCGGAACTCAGCCATAATATGATTCACTAATGGCTGCACGAATTTCCGTTTAGTTTCACCAGAGACAACATGTTATGGAGAAAAGTGTGGAATTTATTTTTTACATTACATACATAATACATTGCATTATTTTTTATTTAAAATTAAAAAAGGTCTCAAATAAAATTTGAAAAATATGAAAATGGTTGATTTTTTGTATCAAATTCGTATCAAGATCTTTTTTTTACTTTTTAAGTATCTTCCATAGAGAAAGCGAGTTAACGTTGTTCGCAAAACCGTTATATCAATGCGAATAAGATAATCTTGAAATAGAGTTCTCTAGTGTTTTTTTCTGTATATTTTCCTTAAAAATGATAAATTTTAGTTTTGACTATTTTTTCCGATATGAGCGCGATATGTTTAAATTCGGCACTATTTTTTTCTAAAAAGCACTATTTTTCTCTCTGATATGGCACAATCAAAAAAGGTCCAATTCCATCCCTGGGTTATACAAAATTTTTTTAAGAACATGTTAAACTTACATAATTTTGTTGTTTTTGTGTTTTGTTTTTTAAATTGCTTTTTTTTATACAATAAATTTTCGATTATTTTCGATTTTCTTTATACGTTGAATTACGTATTACAGCGCGGTTTGTATTAGCGCGGTCTTAACAAATTTTTTCAAGGCCATAAAACGTTTTTTGACTAATACTTTAGGGCAGTGGTCGGCAAAATTAAAAATGAGACTGTAAGTGAAAGTGAGATAAAAAATTGCATATAATTCAAAACAAAGCTGCTTCGCCAATAGTTGTTTGTCGAGTGAGTGAAAGAGCATGAAAATACGTGAGAGTTTTGGCAAAGCATGTGCTTCATGTGTGCCGACCACCAGTGTTGCCAGAAATTTTTGAGGAAAGAAGCTAGATGGTCTTTAAAAAATAGCTAGAAAAGGCTAAAAGCCTTTTAAAAACGAGCTAAAAAAGGCTAGATTTGTTTACGTTATATTTTTATTAAACGTGATTCTGTGAATATACAAACGTTTGTATATATTTGTATAATATATGAATATGATATAAAAACGAACAGGACCAAAAACTAAATATATTGAAATTGATTTAAGGACCCATTAAAGTTTTGTAGCGACCATAATTCAGGAAGAATCAGGAAGACTGAAGTCAAATAGATCCAAGAATCGCTACCAAATTGTTTTAATCTTTACTTTTAATCCTTCCATTTTTATTTTAGAGAAATAGTTTTAATTTCATAACCTAAAATCAATGAAGTTTTAAGATAATGGTACACAGTAAAAAATATGAGGATAAATTTTATACTATTTGGTATAAATATAAATCCATACCAAATATGTTATAAAATTTATACCATAAAATCTTATAAACCAAATTTATACAAAGTTGGAATAGATTTTATCCGAAAAGTGTATAAAATGTTTTTACACCAGGTGTAAAAATGTTAAGGTATACATTTTTATAAACAAAAGTATAAAATCTTTCAAAACCACAATTGGTTACTTTTTATAACAGTATTGTATAAAAAATATATGGCACATATGTAAACATACATTTAATATATTAATATGTGTTACATTGAAAGTCATAAATCAGGAATAATATCTAGATTTCAATTGATAGATTTCATGTTATATTTGTTTTTTATATTTTCGAAAACATTCTGACAAGAAAAATAAATAGTAAAAAATTGTACTCAGAAATTTGCATGTTTGATGTTGGCATGTTGGCAGATCTTCCAATTCAAGCGCAATATTCTTGTCTTAATATGTGTGTACAAAAAATATTCAACGGAACTATTTGCGCATAACATAATTACTGACTGAAGAACAAACGCAAACTGACTGTCTGCTAGCATCGCTGAAGTTCGGTAGCTTCGAAATCTCGACTTGAACGTGAAAGCCGAGTGGCTCCGTGAGGTTGTCGTGTGAATAACTGGAATATATATATGACGTTTATAAATTTATGGTTTAAAAATTATACTATTTTGGAGTAAAATAGCTGTTTGAATAGAAATGCAAGTTTTATACTATAGAGTGGGATAAAACTTATAATAAATTTAGAATAAAACGAGTTTATACTACAGAAATGCTATAAAAAAGATAAAATTTACCCTCAAACTTTTTACTGTGTACTTGAAAGACCTATTATTGTCTTTCAAGTACCATTATCGTAAAAAATATTATTATTTTTATTTTTTGAATGAATAAGCTACGAAAAGTGCTTTATAATTATTATGCAATAACAAAAATTACATAAAATAAACAATCCCTTAACAATAAAACTTTTAATTTTGAAAATATAAAATATAGAACTAAAAAATTATTTATAAATTTGTTGAAAATCACTTGCGTTACTTACTGTTTTTGTATCTATCTAGAAAAACTTATTTTATTACTTCTTTGGTGGCTTTTTTTTTTGATAAAACACAGAAAAGTACACCCTGTTTTTTATTTTTAGTAAGATAATTTATACGGGAAGCAGAACTGTCCGGATGCTTTGCATTTCCATGGTAAATTTCCATAGCGCGTTAATGTGCGTAAACTTTGTTCTTTTAAGTTGATGAATTTAATATTAAAATTTGTTGTTATTTGGCTTCGGCTTATAAAATTCTGTTATAGCTAAAAAATTGTTTAAATCATTCAGGAAATAGAAAATAAAAACTATTTTAGAAATTATCTTATGATAAGAAAAATATTTTTCTTGGTTGTTAGCACTGAAAGCTCTGGTGGGTTTCAAAGTTGACCTAAGAGGTCGATTTTTAATAAAAATGCAATTTTATTTGCACAGCTTAAGTAAAGAGTATATTTTCTACAAAATTTTTTCAAGAATTTGTATTCTTTGTTACGGAAAATGATAATGCAGGTATTTATTTGTCATAAAAAGTAAAACACATAAAAATATATATTAAACGATGGTATTCACAAATTGAGTTAAGTATGCTTCATTTTTTTTAATGTGGAAATTTTAATTTCTGGCTTAATTTGGTTTTTTTTACATCGTCATATGAAACATCGTCATGGCCTATCTTACCACAAATTCAAAATTGACTCTTTGATTGATTATGTATTGCAATTTACACTGAAATAAATGTATATGGGCATTTCCACAGAAATGTCAACCGCAGTCAAAATATATAATGCCTTAAAAAGTATGTTGTTTTGACAAATATATATAGAGAATCTATCAAATTTAACTAATGTAAACGAATTTTACATTTATTCGTAACTAATTTTGAAATATTCAAATGTAAAGTCGAACAAGTGCAAAAGTTATGTTTTGAACTTTTCTATTGACGTTTTGTTTTGATTAATGCTCGTAATGAGAGCCCTTATGCATTGACATTTGCTCTCTTAAATATCGGTTTATATTTAAAAAATATAAGAAAAATGTAAAAAGGACGATGCGATTGCCAATTACGGTACATTTTTTCATTGCTTTATCGTATATTTCACTGTAGCGTGCGACATTGAAAAATAACATTTGTTATCGCTGAGTCAAAGGTGTTTGTGCAATGCGCATCAAATATTCGTAGCAAATAGATAAAAAAAAATGTGCTGCAAAATAATCAGCGCTTTGATCTTGGTATTTATTTAAAGTTTGTAGCGTGCGACATCGTAAGTGTGAAATATATAAATTTAATATAATTTTTGTTATCTTAATACAAAATATAAAATTTTTGAATGCAGATGAGTAAAAACAGCGGCGAGAAGAATAAATTGAACTGCAAACGGTTGGAGAGAAAAATTAAGGATGATGAAACAAAATTACAATTGGCACAGTGTTGCCAAGTCAGTGGTTTTAGTACTAGATCTAGGGCTTTTCGATGTTGGAAAACGCTAAATTTTTAAAAAAGCTCTAGTTTTATTGCTTTTTGACCGTAGACTCAAAAACGTGTATTTGCCATGAAATAAAAAAATCTTTAAATTGTTCCAAACGTTTCACATAAATATTTCATTTATGTGTTGGTCCTTTTAACTTAAACCTCACAAAATTTAAACAATTTGTTCAGAAAAATTCCAAATTAAGAATTCATTTCATAATAAATTCAAGATCATATAACCAAAACATGTTTTTTTATCAGTTATTATCTCCATTAAATAAATAAATTTAGTCCTCTCTAAATCTTAGTTTTATAAGTTTAATGAAATAAAAGGTTAAAACCTCAGATTGATAAACCATCTGCATAACAAATTCTGCATTCTTAAACAAAACAATATCATATGAAATATAGAGATAGAAATGAGATAAGAAATATTTGATTTCTTTAGATTACTAATTTTTTTTTATGACAAAAATAATTTTTGAGATCTGTTTAAAAATGATCGCAAAATGCGGAGTTAGCTTTAAAGATTTTATTGTTAGTGCTTTTTTATCAAAATTACGCGTTATTTGTGACTTGGTGTCTTTTAGTTTAAGATTGTTGGCAACACTGGAACTACAAATTAAAAAAAAAGGAAAGAATGCGGATTGTTAGATAGAAGTGGAGAGCGCTGGCTGAAGGTAAAGAAGATATAATTCCAGAGAAACGGAAATATAATCACATACGACAGCAAGAGAGGCACCGAAAACTCTTAGAAAATTAAACATACGTAGACAAAATGTAGGCAAACCTTGGCGAAAGCGGTTAAAAAAGTGCAGCAAGCGATGCCAAAGGACATGCACAAAGGGCTTAAAGTTCTTCATGTCCTGATCGAAAGATATAAGCAGGACAAAAATTGTAAATAACAAATTAATACTAGTCTCATTTAACTTAGTTTCTGTTCTTTGTTTTTTCATATATAAGATGAATATCCTTTGTTTTCATTATGTAAGATATTTTAAGTTTATAATTTTTGTTGTGAAAATAAATATATTCAATTCATTAAAAATCATTTATAATAATCTTCTGCATGTCCAATTACATAAAAAGTAAAAAATAAACGTAAAATATATGATGCAACAAAATGTAGCATTCGACATGTAGCGTGCGACAGTGATTAAAATAATAAAAACAACTTAGCTGCTTAATATTTTTTAATCAAATAAAAACCATTTTTAAAAGACATCAATACACAACATTCCAAAATTAGTCAGATTAAAATAATGACTCATGTTTCGCTGAAATCAGTGTTTGAACTGTTTTGCCTCAAAATCGACTTCTGTTTTTGTAGCGTGCGAATCCGTTAGTTTTTTGTCATTTTCTTGAAAACGAACAATTGCCAAAAATCAACCTTAGCACCAATTATAGTGCTAATCAAGAGCTATAACTTTCGCCTTTTGTCAAAATAAAAAAATGTTTTCGCATATGTTTTTTTTCACTTTGAATGCGTACGAATGTCGCGTTCGACATCATGGAAATGCCCATATATTTTGTTTTTTGTCCTTATTTGTACTAATTACACTATGCGCCAAAATCAGAAAAAATTTCTGTACACGGCATCTCACAATTTTTTTTTATTGATTTGGGGTCTCTAGTTTAAGATTCATTTAAGTGTAGATACTACCATTCGACATTGTACTGGTTTTCACATACTTGATTTAAATTTACTTTGAATGAATTTTTACGTTTGACGAGAAATGTAAAAACACAGTTCAATTTTTATGTGGAAAAATAATTTTTTCAAAATATTTCTTTTAATAGCGAAAAAATGCTCATACAAACATAAAAATTAGTTAAACAAACATGTAGAATATTGGGCTTAAGTTGATAGGCTTGAAAATAAAAATCGTATAAATAGCATACAAGATATATTTCAATATATCGGTGATTCCATATCATTTTGATAAATTTTTATCAAAATCTGACTTTAGTGCTTCCGATTTTTTTTAAAACTTTGTAGATTAGTAGTTCACATTGAAAAAACATATTCTGTGTTTTTTATTATTGCGAAATTTTTTTTTTTGCAAAGTTATATACTGTCAGAAACATTGAAAATCATACAAAAATTAAATAGATGCATGTATTTAAAGAGCTCTATTTTCTAAACTGTAAGTCGTACAGAAAATAATTGCAATATTAAAAAGGTGAAAAAGTTGTTGCGCCGACTGTGAAAAATATGATGGTAAATTTCGGGATAAAAAATGTAAACATTTTTCCATTCAAGGTACCTTAACTATAACGGAGTTTCTTGTCTGTGCGACTTATAGTTTAGAAGATAGAGCTGTTTAAATACATGTATAACTTTACAAAAAAAATTAACTTGCAAAAAAAAGTACGCAGTTATTATATTTTTCAGATGAACAATCCATAAAAAAAGTTTCAGAAGTTTCAAAAATAGTGATGTCAGAAAAGTTTGCCTTTTGACATGGAATCACCGATATGCAAATATATTTGAAAAAAGCTAAATCTATTGGAAAAAAGTAGTGAGATGCTGTGTACAAAAACTGTGGCGCATAGTGTTAATATATGCCAGAACTTTTTAAAAGGTTAAGTCTTCACAAAAAAAAGTTGTTTTTTAGACTTCCAATTATAAATCTATTTTATTAATTTTTGGAATGCTTAAATTTAAATTAATTATTCAAAGTCTGAAATTTGTATGAAATTCTTCCGATTTATAAGTTTGGTAAATGGTTAAAACCGCTGACCGGTTATGAATGAAATTATTTAAAACTTTAAATAATTCTTTTTAATTGGGTAAACAGTAATTTTTTAATAGCTGATGTCTGTTGAATGACGTATCTGAATTTTCGTAATTTTTCAGGAGAGCACTTTTTTCACTTTTCGCTAATTTGTTTTTCTCTTTTGCGGTGATACCATGAGTAAAAATTAAAATTTTTTAGGCAAAGGTATACAACGTTCGTACAACAGGCAAGCTTAAATAATAAAAATTTTTTTGTATTTATGTTCTTCAATACTAAATATTTAATTTGGTTGCAAGAAATTAATAATTGAGGATTATATAATTTGTTTGATTGTTTTTTTTTGTATGATTTTTCTGATACGACCCTCGCTGAGCTTAAAAAAAATAAGTATATAAAGGTCATTTAAGCCTTTGAAAAAACTTCTTTTCAGATAAAAACCAAAATAAATGAATTATTCATATCAAACAGTTTTCATTGACGAATTTAGTGTGAAATCAGTTGGTTTTATTTAAAGAAATACACGTGTTTAGTTTAATAGTTCATTAATCTTAAATTTTATTACAACAACAGAAAGTAAGATTTAACAGAAGTAAGATTTATATTTTATAAAAAGAAGAACCTTGAAATACTTCCGATAATTATAGGTTTTAAAAATTTATTGCTATAACGGAAATATATAGTTATGTACTTAAGTTACATTAAATAACAGAATAATTAATTCATTAAAAAAGTGGATACGTTAAGCTTTAAATGCTGTATTTTTAATCAACGAATTACATAACTTAGTGTGAAAGTGGTCTCTAATAAGGAGCTTTTTTAATTTTTTAAAAAAATCAATATAAGATTTTATATCATAGGTATCACAAGTGGTGTCGAAGAAAATCTTGGCAAATTGGATTTTTCAAATACATGACACTGAACATGACACTGCCCTAAATTATTTATTAAATATATATGAAATAGATTAGACCCATCGAATTACATAAGATGTGTTTTCGCGAAATAATTGCGATAGTTACGAATAATAATTTAATGCTAATAATAATAATTACGAATAATGACGGGTCTTAATTGATTAAAAAATTGTTGTAAAAATGCGTTTTAACGACATAATTATCATAAAGGATATATATACCAAATTGTGAAATTTCATACCAGGAATTAGTTTTTTTTTAAACTATCAATACAGAAAACCCGGTTAATTAAATAAATTTTTTACGTAGTGTCATGTTCAGAAATATTTTAGAAATCCAAATTGAGAAATGATGGCCTTATATAAAATCTTATATTAATTTTTTAAAAGTGTTTACATGAAACTGTATGAACCCAAAAGTGAAAAAAATGTATTTTATCATATGCTGCGTCAAATTGTAAGTAAATTTTATTTTACGTGTTTAATTGTTTATGTTGTATTATATTAACATCCAATTATTATAAGTTAAGTTTATGAATAACAAGCATTTTTTTATAAAAATCCACAAAAACACGCATTTTTAAAAATAAAATGACTAGTTTTGAATAAATATAATATCATCCGAAGTACCTTTTATATAAAAACGCACATTTTAAAGAGAGATTCTAAAACGTTCGTTTGATTTTCTGTAATAAACATTTTAAAATGAGCTTTTAAAATGTTAATTTGATATTTTATATTATACTTACTTAATGAAACTAACTGCATCTTGCTGTAAAACGAAAGAGCACAGCAACGATAAGCAAGACACGAGAAGCACTACTTTATTCCATACAAAAATCTATAGCTGTTTCGTTTTACAGCAAGATGCAGGTAATCACCTTTTACGAAGTTCAAGTTTAGCCGAGCTTGCTAGCGGTCGAGTTTAATACTCAACCGACAAGGGTTCATTACCTGACAAAACCTGCAAGAATTCTTTTTTTATTTAAAACACATTTATTTTAAATATATTTTGATAGATTGTTTTTAAGATTGTAAGTGCGAACTTATTTCGAGGGTTTTTTCTTACTAATGAGTTAATGAAACAATTTGATTAATACTTTTGCTACATAACAAACACAGTCGTGACGCGAACCTACATCCTCTGCATGCCCGTCAAGCACAATTCCACAGAGCTATTGGTAACGATAAACTTATCTTAAATAGTGACAGGAAATTTTGTCAAAAACATGAAGTCTTTATAAAATTCTTTTAAAACCGTTTTCAGTTAAGAAAATATGTTAAAACGTTCATTGCTGTTTCTTAAACGTTTCGTTTTACTTTTGTATTTTAAAATGTGGGTTTTTATTTTTGTATTGCGAAAAAAGGTTTGATAATTTCCATTTTAGCCTACTTTATCATTGTAAAACGTTCGTTATTGTTTCGTTTTAATTTTGTATTTTAAAGGAAGCATTTTCATTTTTGCATGATGTAGAATGTTTTTAAAATAAACATTTTACTAACCGTTTTTAAAATGTTGGTTTTACTTTTTTGTTTTCTCAGTCTAATCAACTATATAATCAAACAAAAGTTTGACAAAGTTTAGAGATTTTTTAAAATTTTTTGAGTTAGGCTTAGAAAAAAAGAACTGTTGTCCGTTATTCTTACACTGTTTAACACAGTAACAAAAATCTTTGTTTTTAAAAATCGGTGTTTGATAAGTTTTCATTTTGGCCGCCTAAATCCATGAAAAACCCTTCTGTGCGTAGCTCAACCCAGCAACAAAGTTTATATTAAGAAGGTCGATTACAACAACAAAAATTTCCATATTGATGACTTAAAAAATGCAGTAAGCGTTTTTTCGTCAAAATTTACCATCGATATTCTAAATTCTACTCTGCATTTCAAAGTGATACATGTATTGCAGTCTTCAAGCAATAACTCCGCCGTTTTGAAATATTTTGGCACAACATTTTTTTTTTTTTTGTATGTTTATGAAATTGGCTTTCTTCCCAAAAATATTTATTTCAAGAGTTCGCCAGTGGCTAAAATTCGACCTTTTCACATACATTCTCTGTTGATGCGATACAAAATTAATGTCAAAAACAAATTTTTTTTCATACAAATAAGGCAAATACAAATTTTTTAAAAAAAGTCGGTGCCTCCTTCTCCGCACTCTAATTCATTAAAAAAAAAAATAAAATACTCTGTTGAGAAACACAGTAGAAAATGGTTCTGAACTGTTTTTCCTACGCCTTTTTACATATATATAGATTCCTTCATACAGAAATTAAATCATGAAAATATATTATCAGTTTACCTGAAGCTGGATATATTAGTTATTTTGGATAAATAAATCAGATATGAGATATGATCTGATCCAAAAGAATTCCGGGATCCCGGGGTTGAAATCCATTTTGCGCGTACCGTTGACTTTCTTGTCACAACGTTGTCTCATGAAATGTCAATAAACAATTTAATTATGTGTACGTATTTTATTTTGCTTTCATAAGATCAAGCGGTATCAACGTCTCCGAATTTCTTGTTACATGCAATAAGCCAAGTTATCTGAAGCAGATTCTTTTATGGGTTTAATTGATTTGCTTTCAAATGGATTTTTTTGTGTGCCTGTCACATCACAGCAAGTGATGTTGCAATAATGTTGTTTAAATACAACTTGAACGAAAAACCACTTTTGCAACCTGGTATTTAAACCTATTCCACAAGACTGTATTAAAAATCACTTTTGAGTTCTTACACTCAGGGAAAAATCGCAACTTAAAATTAAATAATATCGTTTAAATTTAACGTTTTTCCATTTATAAAAAATCATCTTTAAATTCACCTGGAAATCCTTTAAATCAAATATGAAAACATTTTTATGTTCAATTAGAAATAGATAAAATTCAAAATAATGATGAAAGCGCTTAACTCTTATATACACTGAATATCCACTTCGAAAGTAAGGTGAAAAATTAAATTTTTGAAATGAAAACGAAGTAAAAAATATATGTTTCAAAGTGAAAGACACTTCAATTTGAAGCTGCATACTTTCGTGAGTCAAAACAAAATATATAAATAATTTTAATTTTCTGAACAAAATTGAAGAATCTGGTAAGCAAAACATGCTTAAGTTCGTTTGTGAAAATAAAACCAGTAAGTTGAAATAATTAACTATTTAATAAAATTTGATGCAAATGACGACTTTATTCTGAAATAGATGAATTTATACATTCAAATTGAAAGCAGAATTGAATAGAGATTTCTCGGATTGGGATGTTGTTAAAATACTTTCAGTATACGTCAAAGAGATTTAAAGTCGCTGCTACCATTAAAGTTTTTAGAAGCATGGTCGAAGTATGCAGATGATAGATCAGCAATTTTGGTATAATTATATTTGCATTATATTTTTACTTTTGAAAAACCACTTGCTTTTTAGCAAATGGGACTACTTCAAAAATGCTATTCAAAACTACTTAATTTTAAATATCCACAACAACAGCTGTACAAATTCAAAAAATACATTTTTACAACACTCTTGAATTCCGTTCAACCTCCAGTCATCCGATATAAGGACAAGTTCGGTAATAAAGATAAAAAATTTACTATTTAAAAAAAGCAATTTACATTGATCAATGACTACCCAAGTAAGGAACATGAACACTTATAAACATCTGCGTTACCACAACAAAGGTCTAACTATTCAACCTTTTATTATAGTAGAAAAGTTTATAGTATACTTTTGTAAAGTAGAAACAAACAGCCCATCATTATTTCATCGTTTGAAAATTCGTTTGTTTTTTAATGTAGTGCAAAATTTTTATATTCTTTTTAATCCTTTTAACATTAAAAGATTTTGCAGACATTTTCTATCGTATGAAGTAGGTCTTCAAGACGATAGCGTGTTAATTAAAAATATTTCTTATTTTACAAGTACATTGCTTTGGACCAAATCAATAATGGCAGCATTAATGTAAAAAATAAATTTTTATAAGTACATACATGTTTTGTATCATAATTTTCTTATGCAACTGCAATATACATTCAAAATATAACAATTTATTAAAAAAAAAATTATTGCAAAAAAAAGTTTTCTTTCATTTCAATAAAAGAACATTTAAAAAAAATATATTGTCTTTCTTATTAGTATGATTAACGCACCCTGTATCCATTTAATACCAAAAATGTAAAGGAACCGATTCAAAGTTAAAATCACTTTGATTCATTTATGTTACAATGTAGAATCAAAAAAATAATTTATATCAAAGCTATAGCGTCTTTAAAATAAAGACGTAAGTTATTTAATTTGAATATGATTCCTTTTGACATAAATCTAAATTCACGTTAAGTTAATGTTGAATAATTTTCATTTCAAAGAGTTTAATACTTTAGTTTGAAGTGGAAACATCATAAAACTGGAAATGTGTTTTTCGAAGTGGAAACACTTCGAATTGAATATTTTCGTGTTTGGTGCCGAATTTTTCCGAAAAATATTTGAATCAAAGTGATTTTCTTTGATTTTATGTTATTTTTTAGCTCAGTGTAGATCCTTTTATAAGATAATTATAATTAGTTCGGCAGGTTAAGCTTCCTTGTTACGAAAAGATGCTAAATTGATTTTACTTAGACGAGACAATTTTGGGCATGATTAAAATTAGATTCAATGCATTTAGCTGTAATGAAATGAAACCACCATTGTAAAGTGTTTTATACATGGCAATAGAAGCAAAAAAAAAGCAAGGTTGTAAACATTTTCGTTCGGTTTTACTTCCCGTTCAATTCGCCATATTGCTCTATCCGCGGCTAAAGTAGTTTTATTTAAAAAAATAACGGGTTCAAACTTCTTCGTTAATTATTTCGTTTGGTCTTTTTCTTCGCTATGTATTTGGTTAGTTTCGTTAGTTTTGATTCAAACCATTTCATCATGGTTTATTGTTATTTTTAAGTTATTCAATAACTTGTGAATTCGCTTCGTTTCACTAAAGTGTTACATCGGTTTTAATCCCCCTTTAGTTCGTCGGATGTTGTATACGTGGCTAAAGAAATTTCACTTCAAAAACAGAGTTTATTTATTAAATTCA
Organism: Tetanocera ferruginea; assembly: GCA_958299015.1. NCBI lineage: Eukaryota > Metazoa > Arthropoda > Insecta > Diptera > Sciomyzidae > Tetanocera > Tetanocera ferruginea. Next base: position 78,216,236 of record OY282643.1, read on the forward strand.
AGAAACTTGTTATCCATTTCCACCTGGAAATTTGAAAATGAAATGGTTTCATTTATAGTTAAGCCAAATCAATATAAATATATACACTGAGGAGCAGTACTGTAACATGGTGTCTCATTCGGCTCTCATTTCAGAAGCTGTTATCTTTTCGATATAGTAATGGAATTCATAGTTCATTTCATGGTACATTTCTCTTTTTTTTTTTCAAACCGGTTTGAAGTTATTCTAACAACAACAAAAAAATAGGAGACAAAAATGTAAAAAAGGCATATGTTACCACCATATAGCATATTTGCACCCAATTTGTATTTATTGTTTTTCACTATTTTTGTTAGAAAAATATAATTGGTTATATCATGTTCAGTAGGGCGTATCAAAAAATTTAGATCGTATTCTTAGAGGTCTTTAAAGTTGCATAGGCTTGTCAAGATCACCCAAAAAAAATTTTATAAAAAATTAAGGACGTCTTCCTGCCGCGCAAGGACTAAGTTGTTTTTTGGGAAAAATAATAAAAAATAACGATCTTAAAATGCTTTGATTTTTTTAACCCTCACTTTGGTACTATTTACATATGTAAATATCCCAATTTTAAATTTGCCATAAGTCCTTTATTTTTTATTCGATTTGAATATGGCTTGGACTCTGTGGCTAATTTTTGGTTTTCTTTCTGAAAATTCAAAAGTTGTTTATAATTTTAGAATTTTCCGATACTTTTTGAAAATTTTTCATTTCTATAACGTAGTTTGGTACATATTTACATATGTAAATATTTTGTATTTTAAAGGCTTTTATGGTGTTTAAACGCATTTTTTGCATTAATTATAGAAAAAAATGATAAGGAAAAACTCTTCACACATATTTTATATTTACATATTTCATATTTGATAGTTTTTATTGGAAAAATATTAATGAACAGAATTGCTTACCGGGACACCGGTGCACCTCTCAATATTTGAAATTTACGATTTTTATGTCATTATAACTGTGTTAATCAATACAAATTCTATTTTTTACTAAGTATACACTACGGTGTTTCACAACTGATCAATAGAAACTGTTTTCTTACTATAACACTTCAACTCTTTACAACTAAGTGAAACATACGCCACATTTGAATTCCGCTTTTCGGGAGAAAAATAACGGTATCCAGAAACGAAACCGTGAAAAAACAGTTGTCAACGCAGTGTGCTTTTGAAATGCAAAAAATACGCAAAGTGCAAAAACCCTCTTACAGAATATATGAAAAAAAGGAAAAATTGAAGCTGTTTGGAAACAGCGCCATTTTTTATAACAATATGTCATGTTTTGATATTGAAGCTGGAAGTGCTTATTTAATGAAAACAAGTAAAGTTTTTGTTGAAATTTGTTTTGTTTATTCATTGGTTTTATAAATTTTTTTTTAATTTGGTTTTCATAATTACATTTTGGTAATCTCGTAAAGGGCTGGACCGTCAAGTGTGCATAATATGTAAAACGCTATATCGTAAGAAGTAATGCATGAATTTCAATGGTTTATAATTTTTTGAATAGGGTACAGAATAACCTTTCTTTTGATACCCATAATGCTAGATTTTGTAAGAAATTTAAAAAAAAACACCACTTTTCCAGGCCCATTTTCCTAACTTGCAAACCCTATAACTTCTAAACCACTTGAGAGCGGCGTGAAATTTTTCAGGAATTGGACTAAGAAGGTGGTAATACATATATTCCACCTAAAAAATAATGTAAATTTTGAGTTTCTGTTCATTTTTAATAATACCAAAAAAATATTTACAAATGTAAATAGTGCCAGATTACGTAGTAAAAGATTGGTGCCAAAGTGAGGGTTAAGAAAAACCACATATGTCTTAAAACAAAAATAATAATGCAGTTTAACTTTTGATTGTAAGCATTGGTTATAAATTCTGGTGATACTGTTTATAGTGTTGATGTATTCCATAGATATCATGAATTAATAATTTGCTAAGGTTTTGCATTTTTATTCTCTTGTTTTAGAGAAATGTATACTAGAACGTAGTTTTTTAACTTTGTCAAAAAAATGAATATAAGATTTTATGTCAAGTGATTCAGAAGTTGTGTCGGAGATAATCTTCACAATTTGAGATTTTTGAAAATTTCTGAACATGATACTGCCTAAAAATATTTATTTAATATATAAGCTTAAGACCACGATTTGTTTTTCTATTTCAAAATTTTTAAAAAATTAAATCTTAGCATCAAATTTCTCAATTTGAGTTATGTCCCCTTTGTTGTTATAATTTCATTTAAACACATTTTAAAAACAATTGTTTAGTCTTTTGAGACCGACTGAATGGCATAAAATGTATTTTAACGATATGATAACCATAAAGAAGATATAACTCAAATTGAGAAATTTGATGGTGCGAAGTAACATTTTTTAAGTATTATAAAATAAAAAAAAATCGTGGTCTAAGCCTGGCATATTAAATACATATTTTAAGGTAGGGTCATGTACAGAAATATTTGAAAAATCCAAATTGAGAAAATTATCTTCGACACCACTTCTTATGCCCGTGATATAAAATCTAATATTAATTTTTTTGAAAAAGTTAAAAAATTGCGTTCTAGTATACATTTCTCTAAAACAGGAGAATTGATATGAAAAAACTATGCAAATTATTAATTCATCATATTTAAGAAATACGCCAACACTATAATCAATGCCATCAAAATTGAGACTCAATGGTTACAATCAAAAGTTATGTGCCATCTCGAGTATAACTTTCGCTTCGAATATCCTTCAAACAGGATTCTGTGGGTAAATATCGTGAATATCATCGTGTTCGGTAAGATATTGCTAGTTAAACTGTATTTAAATTTTTTCCTTTAGACATATGGGCATCTCCCAGTGCCACGGACGCGACATTCGCACGTTTTTAACTACTCGAAAAACAGGAAAGAAACAAAATGAGCCGATATGTATTTTAAGTTTTCTAACGCGATGAAAGAGTGCTACATTTAAAAAATTGGCGAGATTTAAAACAAATCAGTACAAAGAAATAAGCAATCATTCAATGGAACGGACGCTACAAAAACAGAAGTTTTTTAAAGTCGTATAGAAATATGCAAAATTTAGCTAATTTTGAGAACTTTTTTTTATATATAATATACATATTATTGGAGGTCAAAGGATAACTATTCTTCGTAGACTTATGAAATATTAGAATTATCTCTTCCCTTTTTTTAAATAGATATAGCACGAATACGGACGCGACATCTCGGACGCGACAAATTTTTCCACCATAGTAAAATGCAGTAAAGATGTTCATTATAAATTTTAATAACAATACATCATAATAAGTTAAATTCAAGTTACATAGCAGTAATACTAACCAAAATAAAAAAAAATTAATTTAAAAGCTGTTAGAGTACTTTATTTAAATTTTTTTCTTCACTTTTGGTGGACCTTTTTTTGGGAGATGCCCATATGTAGTTTTTTTTTTACAAAAATCAAAGCATTTTAAGATCGTTATTTTTTACTGTTTTATTCAAAAAAACAACTTTGTCCTTGCGGGGCAGGAAAATACCCTTTTATTTTCATAAAATTTTTTTTGGCAGATCTTGACAACCACATGAACATTTTGAGACCTCTTAGGATGTGAAATTAAAAAAAAATGAAATTCGATACGTCCTAATGTTCAGTATCCTTTTTGCTTTTTTGAGATCCTGGACGCGATTGGGCATGTCAATATTAGGACAATCCTTATAACAAATTTTAGTAGTATAGCTTCATACACTTCCTTGGTTCGCTCCCAAAGGTCATTCCCGCCTTTGGGAGGCCTGGGATAATAACACGGTGCAACACGTAAAACTCAAACAACTCTTTGACTGTTGTTCTTTAAAGTTGGGGATGTAAATAGAAAAACCCTAACGAGAATTTGGTAGTTTGGCTACCGATCGGATTTTATAATACCTGAAAGATATCGGTTCAAACTTGATTTTTCAAAACAAATGCTCTTTTCCTCACGGCTATATCTAGTAAGCTATTTGGAATTTTGTTTTCCTGTCTTTCGCAAAGTTGTAGCTATGGGCAAGGAAAACAAAAGTTCAGAGCAAACTAACACAATAAAACTTCACCGAAGCCTCAAAATCGCAAATATGGAAAAAATTGACTTGTTATTTTTACCATTTTTGGTTCATATCTCTCAAACCGTTTTGAATTTTGGCAAACAATATTGTAAAAATATTGTTTTTTCAGTTAGCGACGCCAAGTTAATCGTAGTTAAGCCTGAAACAAACTTCTTCAACGATCTGTTAACGTTAGGGACAAACATTGCTTTTGAGAATACCAGTTAACAGTAAGTGTCCATCGGGGGAAAAAGCACTCCGAAAGGCTTTTTTGAGTGATTGAATGGCAGCTGAAAGCGCTGAACCGATGTATGGCACACCATTGTAATTTTAACATTGCATGTCAGTGGAAAAATCACTTCAACTGAACTGACTCTGAATTGCTTCAAAAGAGAAAATTTCTGCGACTGTATCCTGTTGCAACACTCGTATATTCAATGGAATGGGAGTCGCCTGCCAACAGTGTCATCACGCCACCTAAGCGACGATTATTGTGTCTCAAATCTCTCAATATTCGATCAAGTGCTTCTAATGATCGTTTGTGTGCCATCATGCACTCAGCCCATATGATAAATTTACAACATTTTAACACTTTTCCCATGGCTGATTGCTTTGGAATATTGCAAACAGGGTTTTTGTTGATTTGCAGGTTTAACGGAAACTTCAGTGCTGAATGTGCCGTTATTTCACCTTCCAGCAGTGTTGCAGCGATTCCGGTAGTTGCGAGAGCTAACGCAATGACACTTTGAGCACGCATTGCTTCTAATATCAATGATATTAGGAATGTTTTCCCAGTTCCGCCGGAAACATCTAGGAAAAATAGTCCAACCTCACCAACCATCATGGACAGCCCTCATCAGTTGATCATACGCACTCTTTTGCTGTTCATTCAACATAAGAACGTTTGTTTGTGCTTGTTGTTGTAAAGTTGTCGTGTTGTAGGCATGCTCACGTTCCAATTCACGAATCAATACATCTCTAGTTTGACGATTTGGTGCTGACATATGCGTTTCAATCAATAGTTTGCCACTCATAAGCAAACACAAATCTTCAATCACCACTAACGCTTCATTGTAGATGTCATCGTTTATTTGCAATTCGAAATACCCTGTCGCGACTCGAATTTCAGTGATTGTCGTGTTCAAGCAACTGTAACTTTCGACATGCTTCTCGAAACATTACAGACTCAATGACTCAAAAGCAACCGATGTTAGAAGCAATCGTCGTTCTTTGGATGAATTGTGTAAATTCATCCAAATGCATCAGTTGAAAACACCATCAGGATATTCATCTACTGGTTAGCCTTGCTTTCTGCTTAACAATTTCTTTGACGATGCATTCTATGTGTAATATCGAGGCATCTCCGAGTAAAGCAATATTCTTACAAACATTGGCCATGTTGGCCTTTCCACTCGCTGTGCTGCGTTCTCTGTGTTGAAATACACTCTTTGGCTATTCTCTAAGTGAACTGCTAGATGCATAACAGTCGGATGACGTTCATGAATGCCATATGAAAATATTCTCCAGAGTTCTTGATTGCAGTTCACGTATCGGCCCATTTGAGACTTGATGATTTCATCTCGTTCAGCGCCAATTACCGCCATATCGCTTCCTTTGGTGACGTATTTACATACATTCTTAATCGATCACACTGAACTGCTCCTTTTAACTGACTGATGAATGTTCTACCATTGTCATTCGTGTAAATCTAGATCAATCTCAGGATCAGGAATTTCGGCGGAAATTATGTCATCAATTTGGTTCGGTGTAATTTTGTCCACCATCCAAAGAATAAAGTGTTCCTGCAGCAAACCTCTTTTCTGCCACTCATCTAGTATCGAACAGTACCGTTTACATGGTATTTCACGATGTAGTTCATTCGTTTAAAAGTATATGTGCGATTAAAGTAACGTCCAAATTGAACAGAAAAACGAAATGTGCGTGTACAGCGCCACCTGTTGAAAATTTTTCGAATATTTTTTTCCCAAACCTTCACGTGACATTTACCAACAAACCCGCAAAAGGAAGTATTCAATTTGGCCTAGATGTTTTGAAGTTTTAAGCAGCCGAATAAACCACGATTCATTTTTATATATATAGATATAACTTATATCATAAAAATGTAAGGTTTTTGTTTGATTATTTTGATTTATTTTGCATTTTTGTGCATAAAAAGTAATGGTTTTAAAAAAAGATATTGCCAAACGGTGAAGAGTATTAAAAAGTTAAAGCCTTAATCGTTTAAAATTTATTTTTGTTTTGTTTTATTTATACCAGTTCTAATAACTTCAATATAAAATTTAATATAGGAAAGTACTTGATGTACATAAAATCTGATTCGATATTGGAAATCAGCAACCAAAAATTCGTGAACATGCAAAATTTCATAACAATCGAACGACGCGTCGCGACGGCTTGTATTTTTTCTTCACTTTTGTATGGGCTCAAAGTATTGTGAGACGCATAGACATACAACTATTTTTATTTTAATACAAATGTTTTTATCCAACAGATTAATTTTTAAGTTTAATTTAATTTTAATAATTACAATTTTTAATTTGTCTCACATCAAATTTTTAATTTTTAATCAGCTGTGAAGCTCTACAACCACAATTTGTCACCACAAACATTTTCCAGTCGCTAATAACAGCATGAAAACTACACATCGCCTTGCTTAACGTGCACTCTAAAGAAGCAAAGTATGTAGTTGTGAAGTTTTCAACTCTAGTTAGGTGACCAATTTGACAACTTAATAACACGCAGTTAGTTGTGTTAGTTTATAAGAAAAATTATAAACGAATAACTTTTTCGTTTCATATTGAATTTAAATGTTTTGTTTGTAAACATGGTTTTATTGAACATATATTGTCATCTTTTCGAAATATTTCATTAATATGTTTTTTTCGTCTTTATGACAATTTTTAATACAATTAAACATGTTTCAATAAATACAATTTTTTTTTTTAAAAAATATGTTCTGCCCCCCTCCCCCCAGCCGTTGTACTGCCCACCCAGTTGAGATGCGCTTCTGGCGCCTTTGATTTCATCTCTGTTTAAAACTATACTTTTTTCTTTTTACAGTGCAATCTCTTCGATTATCAGATAAAAGAGCGAATTACTTGCAATTCTATCATAATAAATATAAGTCGCCATGAATACTTTTATCAGGTGCTTGATATCAACTAAAGGTTTTTATTTCCGTGTCTTCCGGTTTTTATTTTCTCAGAGCGTGTTTCAGTTTATATAAACCTAATTTACTAGTCACCGTTGGTTTGCTGTAACCTTTTGTTATGAATGCTATCACTTTTTGCAGCGCTAATATTTAGTTGGTTGGAGTTTGGAAAATCACGAGGTGGTTGCACTTATTATTTCGCGAAGCGCGATCTCGATTTTATAATATGAGAATGTTCTCACTATTGTTTAAGCCAAGCAACTGTCCACACCATCGCAAGCTTTTTGTTGTTTTTTTGTTACACTCTTTCTTTGTTTTTGCAAATGTAGTTGCTGCCATCGATCGACTTGGTTCACGTTTGGTTCCATGTGAATAACTGCAGTGGCTACTTCAGTTTCTGGGTCTGCTTTGTTCGTTCATCTTCGCAAAACTAGTTTAGACTTAGAGTTCATGTGAATTGAGTTTATAGTTCCTTATTGTCATCATTCTTTGGTGTGAATTTTGGACTTTTTTGCTAGAGGCCCATTTCAATGAGCATTGAATTTATACTTTCTTAGTTGAAGAATTTTACACATAAGATGGTAACTTGATTTATTTAGAGTATAAGTTGGATTTATTAAGTAAGGATTTTCAAAATGCTCATGCCTCCTGTCGTTCACTGTAAAAATATTGTACTGTCCTAGCAATTTTCCTGCAAAACTTAATCCAAAATAGTTTAAACAGGATTAATAAAAGCAATAAGTAGATTTTTTCTATTCAATATTTGTGTCATAATAATAATTAATAATAATAATATTTCCCAGCATTAATGACTGTAACTTCGAAGACTGCTTTTCCTGAATTTTTTACCCATAATGATCCAAACATTTTTAATTAGGCTAATGTTGGTGACATACTTTTTCAATTAATATTTATGATGTTATCTTGATTTTATAGTAAGGAAGGAAGTATTTAAAAAAAAACACAGTGAAACTGCTTTGAACCAGCCACTTTTATTATTTAAGAGGAGGTGACACCTTTAAAAAAACTTAGTTTTAATGTTTTAAAATGCATATAAGTTGAATTAAAATAAGATATGCTTTTTCAAAAGTCAGCTTTTTCAAAAAAAGTTCAGTACAAAAAAGTCTGTTTTTGACCCTTTTTCTGCATCAAATGCCAACCTAGCCGCTCCATGCCTATACAAATTAATTTATAATTAACTAATTTATAATTAATTTTTATTGATGGATTTTTAAAAAATTCACCGAATGGCTTAAAGTTTTTCTTTACCATTGTTGAGAAATTAACCTTAATATGAAGTAAGGTTTGGAAAAAAAAAAAAATTAAAAACAACTAGAAAAACAATTTTTTTTTGCTCAAAATTAGGCATAGAGTAGAATCAAAGTTGGATTAAATGTTGTTTTAGGCCCATGGAGACAACGCCCTCTGTGTGTATTTATGCATACGTGATCAAATAATATCTTATGTGGAATTTAAATTTTTTATATTGTATGTTTTTAACTTCAGTTTTTAAACCGTTTAAATACAGTTACGTTAGTTATCTAAAGATGCTTTAATTTTGGCTTAAGATTCAACAATAAAAAAATATTTAAGTAGACTACTTGATGATGTGTATTCATTTTAATAACATAAACTGAAAGGATATTTTTGCAATGACAAAAAGAAATGAGGATATGTCTCATTACAAGAAAATATATACTAGGTGTCAACAAATCAAGTGACGTTCAAATAAATTTACACAAAATATCTTCGATTTGGTAGAAAATGACTTAACAAACATTAAATTGAAAGAGGGCACAAAATTGGTGAGAAAATACTTTGACTGCAATGCAAAATGGAATGTACTGGAATGCATGAAACGTTTAGCTGAAAATGAAGATGCAACTCTTAAAAAAGACGTGTGAAAGCAAGGAATTATTTTTAAAGCTTTTAATGTGCGAAATCATAGCGTAGAAAATGACTTATAAGAAAAACTTATAAATTTTCTTTGTTCTACATAGATTTTTTTTTAAAAAACACCTACTTTAAACATTTTTTTAAAATATCTCTATTGTTTAAAAATCATTTTTAATAATTAAAACGTTGTTGCAAAGGTGATGAAATCTTATTTTTGTTCAGCAAATAAATTTAGTAGAAACAGCTTCAGAAGATGTCTCTTTTCTTATTTTTTTAAAAGGTTCAGCATTTTTGACATCCAAAAGTCAGAATTGACTTTTAAAATGTCTTACCAAAATATGGGCTTAACAGTCAATTTTCAACTTTTAGAATTTTTTTATACAAATTGTTTAGTTTAAATATTCAAATTGAGCTCTATCGGAATTAACCTTTAAAAAGCTTCTAAATTACCACGAATAAAAATGACAGCCAAGTCCCTGAACAAACATTGCTACAACTATATATCTCTACCATCTTCAACAGTAAAAAAACTTTTTCTAAAAAACGCTGTTTTGGCATCATGCTAAACATAGATTGTTAAAAAATAACTCAAAAATGTTTCTTACTTCAGGCTTTTCAGTTTTTTTATAAAAAAAAAATTAACTCAGTACAATGTAGAAATAATTCTGTGCGTCTAAAGCAACTTAAACTAAAGAAATTTAAAACGATTGAAAAGGTTAAAAGGTTTAAATTTGGTATAATAACCTTTGTTTTGAATAACCGCATCACATCTGCGTGGCATTGAAGCTATAAGGTTATCAATAATAGTTTGTGCTATACTTCGCCACTGCTGTGTCTCAACGAGTGCAGCTTTATTAGAATACCTTTGACCACCGACTCGTCGCTTAAGAATTCCGAATAGATTTTCTGTTGGGGTCATCAGGCGATTGGGCTGGCCAATCCAATACCTGAACCCCTTTTGAGCAAATCCACTTCTTAACGACCTTTGCGGTGTGCTTAGGGTCGTTGTCAGGTTGAAATAATCACCTTGTCGACATTTCTCGCTGAGCAAAGGCCAAAATGACTCTAATGGTCTCTAAAATATTTGTATAAATAAATCTGTTCATTGTTTGAGTAATTTCACGAACTGGACCTTAGGGACCTCAGAAAATCCCATTGCATCCGATTGGCCATAGACTCCTCCATTTTTGTCCAAATGTTTGGAACCCATAAAAGTTCTTATGACCTGCCTAAGACCTCAGATAATCCCATCGCATCTGGTTGCGCCATCGCGCCACTCCTCTGCTCTGTTGAAAGTTTGCTTAAGGCAAGCGCACTTTGCGCACTTTTGTTTTTTCTATTAACTTTTTATAGTAAAGCTGAGCAATTGGCTTCTGAAAAAAGTTAACAGAGGTGAAATTTTTAAATAAACAAATTGCAGTAAGTTAACACTTACTTCCATATCTACACGTTTAAATTACATTTTAAATTTAATGTAATTCACTTTTCAAAACTATTTGAAAGGATTCTGCTTTACTTTAAAAGAAAACTTAAAGTAATGTTCTTTTAATTTTCTTTTTGATGCTACAAAAGGAAATCGTTGCTTGCCGATGATGTACCAATGAGCAATAAAACATGATGCTGTCGGTTGTGAGCATAAAAAATATTTGGTGTTCTTGTTGGGGATTGAACCCAGGTCAATCGAGTACCTAGACTCGAACGCCAGCACACTCGGCTAAACTTGAACTTAAAAAACAATGATACAATTTCATTAAGTTCGATGTTCTTTTCGTTTCAAGCAAAAATATTTTGAAGTTGATATTCAGAAACAACTGAATATTCAAAGAATTTATTTTCATTTAAAAAATAAAAGACAAGTCATTAGAATCAATGCAGGATTCTTTATAAATAAGACTCAAAACATTTTCTTTTAATTAAAAATAAATTTTCGCCTACTAAAAATCGTGCACATTTACTTTAAGTTTGAAAGTTTTTTCTTTTAATTTTAATGCAATTTTGTCTCAGTGTAAGTTCTCAAATAATTAGTTCAGCAACAAACTGTGCTCCTCCTCGTTCCACTTTTTTTATGGCTTGTCGCGCTTTCGGATTTTCTTTTGCCCCTCCACTGAAAATACAAATTAGCATATACAGTGGGGAACAAAAATTAGTACATATTTATACTTTGTGCAGTTCTTAATACATAAGAAAAGAAATAACAAAGCAAACAAAATAATTTGCTTGGCTTTTTATATTATTGTCGATCGTCAACAAAACGCTTAATATTGCAAAACGAAAAACAATACATCCTTATAAAAAAACAATTAAAACGAAAGCAACTCGCATGTACTCAATTTTGCACCCGGGAGTTCTTAGATAATTTACAATTTTACAATTTTAGTTTGAGATTGTGTTTTATTGTCGATGGTAATAATTTTCTTCAGAAAGTTTACATAATTAAAATTTTTAACTTTAATAATTCCATACCCCAATAAAATTATGAATAATCTATCACAAGACACTGAGAATAGTATTGTATCCATGGCAAAAAGTGGCTCTTCGTCTTGAATGATAGTTACACAGCTTAAATTAAGCAAGTCTGCTATAATTAGAGTCCAGAAGTGGGTTAATGTTATTCTTAAACCACAAATAAGAGGAAAAATAAATTTCGTTAAAAATAAAAATATTTTAACGGATGCGGACGCTCGTCTCATGGTAACAGAGATGAGAAGAAATAGGTGTTTAACACGAAAAGATGCTTCTTTAGTAATAAACAATCCAGTTAGCCATAGGACTGCTAAAGAAACCTTTCAAAACATCGCAACTGCCAACATTGCGACGGCAAAAAAATCAAAACCTGATTTATCGGTGAAGAATAAAAAGGCACGGTTGAAGTTCGCCAGAAAACAACGAAATTGGTCAACAGAAGACTTGAAACGTGTCATCTGGTCAGATGAGTCGAAATTCAATCGGATTCAGTCTGATGGTAAACAATATTGCTGGAGTCGCGTTGGAGACTTTATCCAAAGACATTATTTTAAAGAAACAGTGAAACTCGGTGGAGGAAACGTCATGGTATGGGGCTGATTCACATGTGAGCACGTTGGACCACTAAAAAAAATTGATGGGAAAATGAGAAATGAAAACTATCTGCTCATTTTGCAAACTCATCTTCCCGATTTAGTAGAAAGGAGCGCCTATTTTGAATAAGAAGTGATATTTCAACAGGATGGCGACCCTAAACACACCTTAAAAATCGTGCAAGAATGGCTGATCGGACAAAGTTTTATATTGATGCAGTAGCCAGCCTGAAGTCCCGACCTCAATCCGATTGAGAATTCGTGCTCAATCGTGAAAAGATGATTGGGACAATACCTAACAGTCCCAACGAACCTGGACGATCTGTGGCGGAGGGTACAGCAAGAATGGCAGAATATTCCAAATGAAATAATTGAGAAATTGGTGGAAAGTATGCCAAAACGAGTGGAAAGTGTAATACAAAATAGAGGACTGTGGACTAAATACTAAAAATTGGCTCCATCCTTAAAAGTGCGAAATTGAGTATATGCGAGTTGTTATCGTTTTCGTTATTTTTTTCTTTTAATTCGTTATTTTTACTTTTGTGTTATTACCCATCTTGTTGAGGATTGAGCATGAAATAAAAAGCCAACAAAAGTTTTCCGATTTTCTTCGTATTTATTTTCTTATTTCGTACCAAGTGCACGAAGTATAAACATGTACTAATTTGTGCTCCCCACTGTATAAAGCAAATAAGAAAACAATAGAGAATTACATGCATTTAATTATGGAATACTTACTGTTCAACAAAAGTTTAAATTTAATTACAAGTATGCAAGAGCTCGTATTTTACCAGCTAACGAAAAATTTATCAGGGTTGCTCAGTTGTTACTTTATTACTCGGTATTTCGATAGTTCGATAATTTTACAAAAACAAATTTGACTTTTATTGATATCAAATCTTCAGTGTTCCTAATGTTATTGCAATTGTTTGCGCTGCTAATATTTTAAAAAATACATTTTACTTTTTATCTTCAATTTCCAATGAATTATTTGACATTTTTGCCTTTTCCGTTTTTTTTCTATATAGAAAATGTCATTTTACTGTCTCAGCTACTGTCTAGTCAACTGTCTGAACATTTTTGAAGACGTTTTTCGAGACGACTCGAAAAAGACTCTTCAAGAAGAGTCGCGTGTAGGGTACCATTTTCTCCCGAACAAACAGTCTTTTTTGATCAGAAAATGAGCGCACACGCGACTGTCATCATCGCGTCATCATATATGTTCAAAAATTCGATAAAATGCTAGCTGGGTGTAAACCCCAAGTAAGAAGAACAATAAATCCCATGTTTTTTTTGTCGCTAAACAATTGATACAACTGTGTTGCTTTGAAACAGTTCTCTTGGACTATAGCAATTCCAAAATATATAACCAAAATAACCAAAAATACGAAAATACTTATAACTATTTAGGCTGTGTGCCAATCAGAAACTTTTCACGCGAATGATGAAATTTTGACAGTTGGAACATGATATAATGAGTCGGAATGAGAATTTTTGACATCAGTGAGGTGAGTAGGATTGTCAAAATTCATGTAGCCCAAGGTGCTAGTACACGCAGAGAAAAAAAAACGTTTATCGCCAGTTTGCTGCAAACGAACTTCGTTTGTCGTGCTTCAAATCATTGTTTGTAAACGTTTGAACAGTTGGCATAATAATGGTTAGTTGCGGGAAACACGTTATTTAGTTGCAAGAAATTAATTTTGTTTGTCATAAACGGCAGTGATTTTTAAATTGCAGCAACCGAAAAATTTGTTTTTTCCAACTGAAAACTTTGTTTGCAGGAAAAAAAATTAATTTGTTATAAGCGAATAGTTCTCAACTGACAAAAAAAGTTGCTTGATTTCGGTGATGAAAAGTGTTTAATATTTGCCATCAACGAAAAGGAAGTATTTTAAGACTATGAACAAACAGACACACAACTGTGAATCACATGCGCAGTCACACAACTCCCGCTCAGCTCGCTTTCGTTGATGACAAATGTTAAATATTTGCCATAAACGAAAAAACAAGAATGTGTTACAGTTTAAGTAAGCGCAGCCACACAAATGGCACCTCGCTTTTACCTTTGCACTTTATCTTAACAAAAATTTTAGTTGTTGTTGTTGTTATATTAATAGTCAGTTTCGGGAAACGCGTTATTTAATTGCAAGAAATTAATTTCGATTGCCATTAACGTAAGTTGTTTTTAAATTTCAGCAACCGAAAAATTGTTTTGTTCAACTGAAAACTTAATTTGTAGAAAAAAGATCCATTTCTTATGACATACACATTTGTAATGTAAAAAAATCATTCTACACAATATTTCATAATAGCTCAATGGAAGCATGCTAGACTGTCACGCGGGAGACGTGGGTTCGAATCTTGGCTGTGTAAGTATCAAAAATTTTAATTTAATTATTGAAATTCTAATTCTGTTTCATTAACTGCTTCGTCAAAAATAACCGTCAAAATAAGAATAATAAAAATAAATAATAAAAAACATTAATAAAAAAAAACTCGCGTATAGCAACGTACACGTGGCAGAAGTGAAACTTCTTTAACAGTAAGAAAAAGAGAGATTTTAGTGTGAAATTCAATCAATACGAAATGTAATAATAATTTGTTGATTCAATATTTGCATCCAGGGACCGTACCGGCTATGGTTTTTATCGAAAGTGTCACATATTAAATTTTATCTCTTAATTTTTATTTTTTCCGACAAAAATAAAAGTTATTTGTGCCTTATTTTTTTTGGGCAAAAATAACAATTATTTTCTGCCGTTTATTTTTCGGTCAAAAATAACAGCTATTTTCTGCTGTTTATTTTTTCGGTCAAAAATATCAGGTAACTTATATTTGTTCAAGTCATTTAACCGATAAAAAAATTTTGATATTTTTATTTTCATCTCATCGGTGAGACATTTTACACATGGTGTCAACAGTTCAATCTGTCAAGCGACCTTCAAGAAAACACATATTGCTTGATATTTTTGACCGAAAAAATTAAAGTCACAAAATAACTGCCATTTTTGACCGATAAAATAAAAGTCAAAAGAAACCTTTATTTTTCCTCGAAAAACACAAGGCAAAAACTTAACTTTTAAAGAATCAGTTTCAAATTTAAAAGCGACTTAATATTCGTGAGGCTGAAGACATTTGTAACATAATGGTTTATTTGAAAAAGTCTTTCGACAATTTTTTGCATTTGAAAATTGTAAAATAACAGTTATTTTCGGTACTTGTTTTAGTTGCTTTCGAATCTCTTCTCAACATTGTTTCTTTTTGAATGCTGGATTGCATTTGTATATTACTCGTTGAAGGAGCCTTTGAAAGCAGGGACTAATTTTGTTCATTATTACCTCCTGCTTCTTGATCATAATAATTGCTATGTTGATAGAGGGCCTCATAGAGCAGCGAACGTTGATTGTTGAGTGCATCAACTTGGTTGGCTTTAAAATTTTGTTAAGATCATGGCTGAGTTCCAAAATACATTTTTAAAAAGCATCAGTGTGTTTTTTGGGGATTGGTTCTTTGTAGATTCACCAAAATACACTGATGTTTCGTAAAAATGCATTTTGAAACTCAGCCGTTGTTGCAATCACCTTACCTTCATCATTAGTTGCAGACCCAGCTGCGGCTGTATTCTTAAGAGCTCTAATTCGCTCTCTATATTTACGAACGCGTTCTGCTCCTGTTTTAGCTTTTTCTATTTTTTTTTTGTGCATACTTGTAGGATGAAAATTAATGTTACGGTTATGTTAATAATGTAATGTTAATGTTAATCTAATGTTAATGTTAATTATGTTATTTTCAGTATGTTACGTGTTCAGTTTTAATTACATTTTGTTTGGTTAATTATCATGGCTTACGTGGCGTTAAGGTATAGATTCCTGGTCTTAAGCAACGATGTTCAGGGTTCAATTCTCGGCAGTGACAATAATTTTTTTTAAATTTTCATATGAATTGAAAACGTTAGCCTAGCGTCACGAATAAGAGACCTTGAAATTTCACTCGCCGCCAAAGAAGTTTCACTTCAAAAAAAAATATTTGATATTCCTGTGGGGAATTGAACCCAGGTCATTCAAGTTCTTAGACTCGAACGGCAGCACGCTAAACTTGAATTTCCAAAACAATGACAAAATTTCATTAAGTTCGATATTTTTTCGTTTCAAGCAAGAATATTTTTAAGTTGATGACAACTGAATACTCATTTGCAGCAAATACAGTTCGCAAACGAAGTATAGTTGGTGAATTTTTCAGTTACGGTAAACGAAAAATTTCTTTGCGTGTATGAGTTCTAACAATCGGCAAGAAATTTTTGACTGAAGCAGATATTAAAAAAAAGTTTTTTAGTTACTACGGCAAAATATCGTAAGCAGTGGGAAGTATTTTTAAAATATTAGGTTAATTATTAGTTATAATTAAATGTGACACTTAAACACGACTGAAATATCAAACAATAAAATTTCCTTTTGTCAAAATTTTATGTGTCCTTTTTGCACAGCTAAAATGAATATTTAATTTCAGTAGATAGAAATTTTCTTCAACTCACTATTTTCTTTGCTACCACGAGTTAAAAGTTTCCGAATGACACAAAGCAAAAATATTCCACTTTTTATGCTGCATATTTAAAAAAAAAAAATGCTTATCGAAGGCAAAATATGCCAAAGTGGAATATACTATTCCACTCTGGTCACACTGGTCACTATTATCAAAATTGCCAAGTGCAGCCAATACAGAGTGATTTTATTGTTAATGCTCTGGTTATGATTTTAAATATATTGTGACTCTTTTCTTCTTTTGCCTTTAAACTATAAGCAGGGCCCGGATTTTGTTTGCTTCGCCTTTTTTTTTGTTTGTCATTAAATAATTCAAGGATAAGAAACACGTTTTGAATGTTTTTGATTCCAAATAAAAAATTTCATTCCACTTAAAGTTTATTTATTTTTAAGGAATTCATTACTCTTTTTTTAATTGAACATTTTTCTAATTGAATTCTTTTCTGGCAGTATTTCAACATATATTTAAAAAGTCTGTTTTCCATTTCGTTGTTTCAATTAAAATTTAAAATTGCCAGAAAAAATAATTTTATAAGATTTAAAAAACAGATGATTTTTACACAGCACACATTCTTTAAATAATATCCAACCTTTTCATTTTTTTATACATATGTATGTTTTTTTTTTTATTTTATTTATTTTTATTTGTATTTATTTGAACAAAAATAAGTGCAGTTAGATACAAAAAGATCTTTAATAAGCACAACAACTATGCATATATAATCAACTAAAAACATTAAAGTTAGACTTAACAATAGTGATTTAATAGAAAACAATTAAAAATATATAAAAATAGAAAAACAATTTTAACAGATGTCACATTAAATTCTTAAAAAAAGATAAATAGTTACTACATTTAATTTTAAATTTAAATTTATAGACTTTTCATATGAAAAGCAATCACACATCTTATCAAATGAGTGAAAACCCCAAATGTATATTTCAAATCGATGCTGTTTGATGCATAATCTACTAAATTTTATATATTTTTTTCCTTCAGACTGATACTGGTCAATTGAGGGGTACTGGTCAATTCAATTTGAGTTGTCTTTTCAACTTTTAGCTTGGAACCCACTAAAACGATTTGAAATGTTTGGATGAAAATTAATTAAAAAAAATATAAAATAAGAAAGCCTGTACTTGAAGAAGAGCGGTCGAATTTCTCGTCAGCGAAATGATCAAAGAAATTTCTTCAAAAAGTGTTAGGTTTCGTTTTTTTTTATAATTATTTTTTTAAACACAAATTTACCCAAACTCTGAAGGAATTAAGTTTAAAGTGAAGTCATGTGATTCAGTAAAAAAACTAATTCCGATTGACTTCCGAAACTGAAGCAAAAATTTACAATTCATAATTTTCCATCGTATTTTCCCGAATCTGTTTCGTAAAAATTACTTGACGATATAAAACTCAATTTTAGAGGAAATTTCATCGGTTATTTTGATGTCGAAAGACTCAAACAATTTTTTCATAATTATGCTCTTAGGTTTTCATCCCAAGGTGTCAGAAATTGTGTGTTTTATACTTTCGGAAATGAGGTCCATTAGTGCTAACCAAAGGACAAATTTTTAGGCTTGCCCCAATTGGTTATTTTTACAACGATAGTTTATTGTAAAAAAATAGTGTGAGAAATTTTAACATAATTAAACGAGGTTATTTAAGTCACGCTTTTCGAGGAAGTAATTCGTAAAATACAAGAAGAAAGGATTTCTTGGTGGTAGAAGTATTTTGTAAGCAAATAACGATTTGGTACATAAAATCGGAGTTAGAAATAAATATTCAATTTTATTCAAATATATTTGTTTATTTTAGTTATAATTCTATAAAAAAATTGGGAAAAAGTAGGAATTAAGCGTTGAAATGAGAAGTGAAATCGTGGAGAAGCATAATTGTGCTATTTCAGTCAAAGAAATATGCACCGAGTTACAGGTGTCAAGGCAAACCGTTCACTATCAAATAACTAAGGACAAAAAAACAAATTCAGTAAAAAATTTTCCACTTTCGGGCAGAAAAAAACACGTAAAGAAGACCAGCTAATTATACGAGAGTTCTCAAAGAACCCTGGTTTAACACCGAAAAGCTAGAATTACAAATGAAAAATGTTTCTTAGAATCCAGTAAGCAAACGCACAATTCGCAGACGTTTAAAAGAATTCCAATTCGGAACATATTCCGTAAGAAAAATACCGTAAGTAACCCCGGCAAATAAAATCATACGACTCCAACTTGCCAAATATTTTTTTTTGTAAGACAATGAGATTTTCAAACCGAGTTTTGTGGAGTGATGTAAGTACGTTTGAGTATCATGGATCACCATGGATCATGGATCACAAGAATTGTTCGAATTTCAAAGAATTCACGCAAAGAACTTGCTCCAGTCTTACAAGCAATTGACATGGCGGTGGATCGGTTATGTTCTGGGGCTGCATTTCCTCTTGTGGTCATGGGGATATGGTTCCAATAGTTGGAAATATGAACCAATACAAATATTTGGATGTCTTAAATGATCACGCATTTCCATCTGGTGACAAACTTATTGGTGAGTCATATATTTTACAACAAGATAATGCAGCATGTCAAAAGAGTAAGCTTATAATGAACTTTTTGAATCGAACTGATGCGCCAGTGCCATAGTGTAGAAGTTTTAAACTGGCCCTGATTTAAACGATTTTGAGCATTTGTGGGTCTATATTAAAGGAAAACGAAGCGTTTGCTTGACTCGGACCAGGGAAGAGATAATATCTGAAATAAAAAGTCTATGAGAGCAAATTCCGGTAGATATTTTGAAAAATCTTGTGGAATCAGTCCCAAAACGACTAACGAAGTTGTTAAGTTTTTGTCATAAATTTTCTTATCTTTAAGTTGAATTTTGTATAAAACAGAACTTTCAAAATAATTATGCCTTCTTTGAAATGAAGTTTTTTCTAATATATTTTCTTTATAAGTTATTTTTAAGAAAAATCACACATTTCTGGTAAGATTTTGACCAAATATTAAAATTTTGGTTCGCGTTTTCTCAAACTATTTTAAAAACTGAAAATATTTGCCTTTTCTAGCGTCAAAATAATTATGCCGACTACTGTACAACTGAAAACAATAGTTGAAGTATTTTGTAATATTAATAAAATACTATTTATAAAAACTTTACTTAAATTTTAAATATGAATGTTTTTTAATGGGTTGGGTCGGTTTGAAAATGAATTTTGTTTTTGCCTTATGACATTGTACAATATGTCCAAAATATTCTCCTTAAATCTTAAATCAACACTTATTTTTGCAAATTGGCTGTCATGATTTCCCAAAAAGTTTTAACCAATCTGGGTAATATTTGGAAACCTTCTTCAAGATACATTATCTAGTGATTGAAATATTAAGATCGTATATTAACAAAAAATAGTTATTATATGCTTTGTTTGAGCCTTCGAAACCCACCTATCCCATTAACTTAACTAAACTTCTATTTGAAAATATTACTCACAAGCGTTGAAACTTTTTGCTGTGATATAAAGCCTTTGTAAAATTGATTTTATATATAAGTCCGAAATTTGATAAAACTCCCCCCAAAAATAAATCCTGGTTGCGCCCCTGCCACACCGTAAACATATCGGGTTGCATCATTAAAAGCAACAAGTATTTTGTGCGCTAGGAGAATGTTTTATACGGCACGATTAACTGAATAACGAGTCTCTTTTTAGTATCAATTGGTGTAAACTTAACAGATAGCCAAAAGCAACGTAACGTGTAGTAAATTCTTTTAATCATACTATTGATGTGATCAGAACATGACATTTTTGAATTAATAAAAAAACCAAGATTTTTACTTTATTCACCACTTCCAAACTTCTCTTAATTAATAGTATGGGGAGGGATTTCCAGGTTCTGAATTTTTTTCTTGGAGATAGGTAGCACAAAAGACTTATTTGCATTAAGGCAGAGATCATCGTCAGACGCCCATTTATGAATTGAACTGAGATCATCATTCAACCTGCAACACAAGTCATTGAGAAGTCCGACACGGTTTGAAAAATACAACTGAATGTCGTCGGCGTAAGCATGCATCATCATGTCTTGTGTTGCGTAGTGGGTCAAGCATACCAAAAATGTTTAACTGGAACATTAGTATATATTATTTTGACAATGACAGTTGATTTGTTTACTTTAACGGTATTCACTTCACTGTTGAAATTTCCAAATTCGAAAATTTACGAAAATTTCAGTTCAATTGTTGTTGTTTTGGTTTTCTGAAGTTTGCTTAAATTTAATCATCTGTTGAGTTGATGAAAATTGTTCGACGTAAGTCGACGCACCCAGGATGCATATATTTATTCCACGCATGACTTTTCTGCTCAAGCAAATCGCCCGTAATTTTATAAAAAAGTGCATTCTATTAGTTAGTGCATCCTATTATAAAATAAGTTCATTCTATTAATAACGAACTAATAGAGAATCAAATGCTCGTTGATAAAATCTATTGAAGAACTAAAGCTGAGTTATACGATTACGAGTACTATATAACGGAGAAGGTACC
Organism: Tetanocera ferruginea; assembly: GCA_958299015.1. Lineage (NCBI taxonomy): Eukaryota > Metazoa > Arthropoda > Insecta > Diptera > Sciomyzidae > Tetanocera > Tetanocera ferruginea. The sequence goes on from OY282643.1 coordinate 78,237,512, forward strand.
CGCTGATCAAGTTACTGAGGTTAAAACTAAACTAATATTAAAAAAAATTACTTGAAATTTTGTCAAGAGTTGAAACAAATCAGTTTTGAAAATGATGTCATAAACTTCTTGCCAAAATTCTCACCTAGTGACGTTTTATCTGGTGAAACAACCACTATTTTATTTTAAAAAAGTTCGCAGAACAAGATCTTTTAATGCAGAGTTGATCAATACGAAAAAAAGAGCGCTGGCAGATTATGAGGAATTGACAAAATTTAATAAATAATATAAAATGAATGTAAATAAGTTTTCAAACATTTTTAGAATTGCCCGAGATATTTTATCAATTCCCCATTCATCTGCCAACGTTGAGAGAATTTTTTCGATTAAAAATTTAATGTCGAAATCTTTTGGCAATATCTACGTGTTCTGCGCTCATCCAAACAAGGGATTTAATTAAATCCAAAAATTGCAATTGCCATAATTACGACAATAAAATTACTTTTAAGAAAACGTTACTAAATACTCTTGCACTGAAAGAAAAATTATTAGACTTATAATTTTTAATCAGATACCAAAATATCTTATTGTATCACTTTATTTTCTTAAATATACCTAAGGGTGTGTGTATACACATATTTAACGGGTACTGAAAGAAAGCCTGATAATTTTTTGTTCCTTTATGTGATTAACATAATAAAATTAAAACAAGTAAAGAAAGTCTAAAGTCGGTCTAGGCCGACTATGAAATACCCTTAACCCACTTTTCAAAAACAAAAAAAATTTTTATTGTAAATGGGCGTCTCTGTGGGCGGATGAAGCCTATATTTTATATCAGTTTTGCTATAAAATACATACATACCAAATTTATTTCTCTATGACAAACATAACCTTATTTATTGAGTTTTAAACTTTTTGGGTCGTATGGGAGGTAGGCGTGTCCGTAGTCGGATGACGTCCATTTTTCGAAACCATCTTTGTCTTGTCATAAAAAACAAACGTGCCAAATTTTAGATCTAGAATTTAAACAGAGGCTTATTTATTGCGTTTTGAATTTTTGGGTTGTATGGGAAGTGGGCGTGTCCGTGAGCAGATGACGTCCATTTTTCGAAGACATCTTTGTGTTTGTATAAAACACATACATATCAAATTTTATTGATGTAGGCTAATTATGATCTAAGTTATGCAGTTTTCAATTTTCACGTTGTATGGGAGGTAGGCGTGTCCGTAGGCGAATGATGTCCATTTCTTACAACCATCTTTTTTTTGATATTAGAAACATATGTGCCAAATTTAAACTCTGTAAGTTAAACAGAGGCTTATTTATTGCGTTTTTAATTTTTGGGTTTTATGGGAGGTGGGCGTGTCTTTGAGCGGATGGCGTCCATTTTTCTAAGATATCTTTGTGTTGATATAGAACACATACATACCAAATGTTATTGTTGTAGGCTTATTATGAGCTGAGTTATGCAGTTTTAAATTTTTGCGTTGTATGGGAGGTAGGCGTGTCTGTGGGCGGATTCCAAAAATATTCAATAGTGCAGATCCTTGGATGCATGTGACCATGTGTACCAAGTTTCATCCAATTATCTGAACTCCTTCTTCTTATCCTGTGTTTACGGGCAACACACAGACATGAATAGGACATGAATAGCTCAACTCACGAGGTGACGCTGATCAAGAATATATATACTTTTCTATACCGGACTCGCTTCGTTCTATGCGTTACAAACGTTTGCACAAAGTTAATATACCCTGACCTTTCAGGTTTAGAGTATAAAAAGTATTGGTTTTAATATATATATTAGAGTGCGTCGCTTTATATGGGAGAAAAAATGAATATAAAAAGACACCCCCTAAAATGAATGCTTACATCGAAAGTGTTTCAGCACTGTAAAAATTTTTTTTTTTGGGTGTCCCAAAAAACAGCCAAAATGGTCTTTTAGTTATAACATTAGTATTTTTAGTCCGATCATGAAGTGCAGCATATCGTTGTATAGGTCTGAAAGAATACTACATCGTGTTCTTTGGTGTCGATGGTGTCAGAGGTCATCTTCAAGTAAATATTTTACAATTTGTATTTTTTTGCTCTAGGTACCCCATAACTTCGATTTAAAATTATTGTTTGAATAAACTTCACAAAAAAAACAAAGTACTCTTGTGAAGGAATTAATTGATTTTGTTCACTACAAAAAAAGTTACAAAGGTTAGAATTTTTAGTACAACTACTGTATTTCTATTATTGAAATATTCAGTAGTTCCTTATTTAACGTGATGCCGCAATAACTCCTAATCTCAGAAATACTTTACCTTTGGGAACTTCTTCTTTCAAAAATGATTGCAATTTGCTTTTATGAAACTTGTTCCGTTATATTCAGTACTTAATCGAAATCGGGAGCTGGCTCCACTTTTTGAGTGTGTCATAGTTTTTAAAAAAATTAAATTTGCAAAAGTGAAACATTTTGGTAAAAGTAAATTCAAAGTTCCAGGTAAATATTAATGTGATTTTATTCAAAAATATTTTGCAATGATTTGGTTTTTACAGATTTCCTCTGCCACTCACAAAACACTGAGCGGTTTATTCACGTTGGGAGTGAATCTGCTGTTGCAAAACTCGATAGCCGCGAACGCTTTAGCCAACTGAAATCACGTCAAAATTTAATATAACTACTAAGAGAAAATTTCAATTGCTGAATGTTTCTTTATAGAAATACAGTAGTTGTACTGAAACTTCTAAACTTTGTAACTTTTTTTGTAGTGAACAAAATTAATTAATTCCTTCACAAGAGTGCTTTGATTTTTTGTGAAGTTTATTCAAACAATAATTTTAAATCGAAGTTATGGGGTACCTAGAGCAAAAAAATACAAATTGTAAAATATCTACTTGAAGATGACCTCTGACACCATCAACACCAAAGAACACGATGTACTATTCATTCAGACCTATCCAACGATATGCTACACTTTATGATCGGACTTAAAATACTAATGTTATAACTAAAAGACCATTTTGGCTGTTTTTTGGGACACCCAAAAAAAAAAATTTTTATAGTGCTGAAACTTTTTCGATGTAAGCTTTCATTTTAGGGGGTGTCTTTTTATATTCATTTTTGGTGACCCGCCTTAATATATATTTATACACAAATCATTACTTAATAAAAGTACCCTAAACAATAAAAAAGTACTATTTGCTTTTATAAAAAAAGTTCTCTCGAAAATGATCTCATATCATCACTGTTGCACACGGTAAAAATGTCATTAATAAAGACACTAAATAGCAAGGGCCCAAGAATTGATCCCTGCGGCACACCAGTTGCAATTTCCTTAAGGTCGGTCAACTTATTTTTAATCCTTACTCTTTGCCTTCTTCCTTCTAGATAAATGGCAATTAATTTAGTAGCAGCATTATTGAAACCAAAGAGCAATTTAAGCTTCTCAATAAGAATAGAGTGATTGACGCAGTCAAAGACTTTTGAAAAGTCTAATAAACAAAGAAGTGTTATATGTCCTTCATAAAACGGCGTGCGGATATCGTCGAGGACTTTTAACATGACAGTCGTTTTCACTTTTTACAACTTCAACTCTAAACCGAATATAAGGGTGAAGTGCCTCATCATTATTTTGAAGTTTTTTTACTTCTAATTGAATATCAAAATGTTTTCATATTTGATTTGAAGATTTTCAATATTAATTTAAAGACGTTGTTTTGAAAGTGGAACAACGTTTAATTCAGACGATATTATTTAATTTTAAGTTGCTTTTTTTCCCTGAGTGTATGCCCAGCTCTGAAACCGTGTAGGAACGAAAAAAATCCAAAAGAGAGTAGTTAAAATGTATTCTAAAGATTTAGAAGTGTTTTTCTGTAAATAGAGGTCTACAGAAAATACGTTTTAATAAGCAAAGTGATCACAGGGTCTTATAATTCTACTTCGCCGAAAATTGTTTTAATAAACGACATTCATTCAATGCTGAACTCTTCTTAAGCACATTCAAATGCACCAAATGGATAATCGCATGAGTTTGCTACTTTAACATTTCGAAACATATGTAGATTGTTGCACAATTTTGTAATTAAAATTATTTATATTTTAAATATAATTCGATAATAATTCGATTTTAAAAAAAATTGAATAGAAGCCTTTTTCCTTTTGCAATGTCCATTTCGCCTTTTTTTCATTTTTCAAGGCCACGAAATCCGGGCCCAGGCTATAAGTTATCTGTACATCTGACTCAAATATTTTCATGGCAAAAGCATAATCGTGACTATATTAACCCTAGTACTCAGTAAGCCAGTTAACCTAGTACCCAGTAAGGATACCCAAAAAACATCGATGCATTGAAAAACATCGATGTATTAGTTCGATGCATCGAAAAAATTCGATATTAAATTTTAAATTTTATCATTAACGATGTTTAATCGATGTTTTTCAAATAAATATAAATTTTTTCCGATGCATCGATGTCTTCATGTGCATGTATATATTTTCTTCTTTTAAATATTATAATTTTTAATATAGGGGAGAGTCATCCCCGTTGTCTCAAGTACTATTTGTCACAACGCCGATATCTTTTGATTTAACACGTTATCGAGTTGAATACCAATGCCATCTATACGCTATTGCAATGTCTAGCATCCCAAGAAAGTTTAAGTGCCGTTAGTTTTGTTTTTCAAAAATTAAAAGAGATTTAAGAAACTAAGTTGGATTTGTGTATTTATTTTTTTTTATAAATTTGTTTTTAGACAAATAGAAATGTGTTATATTCAACTTGAAATACATTTCCAATACAATTAATATTATATTTTGCAAATACTCATGAATTTTTGGATAAAACGTTATTCACAAGTTACCACGAGTGGGGTAACTTGTCCCAGACGAGTTGAATTCTTTATCAAGAACATTTTTTGATTAATTTTAAAATAATATACGTTCTTCATATCAGGATTGAAGAATAAAATATTGAATTTATGTTTAAAAGTTTGGCAGTACCATTATTGCTTGATTTGTGAGAGTTACAGCGGTTCATTCAAATTTTGTGACAACTAGTACCACTCTCCCCTACAACAAATAATTTTTATCATAGTTAGAAAATAGTTAATAATTAATAGTTAATAAAAGTTAAAAAAAAATGTTAAAAATAATGGATGAACATTGGATTGCTTCCAAGATGAACTGCCAATTAACTTAAAAAGTCCTGTGGAGCGGTTAAGCGAAAATCCATTGGAGATTAGGATGGATTTGAAACGCCAGTTCCCGACTGTGTATAATTGGCTTTTCATTATTTGACTACTATGGCAACCTTAGTCCCTTCTGAAAGATTTTTTTCAAAAGCTGCTCAAACACTAACCAGCAAAGGAATAGACTGAAGGGAAAGCGTCTTCATAAATTAACATTTTTACAAAGCCTTGGTCGTCACAGTTGGGAGCTATATATATTCATTCTCTTTTTATCTACATATATCTTTTCATAAAATACAAAATAAAAATACATCACAATGTTTCTTTAATATTGTTATGTTAAGTAAATAGAGAAAAAAAATCAAAACATCGATGTTTTTATCCGATACATCGATGTTTTTTAGACATTACATCAAAGCCGAAACATCGATGTTTTTGACGTAGAATTACGTCTTACAGTGCGGTTTGTATGGGATCGTTTTAACGGATTTTTTTCATGGCAATGAAACTTTTTGATGAATACTTTAGGGTATACCTACAGCCTTTAATACTCATCGTTTAAAGATAACATAAATACTAAAATATCAGATATATCCTGCGCTGAATGAATATCTAATTTTGTGACTATTATATTAAAGTCACAATATAGTAAAATATACGAAGAAAAATTAATGTGTTTATATAAGAAAATCAATAATCAGCTGCTTATGCTGTGCCTGCTGCTTTCTTTGTTTTTGTTTCGTTGTTTTGCTTGTATTGTTTTTGTTTTATACGAACTGATTCGCAGGCTTCTTCATTGGGTTCTTGTATGTACTACTTCTTTATTGGGTTCTTGTATGTATTACTTAGAAATGAGTGCTCTATTTTAACACAAGATGTCAATCATAACTTTTTTTCAACTCAGTCAATAAACTGAAACTGTAAACTTAACGAAATGGGTCTGTGATCCGGTTAGATTTAACTCTTATGAAAAAAACGAGTTGAATCATCATTCGTTTTATGCTTTTTCCCAATAGATGGCGTAAAATTTTCATTTTTGTTTTAAATGCATATTAATTTGGATCCCACATCCCATTAGCACTAGCGAGTGTAGCTCGTAAACTATACATCGGACAGAGACGAAAGTGATACTCACGAAAAGGACATGTGCTCTGCGTGAGATAAAGTCACCATGCGATTTTTTTAAAAATCGGAGTCTGAATTTTATTTTTAAACTAGTAGTTAAACTGACTGTAGTTCTCAAAATATACATCGGGCAGAGACGAAAGTGGCAATGATCGAAAAAAATTTGACATTTTGCTTGTTTCTTTTTGCTTGCTCATTTTATCATGCTTACTTTAAACCTTTTCTTTGTTTTGGTCTTGATAAGAAGTCCATAATTGAGTGTTATTAATTTATTTGTTAATTTTCGGAAGATAAAAAAAAAATACGTGCTAAATGGACAGAACAATCGGGCCAAAGAGACAAAGTAGAAGAGGTTACAATTTAAACGGAATTCTACGTCTACACAAACGATACTATCGAAACTGTTTAATTTTTTCTTAATGCGATGTTTAAAAATACATCAATGTATAATTTCGATGCATCGAAACAGAAAAAACATCGATGTATTTTTTTGACGCGCATCTTTAGAACGCAGGGGTGCTTTAATTGAAAATATTTATATTCTCTCCGTGTACTGCGTAAAATACTATAGCTTGTTTGAAAAAGAAGAACATTTTCGCGCATGTTTGAGAATAAAAAATAATTTTGAGAGACAAATCATTCTGATTGGTCGGCATTAAAAATAAAATTGAATATTCTATGAGCAGAAAAATAAATGAAAAAAATGTATGCATACTCCCAGGGTACACTGAATAAGGTAGCCGCAACACGGAGAGCGCGACTGCCGCAAATGTCAAAGCGAACTGATTCAGCTGTTGTTGTTGTTGTTATTTTTTTCGACAGCCAGTTGATTTTTGACACTTTCGGATATACGAAAGAGAGCACAGTCAGTTTTGAAGCAACCTTGTTATTCAACCATGCATACTCCTATGATACAATGAACTAGAAGCAAACTCACTAGATGAGAACTTTACACTCAGAAAAAAGCTGCCATGTAAAATTAACGTTAGTAATGTTATTTCCAATGTAAATCAGAAAATATGGATTTTACGTAAGAAAATGTTAAGTTAACATGTATTGTGTTGAATTGATAAGAAAAATATCAAATTAATAATGTAATGTTTTACGTTGCAATATCAATTCTTAATGTTAAAATAACATTTAAAATGTTTTTTAGTTCATCATTTTTTACTGTACATGCCGTTGAGACATACAGGTGACCGTGGCACACAGGTTATGAGTGTGGCTTTGGATGCCCCGAGCACAGGTTCGATTCCCACTCGTGGCAAATTATTTTTTTATACATTTTTTTTTTATCTGCATTAATGCACTGATACTTTTTGATATTTTAAGTATTAAAATAACATTATTATGTGACAGTTATACATTTTTAAATGTAGGTTTCGTAATGTAAAAAGTACATTACGATAATATCAATTTTAACATTTTTTAATGTTGGACGACTTTTGTCAATTAAAAATGTCAATTTTACGGTTGTTTAATGAACTGTTTTTTCTGAGTGTACTGCCGCTAATGTCAAAACGAAGTTGACAACTCATATAAAATCTCAAAGCTATGAGAAAGACGTGAGAGAGCAATAATTGTCAAAATATAATAGAAGTCAAATAGTAGCTGTCTTGTTGGTTTAATTAAAAATTGTAAACAAATTTTCTTTTTCGTGTTTTTTTTTTTTTTTTTGCTTCGAGTCCAACATCATTGAAAATTATACAAAAAAAATTAACTGCAAACAGGGAGCGCCATGGTAAATATATTTTTCTCTATAATATATAAAACAGCGACCGAGAAGTTGGAGTTGGACTGATGCCTAACGGATGACGATGGTGGAGTACCAACAGCATAAATAATACAATACTTTAGATGTACTTCATTTTTATTTATTTTAAATAAACAAAAAAAAATAATTCTAATTGGAAAAATCAATTATGTTTTATTTAAAACTAGCGGATGTTATCGGTGATGCTCGGGATTTGCCTCGAGCACAGAAAAAAGCCAATTTTTAAAACTGCTCTCATTTTAACATTTTTTAATTTTAAGAATTTAATTTTTTTAAATTATCGTTTTTTGGGGTTTTGCCCCCTACCTCCGTCAAAAGTGTTTAGTAAAATTTCCGTAAAACAGTACCTGCAAAAAATTAAATTTTCCAGGTCTCGCTCCGACGTCTGAAAAAAGTCATTTCGAGAAAATGCGTTTAAAGTTTTTCTTAACATGCTTTTAAAATGCATTTTTATCTCAGAAAAAAATTCGAATTTTAAAAAATCTTTTTTTGGGATCGATTCGATTTTTGTATTGTCTTCGTTCAACATCGGTTTTGGTTGGTACTTTTCAGTTGATTTTTATTCATCTTTATATAGCTTCTGCTCGTATTCGTTAAATATCGTTTTTTTTTCGTTAGTCTTTGGTTATTGACTTCGTTTGCTTTCCCCGCATTCCTTGATTTTTGTCAAAAAAACTTCTTAAAGTATAGGATCTATTTAAATAACAGATACGACTGCTGAATAAGTTTTATTGAAATCAGTTCATCCGTTTTAAAGTGAATGAGCCAAACATAGTTAATTGCATAAAGCGCCCTGTTCCTGAAGGGCAGGTTAATGCACATGCTAAATTTTAGCAAAACCGGTTAAGTCGTTTAGGAGTTAAAAATGCACTATTAAAGTGCTCTCTTGCGGCAGTCTTTGCAATTTTTTACAGCCTATGTTTTATCTTGGGTAATTTAACCTTCATGCCAAGTTTTTCGAAACCTTAAAAATGCAATTTTTTATAGCCTATGCTTTATCTTGGATGCAGTTGAATCTTAATACCAATTTTTATTGAAATTGGTTCAGGCATTTAGAGTTATTGAGCCTTCAAATACACTACTTAAAGCGCCCTCTTGCGTAAGTCATTAAAATTTTTTATAGCCTGTGTTTTATCTTTGGCACATTTGAACCTTACTTACTTACTTAGGTGGCCATGACAACCCGTTGTCGGGTTAAGGCCGGCTTCATCAGCTCTCGCCAGGCGTCTCTGCTTCGCGCGCCGTCTCCAATCTCTTTCACCAAGCGCGGTAAGGGCTTCTTCGGCCTGGTCAATCCATCGGAGGCATGGTCTTCCTCTGCGTCGTCGACCTTCGGCTTTCACCTCAAACACCTTTTTCGCTGGAGCTTCCTCATCAATACGAGAGATCTGACCCAGCCAACGTAGTTGCTGAATTGCTATACGCTGGACTAAATCAATGTCGTCGTAGACCTCGTACAATTCGTGGTTTACTCGAATGCGATATTCGTCGCCAACTCGCACAGGACCAAAGATTTTGCGAAGAACTTTCCTCTCGAACACCCCAAGAGCGGCTGCATCTGTTTGCGATACCACCCATGCCTCAGCGCCATAGATAAGTACTGGTTTGATGAGCGTCTTGTAGAGTGTTAGTTTTGTCCATCGAGAGAGGGCTCTGTAACCTAATTGCTTACTTAGCCCGTAGTAGCACCTATTAGCAATTGTTATTCTCCGCTTTATCTCCAGGCTGACATTGTTGTTGCTGTTGCCTGCTGTAACATGGGAGCCTAGACGCCGCACTTCCCTATTTGCAGACAGCATATACCTTTTTTTGCCCTCGTTCACCGTCAAACCCACTTTGGCTGATTCCTTTTCAATAGCGGCGAAAGCAGCAGTTACATCTCTTGGTTCTGCCGATAATATCAATATTATCAGCATACACAAGGAGCTGGACACATTTGTAGAAAATGGTACCATTTCGATTACAACTGCCTTTCGTAGGATCCCCTCCATGATGAAAGTGAAGAGATCGCATGATAGCGGGTCGCCTTGTCTTTCGGAGAGGTCATTTCTTACCTTGACGGAGCTGCATGTATTGCTCAACGTCATCTTGCAGAGCATTATCAACTTTGCAACTTTGCAGGTATACCGAACTCAGACATTGTTACGTACAGGCAATGCCAAATCGAGCTATCGATCGCAGCTTTGTTATCAACCAAGAGATAGTGGGTGTCCATTTTATTTTCGTGGATTTTCTCCAGGATTTGGCGTAGTGCAAAAATCTGGTCTATGGTTGACTTGCCAGGACGAAAGCCACACTGATAAGGACCCATCAGTTTTTTGGTAAGTGGCTTCAATCTTTCACACAATACGCTCGAAAGAACCTTGTATGCGATGGAAATAAGACTGATACCTCGGTAGTTGGCGCAGATTGTCGGGTCTCCTTTCTTAAGTATAGGACAAAGCCAAGAATGATAAATAACAGATTACGAAATGTGCATGAGATGCAACGTCACAACAGATCTGATCTACAATTCAGCTGTAATACTTTCTCTCTCAATCAAGCAAACACACAATCATACAAATATGAAACTGGCAGCTCTTGGTATTTCTTGACGAGATGCGCAGAGCTGTGCAACTTTTTATGCTCTCTTTGCGCTATCTTGTTTTCTCTCTTTCTTGAGATAAAGAACACTGAGTTTCCAATGCTTTCCGCTAGCCATATTTTGCTGATGAGTTGATGCATGCACCTTATAAATTCACCGCCGCCGGTTTTAAATAATTCAGCAGCCAGGCCATCAGCACCTGCGGCTTTGTTGTTTTTGAGTCGCTGGATAGCAACTTTAACCTCGTCATGGCTAGGTGGTGGAATTTCCACTCCATCATCGTCGATTGGTGGTGTCGGACTGCATTCTCCTAGGGCGGAATTGTTGGTTTCGTCGCCTGCAAGCAGATTGGAAAAATGCTCTCTCCATAATATATGTCTCCATTTCTACAAGTGGATGCTCTGGGCTTGAAACCTTGGGTAAGACGCTTAACCTGCTGGTAGAATGTAATATTTTTGCAAAGTTTCTTTTTGTTCTTAATTTCCACGACGTCGCACGGTCCTTAATACCAGGGCAAGTAAATACAATATCAGGTCAAAAAAATATTGCTTAAAATTGCGTATGATGGCTTTTCGAAATTTGTGTTCATGTCTTTTAATAATTTTATTTCAAAGCGGCGCACAGTGGGTTAGAATGCCCAGTTTTCTCGGATCAATTCAGGGGAGCTATATTTCGATAATTTTTCCTTAGTTTTTGCTTACTAATATTAAAATTAGTCAAAATAAATAATTTTCATGTATATTTTAAAATAATTTAATTAAAAAATAACAGATTTTAGTTTATTGTCCTAATGGCCCAATTGCCCAATTATCCGTGGCCGCAGAATAGAAAGATAAATTAAAGATAATCAAATGAAACTTGGTACACATGCTTATACAGTGGCTCACAGCTTATTTCAACCACCACCTAACAAAAACTTAAAGCAGCTCTAACAACTCAACTAAAAAGGATTTTACAATTATGTAAACGCAAGTTGTAAGTGCAATTGTTGAACTTATCAAATATGACTTAAATTATTTTTTTTTATTTTTTTTTATATTTTATAATAATTAAAAACGAAAAATCTAATCAAAAACAATGTCACAGCTTATTTCAACCAAAAACTTTGCAGCTAGGCAATGATTCGTTATCTGGTAATGTAATAGTTGTATCTTTTTCTATTTTTTACTTATTAACCCACAACACTCTCAAGTTCATTTTTAAGTGAGTTTTTGGTGAAGGTCTTGCATAAAAGTTTGTTTTTTTCAAAATGCGGCCACGTACGACAATTGAGCAGCGAGAACTTGTCCTCAGTGATTTAAAAAATAAGATGGTTGGATTGAGTGACTCCACAGTCTAGACCATAATTTATCGATTTTTCCGGGAAAATAGAATGCATCATAAAGTCAGAAATGCTCCCAACATTGTCCGAAAAATCCGGGAAAAATCAAAACTATCAGCTCCAAAAGTGGGCATTGAAGTGGAGGCAGAGTTGGGTAAGTCATTTCATATAAAAACTATTCGCCGTGTTCTACGGAGCATGATTTTAATAGCAGAATAGCGCACAACAAGCCCTTTATAAGCACAATAAATCTGAAGTTCCGTTTAAAATTTGCTGAGGAGCACTTGAATAAGGATTAAAGCTTTTGGAATATGGTATTATTTGCTGATGAGTCCAAATTTAATATTTATGGCTCAGAATGAGCCTCATATGTGTGGCGTAAGCCAAATAGAGAGCTGAAAGCAACAAATTTGAAACCTATAGAAAGTACGGTGGTGGAAGCGTTATGGTTTGGTCCTGTATGTCGGCGTCTGGTGTTGGAAACATGCAATTCATTAAGACGATGATGGACAAATCTCATTATCTTAATATTTTGAAGGTAAATTTGATTGATAGTGTAGAGAATCTGGGCATTCTTGATGTTTTCAAATTTTATCAAGACAATGACCCGAAACATAAGTCGGGTATTGTACAGACATGGCTGATTTGGAACTGCCCGCATGTAATGAAATCACCAGCAAAGTCACCGAACATGATCTTGATTGAAACTTTGTGTTCCATTTTGTATTCAAACATCCGAAAACGTAAAATATCCAACAAAATCAATTTCAAAACAGCATTGGTTGAGGAATGGGCAAAAATTACGCCGGACGTGACCCATAAACTGGTCGAATCCGTGCCAAAGAGGCTCAAATTGGTTATACATCATAAGGGTGGTCATACTAAGGATTAAAATTTAATTTTTTGACTCTAAGGTAAATTTTGAAATTGAATTTGCTATATGGTTGAAATAAGTTGTGACACTGTTTTTGACTGCTTTTTTGTTTTTAACTGTTATAAAATTTAAAACAAATTTTAAAAAGTACTAACAACCTGCATTTATATAATTTAGATATCCTTTTTAGTTTAATTGTCAAAGCTGCTTAAAGTTTTTGTTAGTTCCTGGTTGAAATAAGCTGTGAGCCACTGTATATGCCCAAGCATGAACACTATTGAAAATTATTTAAATCTGTCCACGGGAACCCCCACTTTCCCTACAACCCACATAGAGAAAACGCAATAAATTAACTTATGTTTGAGTTGCAGAGACAAAATATGGGTATGTGTGTATGTGGTATCATACGACTATTAATTAGTCAAAAAAAATAATTTTTAAATATATTTTAACATAATTTTATGGTTTATTGGTACTTTTTATTTATTGAAACCATTTTATTTTTAATAACAATTTTTCATACAAATTTTATTGTGATACACTTTTTACAACAAAAATATTTTCATAACTGAAAACAAAAATTGAAAAACTTGAATACAAAATTTTTGATTATAGCCCGTTTCAAAAGAGAAGAACATTTTTTAGTTTCATTTTTCGATGCGCAGTGAGAAATTATTTATAAAGCTAGAAAATTTTTTAGAGCGTAATTTCCTGCTCTTTTTGTACTGTTCGCTGAACTTTATGCTTTTCTTGAGTGTTTTTTACTATTTTTCTATATATTTAAATGCGCAAACATTCAGAACAAATGATCACACAAGTACGGTGTTGCACCGACGGCCTGCAGCAACCTGCATCTTAAGAGAGAAGTCAAATACAACTAACATAAAAAATAAATTATTTTCTTGAGGAAAAATTGAGAAGTGTCATTTCGGCTACTAAATTATTTTTTAACGCCCCCTGTTTTTTCAATTTTGATTGGTTGATTTCAAAAATTAAAATTCAGTACTTCCGCAGCGCAGTTGCGATGAACAACAAAATTCAAAAATATACATTAATTTTTTTTTATTTATTTTTCTGCTCAGAGAATATTCAATTTTTTTTTTTAAATGTCGACCAATCAGAATGAAGAACGCTCTCAAAATTATTTTCTTATTCTCAAACATGCGCGAAAATGTTCTTCTCTTTTGAAACGGGCTATACTTATAAATAAAACATTAAATTTTAAGCAAGAAGTGTAAAAGTGTAAAGTGTATTTGGAATTGTATGTATGTGTTTGTGTTATCTGTATGTTGTGTGTATGTATATGTAGTGTGTATGAGAACACTACAATTTAATAAAAAAATAACAGATTTTATTGAAAGAATAAGTGTGATTTTAAAATTTACATTTCTTCCATCTTCTCCTAGTAAATTAATATCATAATTATCCTAATGTTCATCTTCATCATTATAATCATAATCATCATCATAATTATCATCTGCATCATCGTTTTTTTTAGAGCTTAATGCACAATTAAATCAATTGCTTCCTCTGGCTAGCTTTGAACTTTTTTTGTAGGCAACTTCCGCATGCTTGAAATAATTGGATGAGAAACATATTAAAAATGTTCTGGTTAGATTTTTCACGACTGTATTTTCGTGAATGAAATTCCCTATAATTTATCTTTATTCCGAGCCTCTTGTGCTTCTTCGGATAATTGCCCAATAGGTAAAAGAGCATTAGATACGATTTCGAGTCCGTGTATGAAGTACTCATGTAAAGTGGGAGGGATATGGTACCAAGGATAAGTTTGAACAAAAAGTCTGCCTGTATTGTGTGCATATATTTAAAATTTTTCACTGTGGATTTCATGGCCACTGGCCACAACAATAAGCAATACGTGCATTTTTTTATTAAATTCAAATCTATTTTTCTTATTTCTGCAGATTTTTCAGCATTTTGAAAGAAACGTCTTGCAGTGTTCCCACCATTCGAATTTCCAAAACCAGGCTTTGGTTGGTCAACTATTAAGCCCTTATTACTATTTTCTTTTCAGAATCAGTTCTAGTCTGTCACTTTTTTAAAGGTAATTTGTATGCAACGTGCAAAAGACATTTAAAAAACCTTGTCCAACCATGAAGAATTCAAAGACCAAATCTTAAATGTTCTACACTTACAGGTCTTCGGATCATGTCATCTATTTTATTGAAGCCCTTACTAGTAGCGCCATATAAGTAATACTTTTGTGTTGATGTAGTTTCTGTTATGGCATTGCAGACCTTTCCATCTACCATTGTTAAAATTAAGTTGTGCACCACATTATGAGATTTCTCACCAATTTTGACAGTTGAACAGGTCAATTTCAATTTATTTATTTCTTCTTCAACTCTTTTTTTTCATTTATCGACACATTTACTCTTTCTTTAATAAATTCCATCTTCAAGGGCCTACAAAATCTAGTAGAAGATAGCCGAGGGTTTAGCCAGATCAACCGATCTTCTAACATAAGCTTGAATAGAACTATTCTAAATAATTAAGAAAACCGATGAATCACTACGCTAAGAGCCGTGATAAGCTTGCAAGCAACAGCAGCCGCGAGAACAATGTGATTTGTTGCTACATTGGGTGCTGGGATACTTTTATTAAACAACGCATAACTTCTAAAGCGGGTAAAAGCTGGTTGTAAAATTTTGCATATGAAAAGTAAATTGATTTATCTTTAAATTAAAATACAAATTAAAACACGAATGCACACGACTCATAATTATATCATATGTCCACCTAAACAATGAAAATCATGTGTTTTGTTGTACCTCTAATTTAAACAATTAAAACAAAAATACTTCCACACACATTTTCTGACACAAATGTTAACAAAATATTTCCAGAATGACCTGAGCTTGATGGTTCCATAGGAAAAGTATTTATTATTTCAAAAGTTTTTTTTAAAAAATCGAATTTTATGGATTTTATAACTTTGAAGCCCTTAATGACACGGTATAGTTTTCTATGAAATTTAGTATAGATATTAATACGTTTATGGGCTCTTATAAGAAATATCTGATGGTGAAGTTTTCAATGACACTTTGCTAGGTGCTCTGGGTTTTTCGCGTTACTTTCGCTTTCTTGTTGTTTCATTCACTCATTGCTTAAATATTCGATGTTGAGTCATTTTGTCCGTCTTTTTCAGCTGATTTATTCACTCGTTTTGTTATTTTTAAAATCCGGATTTTCCTTTCTCATCCTTATTCTGTATTTTTTCTGGCAGTAGATCATTTTCTTCACCAGCGTCTTTCAATCAGATTTAGTTTAGTTATTCAATCTAAATCATATTTAAACTAGGTCGTAGCAATCGCTTAGCAAATGCATAAGCTGGCCACATAAATAGGTACGTTGAGGATACAAATTAGTTGGGTCGCTTTGAAAAATTTTTTCTTAAAACTATAAAAGAAAAGATATTAGGGGTATTCACACTGCCTTGGTTTGTTGGGTAGATTGGCAAATGCCATACATTTTGTTTTTGTAAAAGTGCCATTCTACCCAAGTACCCATCTACCAATCTACTCTAGCTGACACACTGACTTGTTTTGCAAGATTGAATGAGTACTTTTTTCATGGGTTACCACCTTTTCCAAAAGTAGGCAATAATTGAATTGACAAAAAACTAAAACAAAGAAAACAATTTATAAGTGAATAAAATAGACAAATGTGTTAAAATGAGTTATTTTAAAATTTTTGAGATAAAAATTATTAAATGCCGCAAAGTTCACGTTAAAAATTACTCCTATATAAAATAACTTTTTACGCCCGTACAATGGCCTAAATTTTGCGCTCATAAAATGACATAAATAATATGGTGGCAACTCTTTTCTAGTTGTCACTCATCTCTCATCAGCTGTTTTTCTACAAAGTACTCAATTGCAGTTAAGGGTGCTTGCAGTAATCAAAAGTACTCAATATACCCGTACCCAACTACCCAAGTCAGTGTGAATACCCCTATTATCTCTTCCGATTATCTTAAACGAAAAAATTAAAATTTTTTAATTTATTCCAGTTTTTTTCCAGCATTATGGGCCAAAGTCACGTGTGAGGTAATTACTATATATAAAACAAGTATTGGCTCTAAAGAGGCAAACAATTTTGTTGAAGATTTTGTAAAGGGTGTTTTTTTTAAGACCTTGCTGATTTGAAATTTAAATAAAACACATGCCAAATTATGAATTGGCCAAAAAATTTTTTATTTGTTATATAATTTCTTGGCATTTAACATTTAAATATAATTTCAGGCATATGGCCACGACGACTATTTTTCACAAAGGTCATTCTGGAGGTCTAATTTTCGACCACCTTTTCAAGCATTTGAGGGCGTATTTCAGCAATGACACGTTGAATATTGGTTTCCAAAGCGTCAATCGTTGCTGGTTTATCCACATAAACCAATGACTTCACCTATCCCGACAAAAAATAATCAAGTGGCGTCAAATCACACGAACGCGGAGGCCAATACACCGGTCCATTTCTCGAAATAATGTTGTCCTTGAAGTGTTCTTTCAATGAGTCGATTGTTTCGCCCGCAGTATGACAAGTGGCACCATCCTTTTGAAATCACATTTCTTCCACATCCATATCTTGAAGATTTGGCAACAAAAATTCATTGATCAAGGCCAAAGTCACGTGTGAGGTCATTACTATATATAAAACAAGTATATATATTTTGTATAAATATCTGAAACGATACAAAAGTTATGAACGATAAAGTGAAATGTGTGTCAGAAAAAGAGATAGCGCAAAAAGTGTAATTTGGCCATCATAATTCTATGTTGGTGAAAAGCTTATTTTGTTTTTAAAATTAAAAAACAAAAAAAATCACTTTTTGAGATACATATAACCAAATTAAAGTTTTTTCAAAAAGTTCGCATCTCTAGCATTCAAATTTCAAAAATATTAAATTTTTTCTAAATCGCTATAGCTTTCTAATGTTACTTCATTTACGAAAATAAGGTAACAGATGACGGAGATATGATTTATCGGAAATGACTGATTTTCAAATGATTTTTAAGATTATTTCTTTTATAAAAAATTGATATCTCCATAATTTTTGAAAAAATTGCTATAAAAAAAATAACTTATATTCTTGTAAGTAGAAATGGAACCTATAGACAAAATTGAGCGTGGTTACCGTGGCGTGCAGGTTAAGTGTGTGGCTTAGCACGCTCGGACCCGAGTTCGATCCCCAGTTGCGGCGAAAAGTTTTTTCAATAAACAAATTTTTCTGATCGGTCACCACCTCTTTGCAGACAATGGCAAACCTCAGAGAGTAAAGCTTCTCTGTAAAGCTTCTTGAGAACATAAACTTTAGCCGTTCGGAGTCGGCATAAAACATGTAGGTCCAGTTCTCGGTTAATTGTGTGCAAACATTTAATAACACACACAACACAATTGATCATAAAAATCTCCGTCAAAGTCCTTTCAAGGGCTGAAATGGCCAATTTTTTTTTTTTAAGTCTATGAGCATGTGAATAAAATTTGTGAATAATTTTTTTTCAGCTAAATCTTAAAGAAAAGAATTCTTCAATTAATTTTACTTTGAACTGCTCAAAGCTTCAGAAATATGTTATTTAAGTGAACACTCAAATCTAAAAATGTTTAAAAAACACTTAAAGGCATTAAAAATCCAATTGGATTATTTCGATTTTTTCACACAATTAAAATAAAAACAATGAATGTTCGTTTGTTATCAATTATTCAATCAAATATCATTGTTATCAAATATCAATTAAATGAGCGCTTGAATTCATAATTCAGGAACTTTCTTCACGACCGGCACTTAATTATCTAAATGTTTCTTCCAAAAAGATTTCCTTACTTTTCTTTCTTTTTTTTCAATTCTCCATGATAACGCAAAAACGAAAACTTTTAGAACAACAATAACGCAAACCGAACCGATGACGCATGCACAACAAAAAAAAATCACTTGACATGCTGAAGCTGATACTCGAGCGTTGCATACAAAATTTTCTGAACGGACGTTCTCTTTAAACCTTTATTTTTAATGAACGGTTAAAACGAACGTTCGTTGATTTTTGTAGTTGTGTGTAAAATTTCTTGAGAAAATATGAGGCAGACAAATTTTCAGTGATAATAAAATGCGTTTATCTTTCGATTGCAAACGAAATTAATTTGCTTTTAAATAACATTCAGAATCATTTTTGCATACAAAAGTTGTTTCAGAACAGACGATCTATTCAAACGGTCATTTTTAATGAACGGTTAAAAAGAACGAGAAAATACGAAGCAGACAAATTTTCAGTGATAAAAAAGTGCGTTTCTTTTTCCATTGCTAATGAAGTAAATCTGCTTTTAAATATGTATCTTTAAAAATCATTTAAGAAATTTATTATCAAATATCTTAAATGGCTTGCTGATGACAACAATAACACTCTGTTTCTCTTAAAATACTCTGCGTTAATTACGCGCTCATTGTTCCTTGACCACTTTGAATTTTTTAATATATTTTACTTGGAACAGTAAAGAACAAAAATTGATTTGCATGCGCTGCAAGTTTCTTTAGCAGCAAAACAGCAGCGTAGCTGAAATTTATGAAACTACAAATGTCTGTAAAACAACAACAAATGTTGTATATGAAAGAAAAAAAGCTTAAAATAAGAATTAAAACTGCAAATTTATTTTATTTAACAGGGTGCACCTACATATGCAAATATAAACAGATTTCATATTTTGTGTTTTATTTTCTAACTATTTTCCTTCATAAATAAAATTCGTACTCTTAGTTTTTACTATTTTACTATTTATTGATAAATAGCTGTTGCAGCAAAAAACACGAACTAAATGGAATTTGAAAAAACTTCCTAAGAAAACAACCTTCGTTAGGAAGCGTAGAACAGTTCAGAAAAATAATTTTTAAGATCGGTCAATCCATTCGAGAGTTTAAGGTCTCTAAACAGCTTCAAATAACCTGTTACATGGGAGCTTCGCTCGCTCGCTCCAAAAAAAATTGAAAACGTTACGAGGGAGACAGAGATTCAGAGCTGTTTTTCACTAAAACTAAGCAAGTAATATTTAATTTCGCTTTTGAATTGAATTTCAGTTGAATTAGGAAAACTTGTTTAAAACTATAAAATCCATTCACGTATGAATTCTAAAATTATTAAGAACAATCAAAACCAAATCGAGCGTTACGTGCGGGACAACAAAATTATCAAATTTGCAACATACAGAAATTGGTGTACAATGGCTTTTATCAAAATATTTTCTATAACATGTTTATTGTATAATTCTAACATTGAGGAATATGCAAATTGTGCCAACTTTTATGAATAATCAAATCATTTTAATTTTGAATATTTTTAAAAAATTTCAAATCTATAAAACAATATTTGGGTAAGTGGTAACTCTATAAAAATTAAGAGAGATTATAATATATTATGTCCATTTAAGAGAGCCTAAGCATTAACATTTACATCTAAATAGGCTTAAGATAACTAAGAATATTTTAGAATAGTATTGTTGAATTACAGATTTTCATGGAATGCTCCCTATAAACTAAAAATTATTTGTAATAAAACGTAATAAAAAAATGTACAAAATGTACTCATTGAAAATTTTCGTTATTCAATTGAAATGAAACTGGTGTTCTTACTTACAATCACAAAAGATGTCACATGAGACGTTAATTTTGAAGCGGTCCAATATGACAGTGATTTTGTAAAATTTGCACTGATCATGGGAAAATAAGGCAGGTGTGTCTGTTCCGTAGCCTTAACGTTTTTTTCGCTTATCACAGAGTTAAATTTCTTGTTTACATTTCCTGCACATAGTGTCCTGCGTACTATTGAGGCGATAACTTCAACAAAATAATTGAATTCATCGTGATGCTCTATTGTTATATTTCTATTCTGAAATTCACTTAATGCAAACAGGCTGCCAAAGGTACGATTTAGAAATATACCTGTATACGCTGCCAATGAATATACATTGGATTAAGACCGTTAACTGTTTGTGCAAGCAATTGTAAGGAAAATTCCTTCACACGCTATACATATTTTTGTTTTCAACGGGATCTTCAAATAATGAATATAGCCGAATAAAAGGCTCATGAAAAGGGATTAAATAAACTAGGCTCAAATAAAACGCAGCAAAAAGAAATAAACGGTGTCAAAGGGATAATATATAATGGAAGCGTAGAAAGAGTGCTTCAAATAGCTTTGCCAAAATTAATCAAAATGTCACCACTTACTTATAAAATGCGGCACTGTTGTCGACGTTGTACCATATGAACAAAAACACCATCGTTTTGTTTCTGATTATTTGGAAGATTGTTTTAACGCAAATCATGCTTTAGTTAGAGGTTCAAATCGTTGTTTAAGGTTAAGTTAAACAAATCAGCACAAAACATACAGTAGCGTAGCTAAGTTCACAAACGCTGCAGTTAAACAATGTGCTTGAGCTTAAAGCCGATTAGAAACGCCACTGTCATGCTGCCGAAGAAACCACTAACGTAGATTCTCTAAGGTTGTCTGCAATTCATATCGATAAACATCTAGTTCTCACGAACTTTTATTGCATTTAGTCAGTTACTGGCAGCAACATAACCACGCTACTATTTGTTTGTATATAAATCCAAGTCAAACCGATCCCAACAAAGACGGTTACAACAAGGAACGGTAACAAAGATGCATCCGCTGCGACGGCAGCTTGAACTCTGTCAACGAGGGACAAGTGCCCAATACCGGATTATACGTTGTCTAGTCAGCGATAATGCATTTTGGTACGATGCACCTACTCTGCTGATGCTGCTCCTTCCTCAGCCACATCGTACGTGGGCATTCACAGAGCGACCAACGACATTCGACATTTCAAGCAATTAATGCCAAATTTAGACAAGGGTCTTAACTGAAGCTATGTTAGCTGCTGTCAATATAGTTAAATGCTCTCTAAATCCAAAAAACTATCATCACTGCTTATGTAACGAAACGAAACGAGACTTAAATTTTTTGGTAACACCAAAAATTAAATACTTCAATCGAGACTGAATTAAAACATGTGAAAGCAGAATAACCTATAATTGTAGCTCATGCTAAGAGATAAACTTGGTTTAATATTAGATATATTAACGATTCAGTGCACTTGGCAGTAAGGACTTGAGTGCTTGTGCGGTTGTTCAGTTCAGTTTTCGTGAAAAAATGTACTTTTAACTGTTATTAATATGATTATTATTGAGATTATTATCATGATTTCATTGAGAATATAATTTATCAAGTACATAAACTCTAAGCTGTTAAAGTTTTCATTGTAAACAACTGCTCAAGTCCTCAAGTTGCAGATGCGCAGATTTTTGACATACAACGTGTACGTGTATTTTGTTTTCTTAACCTGCACAAGTCCTCAACTGCACTGGCAAGTGAACTGAATCGTGAATACCTCTTTTCAAAGCACAAATGAATTATTATAAAATCAGTATAAATCTACTCAAGTTAACTTACATAATACATGATAGGAGAACTAAAAACATATGCACGGCCATAAAAAGCAGTAAACGTATATGTTCTTTTCGAATAAAGTAGTAATGTCACCCACACCTGTGCACTATTTTTAATTCGAATTTGGTCTTTAAGTCGAATTTGGTCTATATATTTAAATTTGAATAGTCTTGATCAAATTTTGAATTACCATGTGACAATGGCGTCGAAATACAATTTTAATTCTCATCCCAAGAGGCTTATCTCGAGAATATTATAGCACCATTGGCATTTTTTTTTTTAAGTCCCAAGAAATTGCCAAAATTGTATCTATACCCTCAACCTGTAAGTTCAGGGTGTATTTACTTTGTGCAAATGTTTGTAACACCTAGAAATAAGCGTGTTCGGCATAGACAAGTAAATATATTCTTGATCACCGTCACACCGCACAGTGGTCCCAATGGCCAATCTAGCTGGAATAAAGTTATAACTTCTGTTTGGGAGCAGATACAAGGTTGAAAAATTTTGCTTTTGGTTTTTTCAATTATTTCTAGTTAATTGTGAAAAGAATATGCGTTCAACATTGGAAAAGTAAGAATCCATTCAAAATGCTTTAACTTTTAATACCATGGATATATAAAAAAATATGTTCAGAAAATTGTTTTTCTGGCTTCCAAAATTCTTTTGTATGAGGGATAGATATTGGCATAACGGCTTTTAGCACCAATGCGCATTGAAGTGTAAGTGCTTTTTGTATATTTACCATCGATAAACATTCTTAATGCCTCTTCGTCTGTGCAGGGGCGGATCTGGAAAAAATCTTGGGGGGGTTTGCAAAAATTTTGTCTTTTTACAAATAGAAAAATTGTACTTTTTTGAATTTAAATTATTGAATTGTTTAAGAAGCATTTTTCCCAGAAACAAACACGCACATTTCCGTATTTATTTATTTCTCCCTTTTTCTGGAATAATATCTTAGCGAAATAAAACTCCAAATGTAACTTATTTTAGAATTAAGGTTGATTTATTCAAATTTTTCACATTTATTCCATCATAAAAAATTGCATAATTATATTTTCAAGTATGTGCAATGAAAAAACATAGTTCTTTTCAATAAAAAAAATTAAAGGAATTTGAAACTTATTGTTCTGACGCTACGACTATGATATGGTACACTTTGAAAATTAAATTAACAATACAAAATGAATACTGATTACACCGCGCGACGGACGTTCTGGTGCCGGAGATTTTTCAGCTGATTAAAGACAAATTGGGTTTCCTGATTTCAAATATGAACTCCGTTTTTCTCCATCAGCTCGAGTTTTTGAGCTATAGACAAAAACATGAAAATCAGTTCTTCAGGTTTGAAATTTCAATATTCCAAACAATTTAGAATTAACTCAAACAAAAATAATTGTATGCAACAAATTATTTGCGCAGTTGATACATACAATTTTAGCAACTTTAACCTAACATTAATTCACTTCAAAACAACCCTGTTATGTATCATATATGACTAGAGTATTACAGATGTATATAATATTTTCATAAGGACTATAGCTGAAATATTTTTAAAAAATAATTCGACTGATGATGAAATAATTGAAGTAAAAACAAACTATTGGATTTTACATTGTTTTGAATTTTTTGTTTTGAAAATTTATAAAGTGAAAACTAAAAGTAACAATGCACGTATTGTTTTTTATGGTAAAATTTGTTGGCACATAGGTTGAAAAAAGTTTGGCAGGTTTTCAGTGAAAAGTAAGAAGAATAAAATATTTTAAGTCGCAACTCCGGTCTGCATTGCCATAATCTTAATTGCGCTTATTGTATATCAAAATCAATGCTGCTTGCTCAATGATTTCATATAAGGGACATTTTTAAACTAATCGCTAATATTTTGTAAAAATATAATTTGTATAAAGCAAACACGCTGCCTTCGAGTTTTTTTTTTTAATTTTTATTTGTAAGAAAATAACGCGTCGTTAAAGTTGATTGTTTAAAAAATGGCTGTAAATTTGAGTACAAAACGTGCTGTAACTTTATTTTCAGGCTCATTTTTAAAAAAAGGTGAAGTTACTACATTGACGTAAGTGTTTGCTTTACATATAATTATATTTTTTTTGCAGATGACTACAGATTTTGTTATTCTACAAGCAAAATGGTCCTACTCTTCTCGCATCGCTTCATTAAAACGGCACCTACACGCAAATGACGTCACGTGTAGGTGTCATTTTTTTTTATAATACTTTAATAATTGTTGAAATCAATAAAAAAACTAGAGTTTAACAATGTCTATGACCTTTTTTTTGTAGTATTTTTTCAAACAACGCCTTCAGAATGGCTTATATATACAAAAAAGTACCCTTAAGCTGTGGGCAAAATTATTTTCTTCAAATAAAGTATTAAAAAGTAAAGTATTTAAAAGTTCTTGGGGGGGTAACTACCCCTTTACCCCCCTCGTATCCGCGCCTGCGTCTGTGTAGGGTATTGGTTCTTTGCTTGGAGTATTTAATTTTTTTTTCATTTTGGCAGGTCTTGTTGGAGTATTGATGACATTTTTTACAATTGTAGCTGCATCTTTTTTACCAGACTTATACAGGCTGACACAATCAGCAAAACTTATGGCGTTTTCGTTTCTACCCAAAAATGTTGCCTTTTCATTGCCCTTGCCTTTTTTCGTGTTCGATTCTAAAATAAGTGCAAACGGGTGAGTAAATTGTGTGTTCGTTTCTTAAAATGTCACACTCACAGAGGGCAAAAAAGGCGCATTTCTGCCCTGCGAAACTTTCTCAGGGTATATGATTGCCCTGCACAATAGCTGTTTCTAAAACGACAATATTATGAAATGCGTGCGTTAGACAGGGATGGTTACATTCGTTTATTTAAGTTGACATTTTTCGAGTAGGCAAAAACATGCACTTTTACAGGGTGCGGGCAACATTGAAAACATTTTGCACTACGACAAGGCAACATTTTTTTGTAGAAACGAAAACGACATTAATTTTTCTGCAGAAAATGCATTTACTAGGGGAGCTACATCGAAACGCTTCGATTTTTCGCCTTTTTCTGAAAACTCCATCTGAGGTCGAACAATATTTCATGTGGACAGGTCTTCGGACGGAAGGTGAAAATATCCGTTTAACCACATTTTATTTTTAGACTCAAACTTATTTTTCGTTCTATTTGGCTGTATCCACTTTACATTTAAATTAGAGATTAAATTATGAAGAGCTTTCTTAACATGCACACAATACTCTTCTGTTAGACTGTTTCGCAGTCATGTTCTTTCCTTGCTTTTCGATAGACCAAACATTGTTCTCTTCGTGTTATAGGCGTGTAAGCTAAAAATGCAATAACAAGCAAAGGGGCAAAAGGTGGCAGTCAATTTTTTTTTTCTTGAAAGATAACATTTAACAGTTTAAGAACACACAAAAACATTTATTCTATCTCGATAATCAAACAAATAAAACTTTAACTAAAATCTGATCCGCACAAAACAACACATTTAAAAACAATACATTTTCTTACACTATTTTTTACCACAAAAAAATATTTTATTTTAATGCCATGTTCACACAGAGAGTTTAGTTTGCGTTTCCAGTACAAAGTTGCGTTTTGCCTTTAAACTCAATTTAAACGCTGGCGTTTCCAGTACAATTTTGCAGGAGAAAACGCAACTAAACACAACTTGTTTTCTACGTTTACCAAAACTCAATTTGACACATGCCTACAAGTATGCTAGTGTTTTGATAAAAACATTCGTTCAGTTAGATTTTAGCTGTGTTCGATTCGATTGAACGATAAAAAATGCCAAAACAGCTGATACTCAATTGTGCAAGTTTCTATTTGTATTTTATTATTAACAAAACTAAGCCAAAAAACAACTAAAATAACTTGGGAAAGTTTAGAAGATGAGGGTTTCTCATCAGTCACTCAGTATGGGCCGTAAAAAGCTGAGTTTTGAGCGAAATTCCAAAAATTGGCGATCATTTCAATCCACCGTAAACTCACTTCTGCCGTCGCATCTCTGTGTGAACAGCTGTATTTAAACTCAAACGAAACGCAAACTAAGCTCTCTGTGTGAACATGGCATAACAAAACTAGCTTTGAAGTGAAAAAATACCTGACATAATTAAGCAAAAAGGAAAAACTGTAAGAATGTGTTATAGTTTTATCAAACGAGCTCTTTTAAAACGCTCCTGAAAATAGACTGAGCTTTTTTAATAACTGCAGCAATTCAATTGCTGATGTTTGCATAAGCATTACATTGCGAATAATTGGTAAAGTGAAATAATTAATACACCGTTATCAACAGTGAGTATTTGTCAATTTGCACAAAAAAATTGACTTTATTCCAGCTAGATTGGCCATTGGGACCACTGTGCATCGTGAACCGATTTAAGTATGTCCATGAAAAGTGTGGAACTTTTTTTAAATATTTTTTCAGCGATATGAATTAATTTGGAATATATTTTTGATTTTACTTGAGTTAAATATGAGATAATTTTTCTTAAAATATGTTTTAATATTTGTTTCATTCAAGCCAAACCAAGTTGTATTCAAATTGAAAAGCTTGGTTTGCACCAAAGAATTTTTTATCTAAATTTCTATGGTTATATCTACGTATATACAAAATATGAAAACAATATGTTGAAAAAATAGCGTGCTAGCTAATTTTAATTTTAATTTTGTGATGCACTGAGATAACAACATTTTCAGAATTAGCAAAAAACGTGCTACTTTTGAAAACGTGCTCCTCTAACGTTAATTTTTATTGTAAAAACGCAAACTTTAAAAGAGGTTCTAAAGCATTCGTTTGATTTTCTACAATAAACATTTTAAAATGAGCTGAAACGTTCGTTTGATTTTGACGTAGAATTACGTCTTACAGCGCGGTTTGTATGGGGTCGTTTTAACAGATTTTTTCAAAGTCATTAGGCAACGTTTTTGGCGAATACTTTAGGGCATACCTACAGCCTTTAATACTCTTCGTTCAAAGATAATATATATACTAAAATATCAGATATATCCTGCGCTGAATGAATATCTAACTTTGGATTTTGTCACTGTTATATTAAAGTCACAAAAAAGTAAAATATAAGAAGGAAAATGCATGTTTTTATATAAGAAAATCAATCATCAGCTGCTTATGTGCCTGCTGCTTTCTTTGTTTTTCTTTCGTTGTTTAGGCTTATATGCTTTGGTTTTGCACGAACTGGTTGGTTCGCTTTGGCAGCATCGTAAGCATTAGTTCGCATTGGGTTTATGCACTACTGTTCTAGTATACTATTTTGAAACCAGAGTTCATGAACCCTTTTTCAACTCAGTCAATGAACTCAATCTCTCAAATTTAACGAAATGGGTCTGTGATCCGGTTAGATTTAACTCTTATGCAAAAAACGAGTTGGATCATATTTCTTTTTATGCTTCTACCCAATAGATGGCGTAAAATTGTAATTTTTGTTTTTAATGCAAATTAATTTGGATTCCACATCCCACTAGCACTAGCGAGTGTTGTTTGCAAACTATACATCGAACAGAAAGTGTAGCTAGCAAACTAAATATCAGACAGAGACGAGAGGAAAGGAGATGTGCTCAGCGTGAAATATAGTAACCATACGATTTTTTAAAAATCGGGGTCTTAATTTTAATTTGACCGCAAACTCGCAAACTATATATCGGTCAGAGACGAAAGTGGCACCAATGAAAAGTGCATTTGCTTCGCCTTCTTTTCAACTAAGTCAATGAACTCAATCTGTCAAACTTAACGAAATGATCGAAAAAATTTGAAATTTTGCTTGTTTCTTTTTGCTTGCTCATTTAATCATACTTACTATTTAACTTTTTCTTTGTTTTGGCATCGATAAGCAGTCTATAATTGAGTGTTATTCATTTATTTTTTAATTTTTGAAAGATCAATAAAAATACGTGCAAAATGAACAAAACAATCGGACCAAAGAGACAAAGTAGAAGAGGTTACAACTTAAACGGAATTTTACGTCTACACTTACGATACTATAGAAACTGCTTCTTTTTTAAAATAAGCGTTTTAAAATGAGCTTATAAAACGTTCGTTTGATAATTTAAACTTGACATTTTAAAAATAGCTTTTAAATGCCTAAATTTTAAAAAGAGCTTTTAATTGCCTCAAATGCCTACACGCACTAAATGAAACTTACTCACCTTTTACGAAGTTCAAGTTTAGCCGAGCTTGCTAGCGGTCGAGTTTGATACTAACCACCGAGGGTTTAATCCCTGACGAAACCAGCAAGATTTTTTTTTATTTAAAACACCTTTATTTTTTATATATTTTGATAGATAGTTTTTAAGATTGTAAGCGCGAACTTATTTTGAGGGTTTTTTCTGACTAATGAGTTAATGAAAAAATTAGAATTAGAATTATTTAATTAATACATTTGATAGATACACAGTCAGGATGCGAATCTTCGTCCTCTGCATGCCAGTCTAGCACACTTCCACTGAGCTAGTGGTAACGATAAGTTAACTGTAGCAAAATATTTAAAACTGCTCATCTTAAATAGTGCCAGAAAATCTTGACAAAAACATGAATTTTTTATAAAATTCTTTAAAAACCGTTTTCATTTAAGTAGGTATGTATTGTATTTTAAAATCTGCAATATTTTTGTATAGCGTAGAATGTTTTTGGAAATATTCATTTTATCCAACTTTATCTCTGTAAAACAGAGAAGGGCACAATTTCAATTCCCAAGCACACGTGTTTGGAAAGAAAATGCTGCTTGCGCGACGTCGACACACGTTCACTATAAGCTACTTCGTGTGGTTTACGATCGTGTGCATTCGGCTGTTGCTTTGTTTTTATTTTGGCAGCAAATCAAGTCAGTTGCTTTTCAGCATTTGTTAACATAACATATCTTTTCGCAATTTTTAAAAATATAGCGAGAAAATACTTAAAATTTATCTTCGTTATTCTCTGCTTTGCACACAATCAAAGAATGTGATAGTATGTCTGTGCCCATCACTGGTGTAAAACGTTCGTTGTTGTTTCCAAAACGTTTCGTTTTATTTTTGTATTTTAAAATATGTGTTCTCATTTCTGTATGGCGTACATAGTAAATTTTACTGTATAGTAAAATGTTCGTTTTTGTAATTAAAATGTTTAATCTTACTTATGTATTTTAAAGTATGCATTTTCATTTTTGCTTTGCGTAAAATGTTTTAAAATGTACATGTTAATAACTGTTTTTAAAATGTATGTTTTACTTTTTTTTTTTTTTCTCAGTGTATAACTTGATTTGCATGTTTGCTCTTCAATTGTTGTATCGTTCAATAAAAAATAAGCAAAAATATAAAAGTATTCGTTTTTAAGAACAAGAAAGTGCACGTAGAAATGAACCTGTTGTGAATGTACATATTTTCATTTGCAATGTGTTTTTACTGAAGTTACCTGTGTGGACAATATCTTGGTAAAATCTTTTGTTCAACAGATATACAATATTCAAATATATCTTCCCAAAAACAGACATGATAAATTTTGATACAACTTTTTTAATATACTCGTATAAACCTCGATTAGACAGTTGTATACATTTGTGTTTTATAAATAAGTGCAGCACATATCTTGATGCAACAAGACATATGCCAGATATGCCTTCTGTCCCTACAAAGAAGAGGGAAGAAATAGATTCCACTTGAACTTGATGCGTGTACATATTTCTTTTACTTATTAGATATCAGCACAGAAGATACACATTCTCTCTTGGACAGCCATACAGCATTTATTATATGTGCCCTGGACACAGTATGCGCAAACGCACGTTTCTAGCACAGCACGTTTTCTAGAAAATCTAAAATTACGTTAACGTTTGCACTGCTTTGCTGTTGAACGGTCTTTTTGTTTACGTATCTATATTTATTCAAAAGAAATTTGTGATGAACTGTGACCATTGTGACACGTCACTTTTCATAGACTGTTGCGCACAATATCTGTCAGTAATGTATGATAAACATTGAATGAATATTTTTTGGACTTAAATGAGCACTGGACTTGAAATATGATTAATCCCTTTTGAGCGTGATGTTAATGATTATATGTACATATGTATGTATTAAAGAAAAATTAAATACTTAGAAAGGAATGTGTTTTGTTGAAAATATCCACGTTACAAGGCTAAATCTGTTAGTTGTTTGAAAACCTAAAAAGAAGTATTTTAGTTTGTGGACGTGTCTCGGGTATATTTTTGTGGTTGCCCTGAAAACGATAGTCTTGCATGGCTTGAAAAATATAATTTTCTGGGAATGCTTCAATTACGCAAGTGAGAACATGTTAAAACTATTTATTGCAACCTGGTTGAGTGCTTTAGTAATGGAATTCCTATACCAAATTTACACCATTTGTTTCATCCCAGCTAGCATTTGGAAGACTATTTTGCTAACAATCGCTTAAACGAGTCTTTTTCGAGTCCACTTTGCGATCAACAAAAACGAAATACATGTCCTGTGCGGAAGCATATTTAGCTCCGCTCAACGATCAAAAACTGACAGCATTTTTTCAAGGCAGCTTAGGCTGTGCTCACACGTTAATCAAATGATCGAATGAACTCAAATTTGTTGTTGTTTGTCCAGCTAAAAAAAAAATTAACTCTCTGTGAGAGAGAAAATGAACTCTGAATGCGTCATCGCTTCATTCAAAGTTTTGACCACGCTTTAGACCTGAATCATTCAGTCAAAGCGTTGCAAACTTGTACTCGGCTGCTGCTTAGTAGTAAGTTATTGATAAGAAGGTAGTAGATTTAACAGAAAAGTACTTTTATGAGTAAAAAAAGGAGTAAATGTTTGTGAGTGTAGAGTGTTGTGTATTGTTTTTAAAATATTAAAAGTGAAAAATTACCATTTCGTGGACAAGACTGCTGACCGAATATTGTATAAATGCATTCCAAAGAAAAACAAAAATATCCGGCATATTGGTTTCCTAACGAAATCAATTTCAATCCGTAAAGATGCAAATTTTCACTGCCGTTCTCAATTTTTGTAAACTTTTATGCAGACAGCACGACAAAACACAACGAAATAAAACAGTAGTAAAATGATACTAACCGCAAACAGTAGGTAACAGAAAAGCCTGCTTCGGAGGTTCAATCAAACAACCACGTGTGAGCAGACTTCGTTCAAATACTCTCAGAGAGTAAAATGCACAAAAAAATCCCGTTATTCTTCAATCATTTGATTCACGTGTAAGCACAGCCTAACGGGATATTGAACAAAACGTGTGCAGAAGCATATTTTGACCGGCAAGGCAATAGGCTGTGCTCACACGTGAATCAAATGATTGAACAATAACGAGATTTTTTTGTTAATTTTACTCTCTCTGTGAGTATTTGAATGAAGCCTGCTCACACGTGATTGTTTGATTGAACAGGCGACGCAGGCTTTTCTGCTACCTACTGTTTGCGGTTAGTATCATTTTGCCTACTATTTTATTTCGTTTTGTTTTTTCGCACTATCTGCATTAAAGCTTTTTAAAAGGGAAAACGATAGTGAAAATGTTGATCTTTAAGGATTGAAATTTATTACGTAAGCAAATCAATATGGCGGATATAACACATATATGGATGATACACAGAAAATTGTCAGAATAAAAATTATAAAATTAACAAAATTATGGCAAAAACTAAAAAAATCTTCATCAGAATCTCAACTATTTTTGGATAAAACCATGGCGAAGTAGCAGAGTAAAAATAAATACAATAGAATAAAAGTATTTTTTGTTCAATCTACTACCTACTTATCAATAACTTACTACTACGCAGCAGCGAAGTAAAAGTTTGCAACGCTTTGACTAAATGATTCAGGTCTAGAGCGTGGTCAAAATTTTGAATGAAGCGATGACGTAAGTTCATTTTCTCTCTCACAGAGAGTTCATTTTTTTTTAGCTACACAAACAACAACAAAATTGAGTTCATTCAATAATTTGATTAACGTGTGAGCACAGCCATAGAACAAATTCAAACAATCATGTTTTTCATGCAATATCGCTCAGTTTTGACAGAGCAATCTTGGAGTAAAGTCAACCTTGCTGTTTGTAAAATTTTTGAACAAATTCAAATCGTTTTCGATTCTATTAACTTCAAAATATAAACACGCCCAGAAGAAAATTTGCTGCTTACAATATCAATGCTATATGACACACTATGAAGCACCAAGCGCTTCAAGTTCTAAATACTTTACATAGCACTTGGCCGCCTCAGAATCAATGAATTTGCGACACACAATGTTTGCGGCTCAGTATCAAGTCTAGCTACTTTTTGCATCTGTTAATACACGGGCAAACAAGTAGACTGACTACCCTGCAAACATTTGGAAGACGATTGGAAGATTAGAAGGTTTGGCGACGCGCTAGCGATTCGCCTAAGGGTTCTTTGGAAGATTGATCGCTTTTCGATCGCCGAAGCGTTGAATACGCGATTCTCAAAAAATTTAAAAATCTTCCTTCGCTCATTCCGGCGATTGTTGGAAGATGGATCGCTTTTCGATCGTCCAAGCGATGAATGCGCGATTGACAACAAAATGTTCAAAATCTTCCTTCGCTCATTCCGGCGATCGTTGGAAGATTGATCGCTTTTTGGTCGCCCAAGGGATGAATGCGCGATTCAAAAAAATTTTAAAATCTTCCTTCGCTCATTCCGGCGATCGTTGGAAGATTGCTTTTTAAAAAGCTTTTCAAAATCTATCATTGTCATATGAAGCAGGCTCTGAAAAATCGTTTAAATTAATCAAAAAAATTAAACTTTTAAAAAATTTCGTGAAACTGGGATAAAACAAAGTCTGAAGAGCCCGCTAGTTCAAACATGCAACAACTTGTAACATTCAACAACGATGCTCTGCAACAAACAAAAACCCCTTCTGCCATTCGTTGGCGAATCGCTTCTCCTCCTCCTTTCAGCGAATCGTTCGCGACTCTTCCTGGCGAATCGCCTAAGACTCTTCTCGGCGATTCGTTGGCGAATCTTCCCGGCGAATCGCTTAAGACTCCTCTCAGCGAATCGTTCGCGACTCTTCCTGGCGAATCGCCTAAGACTCTTCTCGGCGATTCGTTGGCGAATCTTCCAGGCGAATCGCTTAAGACTCCTCTTGGCGATTCGCCGGCGAATCTTCCCGGCGAATCGCTTTTATGGCCTCAGCTGCTTACATTCGGCGATTCCCGGAAGACTCTCAG
This sequence comes from Tetanocera ferruginea, assembly GCA_958299015.1. Taxonomy (NCBI): domain Eukaryota; kingdom Metazoa; phylum Arthropoda; class Insecta; order Diptera; family Sciomyzidae; genus Tetanocera; species Tetanocera ferruginea. The sequence goes on from OY282643.1 coordinate 78,271,000, forward strand.
AAGAGCTCGCCGGCGATCGTTTCATCTTCCAAGCGATTCGCTGGAGATTCTCAGACGATTACAAATGTTTGCAGGGTACGTTCTCGATGTAATTGTGTGCGGAAAAGAATCAATCAAACCTACAATAATATTCAGATTATGTTTAGGGAAATGAGTACGCCTTACTACCTTTTCGATGCAAGTGCAACAATAATATTCAGTTAGAGTTTGAGGAAATTATTTCACCTTTCTACTTTATCGATACAATTGCGTGCGGAAAAGTATCAATCCGAGCTACAACAATCATCTGATAGTGTTCAGGTTAATAACTAGACTTTACCCATAGTCTCCACGAGACATACTTTTTCTCATGGAGATTGAATTTTTGAAGATTTTTTAATTCTTATAATTTTTATTTATTCATTAAATGTATTAAATAAAATAATTAATTTAATTATTAACGTTATTTATTATAATTACTTGTATATTATTCCTTACGGTTAATTAATGTTATTTTGTTTGATTTGTATCAGTATAAATTTTGAGCTCTTCACGTATGGCTTGCTGGTACTCTTCTTCATGAAACCTTTGCTTTTTTAACGCATCTGGAATCTGAAAAATGTTGCTTTTATTGTTCATAAAAATGTTAAAATAGTGCAATAAAGCTTTTTACACTACTTAATATTTTGTATTAATTTTGAATTAACAAAAACACAGTTAATAATTTAGATTCAAATTTCATCGATAATTTTTCGTTAAGCTTAAAAAAAATGTCATGGAATGCTGCTTTATATTTATTTTTCTATTGCATCTTTTTTAACATACAAAGTGTGCGAGGAAGTACCAAACTGAACTCTTACGTTCAGATTCAGCATACATTGAATAGAAAATTGCTGCATGTACTTCTGTTTTTGTACACAAAAGTAGTGCTATGTAAGTAATGTTTGAAATCATGAAAGAGATTACACGGTACTCGGGTTATTTCCTACTGGGTGATCTCACAAAAAAATCACTTGTCTCAGCCAGCATTTTAAAATGCTCAGATCATATGTTCAATTATATGTTCTCAGAAATTTTTGAACATATAATTGTCGTTTTCGATTTTCCTCCATTGTGCGATAATTTTCTGTTCAAAAAAGACTCTTTGTTCCGGAGAAATTTGTACCCTACACGCGACTCTTCTTGAAGCGTCATTTTAGAGTCGTTTTTCAGTTTTTTTACTTTTAAGATCAAAAAACGACCATCGCCATCGCGGAGGAGAGTCGAAAACGACTCTTATATGTTCAAAAATTTGATAAATGCTAGCTGGGATGCATTTGTTTGAGATGTATTTGAGTGCAGATGCTAAAGAGCTGGATCCCAGAAGGAAATGGTCATGAATAGGAATGTGTTTTAGAATGCACCACTCCTATGAACTATACATTCCAGAACGCATGATTTTTTACACGGCGATGTCATAGCAAAATCAGGCATCCCTTTTTGCATTCCTAAAGAATGCAAGAAATATAATATAATGTTATCATGAATAAAATCCTTGCTCATAAAATATGTGATTTTTCCTATATGGCTAAAGAATGTATTTAAAAGTGAATGCTTTTCGAATCCTTTTTTATAATTTATTTTATTTGTAGTTAAAAGTAACAGTATTAATGTAAGTTTTAAATTATAAATTAATGATTTAATATAACAGAAAAAGTAAATGACACTTGCTTTTTTTTCAAATTTCACAGTTTCTAATTTACAGTTTTTTTCACTAACAAAAAACTAAAAGTAAACAACACTTTTATTCAAAATAAAAAAAGTTCGCATTCTAAGTTTTTACTCGGTCATGTATCTTTTTTGTCTCTTTTTTTTCAACTATTTTCAACAAGAATTCATGCGTTCTTAAAGTCATGTATTCCACATTTTCCTTCTGTGATGTGTTTGCAATGCATTTGTTTTTTGTTCATATTCTCACTCTATTTTGTGAGATTTTGTTTATTATTTTGTGTTCTTTTTAAAATAGGCGTTTTTTAAATAAAAATAAATAAAAGTACGTTTCTGCTAGTTTTCAAAATGAAGTTTTCTCAGTGTACTTATTTTTAAGCCTTAGCGGATATATTTGGATGAATTTATTGAAAAATCTTTTTAATATGAAAATATCGTCATATGAAAGCAAAAATTCAAAATCGAGTTTTTAGTTGATTATGATGCAAAGTATCCAAATATATTTTTATGCGAAATTTTACACACCTAGTAATAGAAACAACGATTTTATTAAGAAAACAAGTAAAGAAAGTCTAAAGTCGGTCTAGGCCGACTATGAAATACCCTAAACCCACTTTTCAAAAACAAAAAAATTTTTATTGTAAATGGGCGTGTCCGTGGGCTAATGAAAGCCTATATTTTATGTGCATTTAAATGTTAATGAAAAATGTACACATACCAAGTTTTATTCCTGTAGCTCACAGTTAATGCCTTTATTGTGCTTTCGCTATGGGAGGTGGGCGAGTTTTTGGACGGAATACTACCAACCATGCCCACCTCCCATACAACCCCAATAATGAAAACTCTATAAAATGGCTAATATTTAAAATAGCTAATATTTTAGCTACAAAACTCGGTGTTCGTGTATTCTATGTCAAAACTAAGGTGCGTTAGAAGAATGGGCGTCATCCACCCACTACACGCACAGAAATTTTTCGCTTATCGAACTGAAAAATTCACCAACTATACTTCGTTTGCGAACTATATTTGCTGCAAACGAGTATTCAGTTGTCATCAACTTAAAAATATTCTTGCTTGAAACGAAAAAACATCGAACTTAATGAAATTTAATCATTGTTTTGGAAGTTCAAGTTTAGCCGAGCGTGCTGGCGTTCGAGGAACTTGAGTGACCTGGGTTCAATTCCCAACAGGCACACCAAATAGTTTTTTTTTTTAATTAATGTTTTTTATTATTTTTTTTATTATTCTTATTTTTACGGTTCCTTTTGACCAAGCAGTCAATGAAACAGAATTACAATTTCAATAATTAAATTAAAATTGTTGATACTTACACAGCCAAGAATCGAACCCACGTCCCCGCGTGCCAGTCTAGCATGCTTCCATTGAGCTATTGTGAGATATTGTCTAGAATGAATTTTTTTAGATGACAAATGTGTATGTCATAAGAAATTTATCTTTTTACAACTAAAATTATTGTTAAGACAAAGTGCAAAGGTACAAGCGAGATGCCATTTGTGTGGCTGCGCTTACTTAAACTGTAACACATTCTTGTTTTTTCGTTTATGGCAAATATTTTACATTTGTCATCAACGAAAGCGAGCTGTGTAGCAGTTGTGTGACTGCGCTTGTGATTCACAGTTGTGTGTCTGTTTGTTCACACTCTTAAAATACTTCCTTTTCGTTGATGGCAAATATTAAACACTTCTCATCACCGAAATCAAGCAACTTTTTTTGTCAGTTGAGAACTATTCGCTTATAACAAATTAATTTTTTCCCTGCAAACGAAGTTTTCAGTAGGAAAAAATAAATTTTTCGGTTGCTGCAATTTAAAAATCACTGCCGTTTATGACAAACAAAATTAATTTCTTGCAACTAAGTAACGTGTTTCCCGGAACTAGCCATTATTATGCCAACTGTTCAAACGTTTACAAACAATGATTTGAAGTATGACAAACGAAGTTCGTTTGCAGCAAACTGGCGATAAACGTTGTTTTTCTCTGCGTGTAATAAGCCCACCTCCTACACAACCCCAAAATTGAAAACTATAAATAGAGTCTTCTGTCGAAGTTACAAAAAGAAAACTAGTAACTTATGAATTTTATTTCAATAATAAGACGTATTAGAAAATGGGCGTCATCATTCACGAACACGCCAAACTCCCGTACAACCTCAAAATTGAAAACTCTGTAAATAGGCTTCTCTTTAAGCTACAGGAAAAAAATTGGATACATTTGTATTTTATATCAAAACAAAATCGTGGAAAAAGTGGGCGTTGTCTCACTACGGACACATCCACTTCCCATAGAGCCCGCTTTAGTTAAAAGTCTTAAAAAAGCCAAATATTAGGCTACAAAACTAAAACAACCACAAACACGCCAACCTCCCATGCAACCCTAAAATTGAAAACTTGAATGCAAAGGCTGCAGGAAAAGAATTTGATATGTATCTTATTCTATTAAACGAGCAATATTTGTATATATATTTGCAATTGCGTTCTCGAAAACGGCTCTAACGATTTCGATGAAATTTACTATATAGAGAAAAGGGGGCTGAAAAATCGATCCAGCTAGGTCTCATCTCTTGGAAAAGCTGTTTTTCCGAGTTTTCACGCATTTAATAAAAACGTTAATTTTCCTACCGAATATGTAATGTTAAGTTTACTAATGTTGGCATAGCAGTGATAGCTCAGAGAATAGAAGATTGTAAGTTCGAATCCCCCCGTGCACATTTATTTTTTTGTTTTTATTTTTAAGCTTCACTAAACAGTGATTTGGTTAATTTGTTATATGTTCACTTATTTTTTTTATAGAATTTTGATGTACCAATTTTTTATATAAAAAGAAATGTTACAAATAGAGTAATTTACACTTAATCTGAAACAAATTTTAAAAAGGAAAATATTTGTTTTAAGAGTTTCCTATGCTAGAGTTTCCTACGTTTTGAAAAAAAATCTAATTTGCTCACATCTCAAAAAGTGCACTTTTTTTTGTAATTTTAAGAAACAAATTAAATTTCCACCAAAATAAAATTAAAATGGCCAAATGATATGCTTTTCGTAATCTCAATTTGTTCTGATTTACATTTCACTTAATCGTTCATAACTTCTATACCGTTTGAGATATTGTTTTAAAATCTGGTGCAAAACTTTTTTTCTTGTTAGGTCAAATAACTATTTTGTATATAATAAAGGAATCTTGTACCATAAAACTATAAAAAAAAAGCTGGAACAAAATTTTTAGTTCCTTCTTTTTTATTTGTAGTAAGTTTACAAAATTTTAAATGCCTTATAAAAATTCGAAATAAATTAAGATCAAATTTACTTTAAGAATTTTTTAATCGGTCTTAAAACAAAACAGTTTTAACATTTTTCAATCGGCCGTCTGGGGCGGATGAAGTGACAAATTCACATTTTGTACATATCTTAAAGTGTGTACTTAGTGTGAACAGACCACATAGTACAACAACTTTGCGGTTAAAAATCTTAGAGTAATTTTTAAACAATACGTTGGACTAATAAATATTTTAATCCTTTTTTTTTTAAATTGATACGATTAAAAATACTAGACATATTTTTAGTCAAAGCTGTACGTAAATTTAATAAATTGGTAAAACAATTTGAATTATGGTAACTTAGGTTAAAAATTGAATACAAAATAACTAAAAGAGTAATAAACACTGTATTTTGCTTACATTCTGTTAATGCTATCGCAAGCAACAGGATGTGAGAAAAAATAAAAATATTGCACTATGCAATTGTTACATTAAATAATTAATAAAATAAAATTATAACAATATAAAATTTTAAAAAAAAATTTTTCGATCAGGCTGAGTATCGCACCAGTCTTCGTTGATTCACAAAATCAACTCGACAACAACTTAATCGACTGAGCCACGACTATACTGCTTTCTACCCAACTCAATAACAACCAGTTGGTGTTTTAGATGCAAAGATCATATTAAGTGAATAGAAAGGGACATCTATTGGGTAATAGCATACAACGAAAAATAATGCCAATAGTTTTTTTCATAAGTGTTAAATCTAATCGGAACACCCTATTAACTTGGAACACCCTCTTTACGTGGAGCAGAGCACCAATGCTGCGAATCAGTTCGTTCAAAACAAAACCAACACAAGCAAAAACAAAAACAAAGAAAGCAGCAGACACAACATGCAAGCAGCTAATGATTGATTTTCTTATCTAGAAAAATCTAGATTATTCTTCTAAGCTTTTGCTATTTTGTGACTTTAATATAAAAGTAACAAAATCCAAAATTAGATATTCGTTTAGCGCAGGATATATCTGATACTTTAGTATATATATTATGTTTGAGCGATGAGTATTAAAGGCTGTAGGTATGACTTTAAACAAATTTGTTAAAACGACTCCATACAAACCGCGCTGTAAGACGTAATTCTACGTAAAAAAAAAACCGAAAATGCATTGTTTGAGATATGAACAGCTTAATTTTTTTTTGAAAAAGTAGGCAATTCTAGCAAAAAAATGCCAAAAGTATTTTATTTTTTATTAAAAATCGCTTTTCAATTGCTTTCTAACGATACTTCATTAACAGAAATAGGGGTAACAAATGACAGAGATATGATTTATTGAAAATTACTCCATTTTCAAGATTTTTACTTTGATTAAAAATTGCTATCTCTATAACTTTAGAAAAAATTGCGGCTTAAAAAATAACTTCTATTCTTGTAAGTGGAAAAGGATCAGGAGGTAAATTTTGGGAAAAAAAAATTTGGGTAAAAAAAAACGAAAAAAAAAAAAGAAATTGGCCATTTCAGCCCTTGAAAGGACTTTGACCAAGCTTCTTATGATCAATTGTGTTGTGTGTGTTATTAAATGTTTGTACACAATTGACCGAGAACTGGACCTACATGTTTTATGCCGACTCCGAACGGCTAATGTTCTCAAGAAGCTTTACATGGCATTATTTACTCTCTGAGGTTTGCCATTGCCTGCAGATAGGTGGTGACCGATTTTCGCCGCGACTGGGGATCGAACTCGGGCTCCGAGCGTGCTAAGCCACACACTTAACCTGCACGCCACGGTCACCACGAAAAAAAACGAAGTTATCATAAAATAAAAATGCATTTCAAGTTTATTGAAAAATATGATCTTATATGTTGTTTCTAAGATAAAGTTGGCATTTTCGATACATTAAAAACCGTAAAACATTTGAATATACGGTAGGAATCAGAGCGGAGCTCGGTCGCCCAGGTACTGTATTTTAAACGTCATAAAAATAGTATAATTTTTTAAAATCTCATACAAAAAAGCTACAATTTTAGATTGTTTTACACTTACGAATCGGTCGTAGGGGTGTTTGAACTTCGGCCAAGTCGAAGATATACCTTACTAGTTATTGTGAATTTTTGTAATTTTGTAGCAATATGTGAAATTAAACTTTCACTTTTTGCTGCAACTAACGCACAGTCCAAAATAAAGGTCTGTTTTTGATAAAAAATCGAAAACTTTTTTCTCAGTAAAGAAAGAGTGTTGAAATTTTACATAAAAAGAAGATTGAATATTACTGTGTTTACATGCAGAGTTAACTTGCGGTTAGGGTTTTCGTTGAATTAAAAACACGACTGTTTTTTCTTAGAGCAAATTATTTGTTGGCAGCTCAATAGACTATTGTTCAACAGACTCTTGCTGCTGCCATTTTTAAGCGAAAAATACGATAATAGATTTTGACAGATAGTACTCAGCTAAATCCAACAAGTTTCGTGGAGTTTTCTTGGGTTTAACGAAACTCAACTCAACCATCGTTTGCATGCAGGGCTAACTACGAGTTATGCAGAGTGAACACAGTATATGCCGCTTCTAATTAAATACCTTTTATAAAAATTGATTGAGTTAAGAATCAAAAACTACTTTTTTGTGTTTAAAATGTGAAAACATCGTTTTTTGCAATATGATACCTGGATACTTTTTTTTAAGTGGATACATTTGGATCCATTTCTGACCTTTTTACCGTCGCGGCAACACTCATACTGAGTTCTGATGTTTTTGAAGTGAAACTTCTTTGGCGGCGAGTGAAATTTCAAGGTTTCACAACGTTTGGCTAACGTTTTCAATTAAGGGGACGTGACGCCTTCCAAAATTTTTTTATTTTAAGTTTTAAACTGCTTATAAGTTGAATAAAAAATAAGATATAATTTTAAAAAATTAAAAATATATTTTTCGGAAAAAAAATTTCGCAAAACTAAGTTTTTTTTATTATTTTAATCACATACATTGCTACAGGAATTTTTTAAAAAAATCATTAAAAAAATCATGGTGGGCGTGATAAAACAAAAACTACTCGACCGATCGTACTGAAATTTTAATATGTTGGCTGATTGAGCACTAATGAGGAACGGAAACATGAATCCTAAAATGCTTTCAATTGAAATAATTTTGGGTTCTCGCATTAAAATGGAGTCTACAGTAACTCCTTTTGCAAAATTATTTTTAGTTTAAATGCTTTTTTATGTTTTTTTGCCAATTTAAATGAACAAACTCCGAGTTTAGAAAACCTTAAAATATTTTGCTTTGACTAAAAACGTTGAAAACAGCCATCTCTTGGTGCACATTAAAAAAATTAGGTTAGCAATGTTAAAAAAGATAACAATGTTATCCAAGCACAGTGAAATGTTTTGCAATGCTTTCATATTTTTTTAATTGGTTTGAAGCATTTTTGACGATATTTGTGCTCAGATGAGCATATCAGATTATGTAAAAATTTTAAAAATGCTTTATCAAGGGTTTATTGAAGGTTTCTCATTTATAAAGCCTTTATAAGAGGTTTTTGTCATTATTGGACGTTTATGAATAATATTTTTGATGTTTTTCTTATAAAGGCTTTATAAGAGCCTCATAAATTTTTATGAATACAGCCGTACATATTTAAGTTTTCAAAATGAGAACTTATTTTGTATTCAACTTATAGGCATTTTAAAACATTACGGGGGACATGACGTTGGCCGTTTTTTTAAATATATTTTTGTAAATATTCTTGAGATTTTAAAAAAATTTTCATGGAAAAATTCTTACGGGTTCAAAAGTTACAGCCGGATAAGTGAGAGCGCATTTTTATCTTTCTTTGTATTTTTCTTTGTTCACGAACTTTGAATGAAAAATCTCGAAACCATGTGTTTCGTACTGGTTGCGGCACTAGCGGGTTTTTTTTTTTACTTTTTTAAACTTGATTCGTTATCGTATGACACGAGCTTTTTTTAAATTTATTTTTTTAAATGTTTATTGAATTTTTAAAGTCAATATCAGGGACCGTAACTTATGACTTTTTTCCGAAAAGTCAATAAATAATAGTTATTTTTTCACCGATTTTTTGGGTCAAATATATAAGTTAAAATGTGACTTTTATTTTTTCAGTCAAAAATATGAGTTAAAATTTGACTTTTACTTTTTCAGTCAAAAATATAACTTAAAATCTGACTTTTATTTTTTCAGTCAAAAATATAAGTTAAAATTTCAATATTTTCGAAAAAACACACTTTCAAATTTGGAGCATCACCAAAAATTGAACAAAAAAAAAGCTCTTGTCATATGATAACCAATTTTGTTAAGATTTACAAAAGTAATTTTTTTCCAGAACGGACAATTTTTGGGACTCCAAGCGCTGCAACCACGAGGCCCCGGTTTTTTCTCTGCCGCCAGTTTAGAGCTCTATGAAACGATGTTGGAGTGAAAAATGTATTTTTTTTTTAAATTTTTTTTCTTAAACCCGTTTCCCACAAAACTTGAAAATTTTCAAGTGATGATTTATTATCAGTCTATTAAGAAAATACCGTTCTGGCAGGGATCACGCGGTTGCATCATTGTCCTTTACATTTTTGAAAATGTAAAAAAAAAATTTTTTGAACCTGCTCCCAAAAGGATAAAATTTTAATATGTTGTAATTTACATATATTAAAGTGTAAAAAAATGTACAGCCTATTTGGATGGTTGCAAGTATCTGCCAGAAGACAGCAAAGTTAACATCGGGATGGTTATTCATAACCTGCATCCCACAAGGGTCAAATTTTGAGGGTATATTCTTCTCATAGTTTTCAAAGTATATCTAAAAAGCCAGCCTATTCTGATGGTTGCAAGTGTCTGCCAGACGAGCATTTAATAGCTATGATGGGAGCGTTTGATGGGAGTGCGAGCACAATAGGCTTGTACGAGTTCCAATTTCAAAAATAGAGGTTGCATCTATTTTGAAAGTGCTATGGTCAGATTGCAGCCAAATGATCCCTGAATATTAGTAAACTTTTTGCTACTTTTATTACTTTTAGTGTTGCTATTAACCATATTTCATTACTGCTATCCTACATTTCGTACTAAAAGCGTATTATTTCCATGTCGAAACGCAAATGTTGTTAATAATAAAATAACGCAACACTTTTGATTCCGTGATTTGATATAAATACATATGTATTTAGTCATTTCACCCCTCTACTGTAGAGGGAAAAAGTACTCTCTCGCTCCGTCTCTCAAAATTTGTATTTACATTGAAACAACCATGATGCGATACCATGATATGCCATGAGCACCAACATAACATAGAATAGGGCTGCTATACATCCCGGAAAATTTTGATATGATCCGGTTTCAGGCTCTTTGTCCTAGTGTACACTTAACCTAGACTAAAGTAACCCCAAGACTAGATTTTTGTAAACAATTTTTTTTTAATAAAATATACTCAAATTTATCAATACCATATCAAAGAACATCTGAACACATGACCTTTCAATCATTGCAATATATTTTATAATAAGGAAGTTATACATTTTTAAAAATTTTTAAATATTTCGAATTCTTCATACAATTAACTGATATCTGAAACACCCTGTCATCCTAAGCAGATAATTTATAAAAGATCGGGTCTGAAAAACTAAAGTTCACATATCACTGTCTGAAATAAGAGTTTTAGTCGAAAAAGAAAAAACATTCTTTACATTGTACCTGTTAGCAAGAAACTTTTAAGACCTGTGTGAAATAATTAAATGAGAACCCCATTTAATTTATGCAGTTGTGGGAATTGTAACAAGATCTGCATTTTTTATAATTGTTTTTAGACAATAGGATGTACCAATTTATGTTGCAATAATTATTTTTGTTTTTGTAATAAAAAAATATAATTTATTATTGACATATGAAAGACAATTAAATTGAATTCTAATTATAAACATTGTGCAATGGTCGAAAAGTAAGAATACATTAAATTTAATAAAAAAAAGACATGTAAAAATAATTTAGAACACCCTACTTTCTAAAAAATTAAAAAAAAAAAGTAAAGAAAGTCTAAAGTCGGTCTAGCCCGATTATGAAGTACCCTTAACCTACTTTTTTAAAAAACAATAATAGTATTGAAAATGGGCGTGTCTGTGGGCGGATGAAGCCGATATCTCATATGCATTTAATTTTTGATGAAAAATTTGAACATACCAAGTTTTATTCTTGTAGCTCACATGTTAATGCCTTTATGGGTTTTCACTATTGTTGGTTGTATGAGAGGTAGGCGCGTTCGTGGACGGATTACGCGCAATTTTTGAGAACACCATAGTTTTGGTATAAAATACATACCAAATTTTATCTCTATAAGACAAACATAAGCTTATTTATTCAGTTTTTAATTTTTGCGTTGTATGGGAGGTAGGCGTGTCCGTGGGTGGATTACAAAAATATTCAATATTACAAATCCTTGGACCCATGTGACTATGTGCACCGAGTTTCTTCCTAACCTTTCAGGTTTAGGGTATAATTAAGATCTTGTTTTAGTCCTCACTACTACATACTTTTTTGTGGGGGTTCCAATGAAATAATTTTCGATCAGGGCTTAAAAACATTCTTGCTAACGAGAAGTACACTGTTAAAAAAAATTTGCATTTTCTCAGCCTAAACTCTTATTTCAGACACCAGTACTTCAACTTTTTTTGTCAATCCAGTCTAGTGTACACCGGGATTTCAGGACAAGGAGCCTGAAACCGGATCGTATCCAGATTTTCCGGGTTGTATGGAAGCCCTATTCAAGGATTATGTTATGCTGGTGCTCATGGCACATCATCATGGTTGTTCCAATGTTAATTAAAATTTGAGAGCCAGAGTGAGAGAGTACATTTTCCCTCTACGGTAGAGGGGTGAAATGACTAAACACATATGTATTTATATCAAATCACGGAATCAAAAGTGTTGCGTTATTATATTATTAACAACATTTGCGTTTTGACATGGAAATAATACGCTTTTAGTACGAAATGTAGGATAGCAGTAATGAAATATGGTTAATAGCAACACTAAAAGTAATAAAAGTAGCAAAAAGTTTACTAATATTCAGGGATCATTTGGCTGCAATCTGACCATAGCACTTTCAAAATAGATGCAACCTCTATTTTTGAAATTGGAACTCGTACAAGCCTATTGTGCTCGCACTCCCATCAAACGCTCCCATCATAGCTATTAAATGCTCGTCTGGCAGACACTTGCAACCATCAGAATAGGCTGGCTTTTTAGATATGCTTTGAAAACTATGAAAAGAATATACCCTCAAAATTTGACCCTTGTGGGATGCAGGTTATGAATTACCATCCCGATGACAACTTTGCTGTCTTCTGGCAGATACTTGCAACAATCCAAATAGGCTGTACATTATTTTTACACTTTAATATATGTAAATTACAACATATTAAAATTTTATCCTTGTGGGAGCAGGTTCAAAATATTTTTTTTTTAACTTTTTCAAAAAAAAAAGGACAATGATGCAACCGCGTGATCCCTGCCAGAAGGGTATTTTCTTAATAGACTGATAATAAATCATCACTTGAAAATTTTCAAGCTTTGTGGGAAACGGGTTAGTCAGATGGTTCACTAGCTCTCCTACACAGAGGGAAAAATGTGTTAAAATTAAATGAAATTGTGTTCATATCTAACGAATTTGTTTTTGAAATAGAGCTTGAAACAAATTCATTAAAATTAAACACAACTGTTTTTAAAGTTAAAATAAAAAAAAATGTTTTTGTTTTTAAAACAGTGTTTTTGTTATGAAAAACAAATTTCAAACAAAAATTTTATAATTCAAAACACATGTTTTAAATCATATTTGTTTCGATGCCATTTTTTTAACTTTTCCGAGTTTTTAGTACCAGATTCACAACCAGCTACCCCCGGGACTCGAGCTAACATATCCGAATACCAAATGTTAACTCCATTCGATGAAGTGTGCATTCGAAATATTTTAATAATTAATTAATATGTTTTTTTTTATCATATGTTCGATATTTGTCAAACCAATTCAAAAAATTCAAAAATTGTCATTGTATTCAAATTTTTGTTGGTTTTTTCAAAGAAATAATAAGAGAAAAATTAAAAAAAAAAAAGGAGTTTATAGGTAGGTGAAAATTAAACACACTTGTTTTTAATTTTGTTTTGTAGAAACGCGAAGGCGTTCAATTTCTATTTTAATATTTTTTGTTTAATTTTAAAGTATGTTTTTTTTTCTCAGTGTACTAATAGGCATATGATAAACAGGCAAACAAAATGCAATTAATATTGAACTGGTTTTGGTCCGTATCTGGTACATCGCAGACACAAACCAATTGTACACTTTTTTTGTGAAGAATCACATAGCAGAAAAAAATTATACTGCCTGTTCGCTGCATACTGAGCGTTAAGGTTATTTTGAAATAGATTGTCATAGCGTTGGAACGTTTGTCGTTCTCAAAAACTTGACAGATGATTGACAACATTCAAAAAATTTAATACAGTAAAAAACTAAAAACAAGTAAAGAAATTCTAAAGTCGGTCTAGCCCGACTATGAAATATCCTAAGCCTACTTTTCCAAAAAAAATATTATTGAAAATGGGCGTTTCCGTGGGCGGATGAAGCCTTTATTTTATATGCATTTAAATGTTGATGAAATATGTACACATACCAAGTTTTATTCCTGTAGCTCACAGTCAATGCCTTCACTGTGCTTTCGCTATGGGAGGTAGGCGTGTTCATAGACGGATTACTCCCAATTTAGCAATTTAGTAATTTAGAACACATCTTAGTTTTGGTATAAAATACATAAATTCCAGATTTGATCTCTCTATGACAAACATAATCTTATTTATTGAGTTTTAAATTTTTTGGGTTGTATGGGACTTAGGCCTGTCCGTTGGCGGATGACTTGGTTTTTTCAAAACCATCTTTGTTTTGTTAAAAAACATACTACGTGCCAAATTTTATCTCTGTAGGTTAAATATAGGCTTATTTATTGCGTTTTCAATTTTTGGGTTGTATCGGAGGTGGGCGTGTCCGTGGGCGGATGATACCCATGTGTTGATACAAAACACATACATACCAAATTTTATTGTTGTAGGCTAATTATGAACTTATTTATGTAGTTTTCAATTTTTGCGTTTTGAGGGAGGTAGGCGTGTCCGTGGAAGGATTAAAAAAATATTTAATAGTGCAGTTCCTTGGGTTCATGTGACCATGTGTACCAAGTTTCATCCAATTATCTCAACTCATAATCCAAAAACCATATATTATATAATATATGGTTTTTGTATCGAAGCTTTGAAACAATCGACCTGCTTGCGATAATTTTGAAGGAAAATTAATAAATTTTTTACCTAAATATCAATTTTACGAAAAAACTATTGATCTCAGATACATGTCACCACACAGTAAAAAGTTTGAGGGTCACCACACAAAAAACGTAAGTTTAGCCCACTCAATATTATAAAACTTGTATTTCCATTCAAACAGCTTTTTTACTCCAAAATAGTATAATTTTATAAAACCATAAATTTAAAAATATCATATCGTTGGTTGAAAAGAACAATGACGTAAATGCAAATTTTGTAAAAAAAGGTTTATTGGGTAATTGATATCCCCAATATCACTGGTAGATGGGAGAAAAAACACAGAACTGCAGTTTGTTCCGAGCCGCCACAGTGCAGTTGTGTCGTTATTGAAATATTAGCTATTTGACGAATTCTTTGAAAAGAACAATGACGCAAACGACAGTTGCGCATTAGACTTATACAGAGAGATATCAATTTCGTTGCAAAAATGACGTAAGTGACGTATTGTTCATAAAATTTATTGATGCAAACCAATGTACTCTGAAACCTGCCTACACCAGGAAATTGACCATTTATGAAAATAAATTAAGAGATTAAAATGCTTGCTAGACAGCCACACGATTCCATAATATTATTTAGGTTTTTGCGAATTTATAATTTTTTACTCTCAATTTTTTTATGGTAATGAAACGATGACGTAATTGTCTAAGGGGTGAAATTAAAGGGAAAAAATGAAGGCAATGAAATCCAAACTACTTGTCAAAACTATAAGCAAGAGTTACACCAATATCCATTATTTAATTATTCTAGATGCAATATTTTTTTTTTATACAAGTTTTACGCAATTAAAATTTGTTTTTTACCTCTCCTGTACAATTACTCTTCTGAAAGTACTTTTTCGGACGCGAGATTACTTTTTGTTAATATGATTAAATAAGCTTTTTTTATGTAGCAAAAAAACAAAACAAGAATATTTGAAAATTTTCTTCATATTCTTGTTAGAGTAAAAATGTTTGTATATGATAAATAAAATAACAAATAGCATGATACATTAAATAATATGATACGAAATTCAAACCTTTAGGACCTCGTTAGAAAAAAGTTACGGCAAATTAACTTTTTGGTGAAGTTTGTTCTAATTTTTTAACTTTAACCTTCGGTTCATGTTCGTGTGGCCTCGTTTGTCTTTGAAAGAATTCGTACTTCTTTGATTTTGTTCGTTAGCCTTCAATCAACCTTCGTTTTACTTCGGTTTTAATACCAAATTTCATTCTATTACCAAATTTCTTCACAACCGCTCCATTAGTTTAGGTTTTATTGAGTCATAAATATTTTAGTTCCTTAAGCGCCTCCTATCGAAAGTTTTGTAAACTTTTGACAGCCTATCTTCTATTCCTGAATCTTATTATTAAATATCATCAAAATCACTCTAGTCGTTTGGCCAGAAACGTGTTATTGCATAAGAAAAACAAACCAACATTTTGGTTCCACCCAAAAAAAATATTGTATGGCCCGAAAACCCTCTCAACAAAAGTTTTCAAATGAAGAGCGGACCTGGCGAACTTTTTTTTCCATGGGGGACGACTCACCTTAATTCACATTATTATTTCAACATGTTGTGAAGATTTTGTAATAATTAGAAAAAATTTGAATATTTTTTGATCAGATAATCCGAATAAATACTATTGAACTACTCGTTGTGAATCTACTTTAAGAGAACAATTTTTTCGGCCTCAATACTGAGAACAAAATCAAAATCATCATGCGCCACGTTTACTTTTTATGATGGTTAGGGTATCCGAAAGTACTTTTTTAGGGTCAAAAGGAGTTGGGAACTTTTTAAAATCGAAAGGAGGTAAAAAAGTGGGTATCCACACAAATATCATCCCTGTTATACACACGGTAACACCTCACCTTTTGGAAGCTACCGAACTTCAGCGATGCTAGCAATCAGTTGCGTTTGTTCTTCAGACAATAATGTTATGCACAAATAGTTCCGTTGAATATTTTTTTGTACAAACAGATAACGACAAAAATATTGCGCTTGAATTAGAAACCATGATCGAACATGCAAATTTCTGAATACAATTTCTTGCTCTCTATTTTTCCTGTCAATTTGTTTTTGAAAATATAAAAAAACAAATATAACATGAAATCTATCAATTGCAATCTTAAGATTGGCCCTTATTATGAGCATGATTCAATAATTTAAAAGGTTATCCCGATATTTGACGTCTTCTCACGAAAATGGAGATAGGTACCCTCATTTGAAGAGGAGAGCATTTCTAAATACACAAAAATCCCACAGCTGCTTGAATATCTTACTATTTTTAAGTACAATATATCTTAAAATTTCTTGTCAATACATTTTCTGCTACTTTTGTATTTTGAAGCATTCATCGGATGATTTTTAAAGGTTCTGGGACTTCACAGAGACCAAGCTTGAAATATTTTCACGAATTTATTGCCTTAAAAAATTCAATGAAAGCAATGCATACTTATTTTGTTTGCTTTTTTAAGCAGTAAAATATCGAAAACACATACTTTTTCAATAAAAAAAACACAACACAACACTGAAACATAAATTTTTTTGAGGAAACCACAAAACCCTGTTTGTCATTCATTTTTGAGAGAGAATATTTTTTTGTTTACAAAAAATAAGGGTATGTCAAATATCGGGATAACCTTATAAATTATTGCGTCATGATTATGAGTTGCTTGCGACATTCGATCTTCGCTGGTTATGGAACAGCGAATATCGAATGTCAATTTCTAATAATGTGTGACGGTTGAGTAAGAAAAAGTCATTCTTTAATTTCACAAGTTTCTATTTCTGCCCCAAATGTCTATTTTCCCAAAGTCTATTTGTCCCAAAATCTATTACCTGAAAACATAATTGTTTTGTATTCCCACCTCTAGTTTTCGAAGAGAAAAAAAATTGATGTATATACACAAAAATAACATTTTTTCTTGCATATTTCGAAATGTCAAAACCAGCTTCCTTTTATAACCAAGTTCCGCAGTCGATCAACGTTTCATCGTGTGCTCTCAAAGTTATAAAAGAAAATCTTAATTTTGTGATAAAATCTTTTGACTTCATGAACCAATTTCATAAAATTTAAATTTAATCTACCCTCGGTGATTAAGGTGTAGGCCGCGAAAAAGCACTTTAAAGTTTTTTGGCCAATCATCCACCTTGATGATAAAAGGTATGTCAGCTGAAAATAAACTAGAAACAAGCAAAGGTATCGTAAAATTATAAATTTTCTAATTTAGTCTGTTGTTGGCTACTGGTTACTCCATGTGCATCGAGAGAACCAAACAAAAAAAAAACCACAAGCATATCACCTGCTCCAGACCTGATCGAGCACATTGATGACCTAACCTCTTCAATTCACCTACAACTATAACATCGAGAAAACGTCAAAGTTGCTAACTTTAATTATAACCTTTAACTTATTTTTTTCTTTAAGACTATAAAATTTTCAATAGGGGAACAAATAATTCGTCTAATTAATTTAATTTATAATTTTATTTAAATTTAAATAAGAACTAAAACAAACAAAAAAAAAAAAAAAAAAAAAAATTAAATTAAGATATTAAGTTTATTATAGTACGGTAAAGTCTAGAAAAGAAAGTAAAAGTAACTTAGAGACAAGTTTAAACAATAACAATCAAAAGCTAACAAGGTTAAAAGAAGGTAAAATAATTTGCAACTATCATCTCTCAAAGATACTCTTCAACTTCCACTGCATCGCAAACAGATCTGTATGCTGCTCATGACTTGGTAAGTGATCTTAATTTAACTATTTAAACATAACAATATTATTTTACCTTCCAATAAAACATAAAGAAAACATAAAACAAAGAAAGAGAAATGCATATAATAAGGTTTAATTTGAATGAAATCATAGGATATGTAGCTTAAAAATAAAACAAGCTAACATTAAAATTATATTTAAGTTTAATTTAAGTTGCTTTAATTTTCTTTTCTTCTCATCGTTACTTTGCGTTCGAAGCTAAGCGTAGTAATTTTCGTTTGTTTTGATTAAAACGGGTTTGTTTCAATTCCGTTTTGGTTCAGTCGTAATTCAAAGAGTAAAGCTCATTAATAACTAACTATTTTGTTTTTGTATTTTGTTATAAGAAATGTCACTGATTGATTTTGTTGTAATATTATTTACAATTATTTGTTTTGCTTTATATGTTCGCAATTCGTGGTTTTAAGATCAAAGAATCAAAGCATTAAATATAATATGGAGTAAATTTTGTGCATTTTTTTTTTTAAGCAAAAGGTAAACAACAGAGAGAAGGAAGGGGTTCTCATAAAAACAAGTTATGGTTTAACTGAAGAGAACATGGTTGGGATAAGGGCAAGACGAGAAAACATCTAGATCTCGGATTGTGTGCGAAAGCTAAATGTGATGTATTCAATATAGTTTCAGTTAGTAAAACTTCTTTTTTTTTTCTTTTGGTATCTCTTTCCTTCTTTCCTTAAGCACGTATTCTTTATGATTGGTATTCTTTTCATTCAGTGTCGCAAGATCCCTCCCCCCCGGCGAGTTTAAGCCCAAAACATGTACGTGCTGATCGCTACACTGAGGAGAAGATTTTTCAGATACCATTTTCATTACAAATGGCGCCCAACGTTGGGCAAGAGGTAAATTATATATAAATATAATAACATACTAATGTATAACTTGACCGTATTTCCAACTCTAGGTCAATCCTCTTCCTCAATTTTATGTTTACTTTCTATCTTTTGTGTTTTCTTATAATATTTTCTGTGATTAAGGTTTGAAGTTAGGCGAATTTTTCTGGAATTCGAAAGATGATTAGTTTCAACAATTATTTTTGACCGATTTTGAAACCTAGTTAACAAATCTTTAACGCCCATCATGCAGATTGTGTTTTCTTTGAGCAGATTTGTTTTATTTTGAGCTGTTTTAAGGGGTATTTTTCTGGAATATAATGAAATTGTTTCTATAAATAACTTCATTGTCCGATTTATTAAGCTTAAAATAAAAGCTCATTAGTAATTTCAATAACGCTCTTCTTTTTCTATCTTTTCTTATGCATTGATCTTTAGCACACAAGTATTTATATCTTCTCTTTTTGTTTACCAATAATGCTTGAAAAAAAAAAAAACGAAAGAAATATAACATTTATAAAAATATAAATATATATTTTAACGACAGATTTCAGTAAATCCCTTGATTTTGTGTTATATTTTAATAATGTCTGTGAGACATTCAATTGAAAATCTTCCATTGACAAATATGCCGGATTTAACTATTTGCAATATTTGCGAAAAGGAGTTGATGAATTCTACTCCTTTAACTTTAACGCAATGTCAACATACCTTTCATAAAATTTGTCTGTTAGAATGGAGCCAACATTCTTCTGTTTGTCCTCTTTGTAAAGTTTATATAGACAAAACCACTTTAGATCTTAATGAAGATGTGCCAAAGAACAATAACTCCATGGTTACGGGAACTATTCCAAAACAAACTGAAGAAAATATTCGAATTATACAAACTAGGTCAATGAGACGAAAGCAAAATCATAATGAGAATCGAAGTTTCTCTTTAGCTTTTAATCCAAACACTGCCGAAGAGATACCCCCTAGCAATATAGATTTAGAAACATCTATTTTAGATAAAGTTGAACAAAAGATCCAAACTGAATTTTCTAAACTAAACCGTGTTATTGAACAACTCTCAAGTCAATTGAGTCAAGTTAATATGAATCGTAGACAAGAGCCTGAGTGGCCTCGGGAGAATTTTCCACCAATTCAACCGATGAGGACCCCAGCTTCAGCCATTCATTCGAATGAATCAAATGGTGTTCGAGTTTCTTCTTCATCATTTGCTTTAGCCAACCATAGCAAAGTGGCTCACTTACTGAATAGTTGGAACATTTCATTCAATGGTGCACCCTCTGGTTTGCCAGTAGATAAATTTATCTATATGGTAGGAGCTCTGGTTAATGATAATCTTAATGGCGATTTTAGTTTACTTTGTGAGCATAGTCATCTGCTTTTCTCCGGAAAAGCTAGGGAATGGTATTGGCGTTTCAGGCGTTCTGTTAGCAGAATTGAATGGCCCATGCTTTGCACAGCTCTAAAAGATCATTTTAAAGATCACCTCGCAGATATAGATGTACGCGAATTGATACGAGACAGAAGGCAGCAGCCTAATGAGTCTTTCGATGACTACTATAATGCTATTCTACAATTGTGTGATCGACTAAGATATCCTCTACATCCAGAAGAGTTAATAGAGATATTACGCAGAAACCTCAAACCATATTTGCGCAAGGAACTATTTTTTCTACAAATTAATACTGTATCCCAATTACGTCAGCTTATTTTGAGAAGGGAATCGTTAAATCAGGAGATGGAGCAAGTAAATGTTACCAAAAATGTTAGAAAATCTATAAGCGAAATCTCAGAAGAATCCTTAGTAGAAGCAGATATAAGTGAAATTAGGAAAAATAATAGTGGAAATTCAACAAAAGGTAATGTTTGCTGGAATTGTAGGCAGGATGGACATAAGTATATGGACTGTGTCGAAAATAGAACCGTTTTTTGCTATGGCTGCGGTGTTCCAAATACGTACAAACCCAATTGTGAATTCTGCAAGGGAAACGAAAAGCTGAGTGGCAACAACAACAGCAGGTGTCACTCGAAAATGTGTTAAACCCACAAAACATAATTACTTCCTCACATAACGTTGAAATAGATGACAATTTACGAAATAATTCATGCAAACCTATTTTATATCCGTTAAAACCTTATCATGAAAGGCTGCTTCACTACCAGATGGTAAGAAAACGCATTTTTAATGAAGAAACAAACGCACTTTCTACAAATTCAAACACACATAAAAAACAGAAAAGGAGCACACGTCGTATGCGTAACTTTTATTCCAAGATAAGAAAAACTAAGGTTAAATTTAAAAATAGCATTTCTGCTATTGAAAATCCAGTAATAGACATTAGACCGTATGCCACTATAGAAATTTTTGGTAAGAAGTTAAATGCCCTTTTAGACTCAGGCGCTTCAATTTCATGTATCTCAGGCACTGCCGCGGAAGAGTTTTTGAAAAGCCATATCTCTTACAAAAAACTAAATAATTTTGTTGAAACAGCAGGTGGAAAGAAATATAGAATTTTTGGAAGTATCTTAACAGAAATTAAATTCCAGAATACTACAAAAAAAGTTCAGTTATTCATAATTCCCGAATTAAAACAGGATGTTTATTTAGGAATTGACTTTTGGCAAGCATTTGGACTTCTAAGAAAATTGTTCATTGCCTCTCAGTTAAATATATGCGAAGTGAAGTTTAAAGACTTAGGTTATACATTGACACATTCTCAACAAATTAAACTTCAAAAGATAATTGATTTATATCCTAATTTCGATCAAGAAGGTCTTGGTAAGACATCATATATTGAACATGTCATTGAGATTGAAAAGAATGCGAAGCCTTCAAAACAAAGATATTTTTCTGTCTCCCCTGCCGTGGAAAAGAAAATTCATGATGAAATTGATCGTATGTTAGAGTTAGGAGTTATAGAACCCGCTCCCATGAATTGTTCATGGAGTAGTCCTATCACTTTAGTACAAAAGGAAGGAAAATTTCGACTTTGTCTAGACTCCCGTAAGCTCAACAGTATGACTGTGAAAGATGCATATCCGCAACCAAAAATCAATAATATTCTGTCTCGTTTACCAAAAGCCGAGTTTATTTCGTCTTTAGATCTTAAGCATGCATTTTGGCAAATTAGCTTAGAGCAAAAATCAAGAGATTGTACTGCTTTTACTGTACCAAATAGACCACTTTACAGGTTTACAGTTATGCCTTTCGGCTTAACCAATGCCCCACAAACTTTGTGTCGTTTGATGGATATAATAATACCACCCAACCTGAAGAATCGAGTTTTTGTCTATCTAGACGATTTACTTTTGGTTTCTGATGACTTTGATGAACATATGTCACTTTTATCTGAAATTGCTCACTTGTTACGAAAAGCTGGACTAACCGTTAACATTGCAAAGTGTAAATGGTGTAGAAAAGAGGTGCGTTACCTTGGTTATATCATTGGTAATGGATGTATAAAGCCCGACCCTAATAAAATCAGCGCTATCAGTAATATTTCTGCTCCCAAAAGTGTGCGAGAAGTCAGACAATTTCTAGGATTAGCAGGATGGTATAGAAGATTTTTGGAAAACTTTTCGACATTAACTTTACCATTGACTGACCTGTTAAAGAAATCAAAATGTTTTGTTTGGACACCGGATGCTCAAAAGTCTTTTGAGTTAATTAAAGTGAAATTAACTACCGCTCCAGTACTAGTAACCCCAAACTTTGAAAAACCCTTTATTATTCAATGTGATGCCTCAAAATTAGGTATTGGTGGTGTTTTGGCTCAGGAAGATGATGATGGTTGTGAACGGCCAATCGCTTTCTTTTCACACAAATTGAACAGAGCTCAACAAAACTACTCAGTTACTGAATTAGAGTGCTTAGCGGCCTTAATGTGCATTGAAAAATTCAGAGAATATGTTGAAGGTCATAGTTTTAAAGTCATTACTGACCATGCTAGTTTGAAATGGCTAATGAGAACTCCTGATCTAAATGGCAGGCTTGCAAGATGGTCTCTGAAATTACAAGGTTTTCATTTCACAATAGAGCACCGCAAGGGTAGCTTAAATATAGTGCCAGATGCCTTATCCCGGTTAGGTTGCGATAATATTGAAAGCTTATATGTTGAGCCAGACATCGATCTAAGGTCAGAACATTTCCATTCCGAAGAATACCTTTCGCTAATACGTCATATCGAAAACAATTCTAACCGTTTACCAGACCTAAAAGTAGTAGACTCATATATTTACAAACGCACAGTTTTTGATAAAGGTGATGAAATTTCGGAGTCGTCAACGTGGAAGTTGTGGATTCCATCGGAACTCACTACTTGTACGATTGCACGAGCTCATAACCCTCCTCAATCCGCCCATGGTGGAATAGGAAAAACCTTGGAAAAGTTGAGAAGAAACTTCTTTTGGCCAACAATGGTAAAAGACGTTAAAAACTTTATTAACGATTGCGATGTCTGTCATAAAACGAAAGCACCGAACGTGATTCTCCGACCTCCGATGGGATCCCAGATAAAATCTGCACGTCCTTTCCAACGACTATACATGGACTTCCTTGGACCATATCCAAGATCAAGAACGGGAAACATTGGAATATTCATCATCTTAGACCACTTTTCTAAATTTCCATGGTTGTTTCCACTAAAGAAATTTTCTGCTTCTTCTATTTGTCAGATTTTGGATACAAACATTTTTCATGTGTTTGGAATTCCGGAGGTTATCATAACCGATAATGGTCCTCAATTCAAATCCACAGTTTTTTCAAAATTATTGTCTAAATTTGGAATAAAGCACATATTTACAGCTATATATGCTCCGCAATCCAATGCTTCTGAGCGTGTTAACCGCTCCATAATAGCGGCTATTCGTTCCTATCTCGACTCTGATCAAAAGCTCTGGGATGCGAACCTGAACGCAATATCTATGGCACTTCGAAGCTCGTATCATAGTTCTATTGGTTCCTCTCCCTATTTCGTAGCATTTGGTCAACAAATGGTAACAAATGCGGCATCATATGAATTACTTCAGAAACTGAAGCTATTAGAAGAAGGTGAAAATATCTTGGAAACGTGTGACAAGCTGGTTCTGATAAGAAGTCGTGTAGAAGAAAATTTGCGAAAGGCTTATTTAGCAAACTTTAAAACTTATAACCTTAGAAGTCGCCCAAAAACATTTTCTCCGGGGGATATAGTTTACAGGAGAAACTTTACACAAAGCAATAAAGCTAAAAATTTTAACTCTAAACTGGCTCCTAAATTTCTGAAGGCAAAAATAATGTCAAAAATAGGATACAACTGTTACAAGCTTCAAGATGAAAATGGAAAAGCTCTTGGGATATTTCATGGCAAGGATATTATTGAAAAACGGAAATAATATCAACCATTTTCAGTTCTATTCTCAGCTCTACGGCTGTCAAATAAATCTGTGTTGTGACGGTTGAGTAAGAAAAAGTCATTCTTTAATTTCACAAGTTTCTATTTCTGCCCCAAATGTCTATTTTCCCAAAGTCTATTTGTCCCAAAATCTATTACCTGAAAACATAATTGTTTTGTATTCCCACCTCTAGTTTTCGAAGAGAAAAAAAATTGATGTATATACACAAAAATAACATTTTTTCTTGCATATTTCGAAATGTCAAAACCAGCTTCCTTTTATAACCAAGTTCCGCAGTCGATCAACGTTTCATCGTGTGCTCTCAAAGTTATAAAAGAAAATCTTAATTTTGTGATAAAATCTTTTGACTTCATGAACCAATTTCATAAAATTTAAATTTAATCTACCCTCGGTGATTAAGGTGTAGGCCGCGAAAAAGCACTTTAAAGTTTTTTGGCCAATCATCCACCTTGATGATAAAAGGTATGTCAGCTGAAAATAAACTAGAAACAAGCAAAGGTATCGTAAAATTATAAATTTTCTAATTTAGTCTGTTGTTGGCTACTGGTTACTCCATGTGCATCGAGAGAACCAAACAAAAAAAAAACCACAAGCATATCACCTGCTCCAGACCTGATCGAGCACATTGATGACCTAACCTCTTCAATTCACCTACAACTATAACATCGAGAAAACGTCAAAGTTGCTAACTTTAATTATAACCTTTAACTTATTTTTTTCTTTAAGACTATAAAATTTTCAATAGGGGAACAAATAATTCGTCTAATTAATTTAATTTATAATTTTATTTAAATTTAAATAAGAACTAAAACAAACAAAAAAAAAAAAAAAAAAAAAAATTAAATTAAGATATTAAGTTTATTATAGTACGGTAAAGTCTAGAAAAGAAAGTAAAAGTAACTTAGAGACAAGTTTAAACAATAACAATCAAAAGCTAACAAGGTTAAAAGAAGGTAAAATAATTTGCAACTATCATCTCTCAAAGATACTCTTCAACTTCCACTGCATCGCAAACAGATCTGTATGCTGCTCATGACTTGGTAAGTGATCTTAATTTAACTATTTAAACATAACAATATTATTTTACCTTCCAATAAAACATAAAGAAAACATAAAACAAAGAAAGAGAAATGCATATAATAAGGTTTAATTTGAATGAAATCATAGGATATGTAGCTTAAAAATAAAACAAGCTAACATTAAAATTATATTTAAGTTTAATTTAAGTTGCTTTAATTTTCTTTTCTTCTCATCGTTACTTTGCGTTCGAAGCTAAGCGTAGTAATTTTCGTTTGTTTTGATTAAAACGGGTTTGTTTCAATTCCGTTTTGGTTCAGTCGTAATTCAAAGAGTAAAGCTCATTAATAACTAACTATTTTGTTTTTGTATTTTGTTATAAGAAATGTCACTGATTGATTTTGTTGTAATATTATTTACAATTATTTGTTTTGCTTTATATGTTCGCAATTCGTGGTTTTAAGATCAAAGAATCAAAGCATTAAATATAATATGGAGTAAATTTTGTGCATTTTTTTTTTTAAGCAAAAGGTAAACAACAGAGAGAAGGAAGGGGTTCTCATAAAAACAAGTTATGGTTTAACTGAAGAGAACATGGTTGGGATAAGGGCAAGACGAGAAAACATCTAGATCTCGGATTGTGTGCGAAAGCTAAATGTGATGTATTCAATATAGTTTCAGTTAGTAAAACTTCTTTTTTTTTTCTTTTGGTATCTCTTTCCTTCTTTCCTTAAGCACGTATTCTTTATGATTGGTATTCTTTTCATTCAGTGTCGCAAGATCCCTCCCCCCCGGCGAGTTTAAGCCCAAAACATGTACGTGCTGATCGCTACACTGAGGAGAAGATTTTTCAGATACCATTTTCATTACAAATGAGCAGTGCAACCCTGTCGAAATATTCGTTGTTGATCGAATTTTCAGTCGAACAGAATTTTGCTTTCGATGGGCTTCAAGATAATTATCAAAAATGCAAGTTTTTGTGATTTTTTTTTTTAGTTTTCTGACGACTTTAAGCTAATTTTCAAATGTTTTTGCTAATCTTATGGAGGTCTAAGGTGGTGAGCAACAAATCACAGTTGGTCTACCGATTTGTACAAACAAACAGTAATAAAATTGAATGTACAAAAATGTTAGTTTTTTCAATTTCTTTGAAAATATGCAAGATAATAAAACAAACTAAAATGCTTATTAAAATTCAGAAATGTTCTACCAAGTAAAAAAAGTTGCAGGGTTACAAAAGAGCAGCCTACGTAAAATTGTGAAATTTTTTCGACTGTGAACGTCGATATCTTCGAATCTGTCAAATATATTGCTATTGAATTTTCAAAAATTGAAAGGTCTAGTATTTCTTCATTGAAATCAGTCACAGTAATACACATCGGTAGATCAATATAATAGATATAAGAAAAATAACTAATTTTCATGTTTTTGCCTATAACTCAAAAACTCAAGCTGATGGAGAAAAACGGTGTTTATATATGACTTCATTCGGCAGCCAAAATTCATTCGAAATTGTTTATCTCTGCACATTTTATCTTAATTTTGTTACTCTGTGTTATTAGATAGTCATTAGATAGAGATAAATTATATGATTAAATCATTGCAAAATTATCAATAACTTCGTACATATTTATTTTAATGTCTCTAAGTATATGCAATAATGTGAGTCCATTCAATCGTTCTTTTTGCATAGTTGAAGAACGTTTTAGAAACGTTTAGAAATTAGTGGAAAAATGTCATTATTACAAAGAGTAAAAACGGCGTTGATATCAATAACCTTAGTTTCGCTAACCTATTTACACTGCCAAATTTAAAGTTCATGAAATAATTGAATTTGAATTAGTTCCTTACTAAAAGTGGACTAAACGTGGCAGTTTTATTTCATGAAAGTCGGTTGTGTTAATTTGGTTGGCTTGTTGCAATTATAATAACTAGTACCGCCTGGGGTCGAAAATCGACCAATTTTTGTTTGCTTATTTATAGTTGTATAAAATAGTCGGTGCAGTCCTTCTCCACACTATAATTCATTTAAAAGAAGAATTATAAAAATCGGTTGAAAAACACGGGAGAAAATGGTTCTTAACTGTTTTCACAACGCCTATTGATGAAGTTAAGGTAGGCTTGAAAAATTTCAGAATTACAAACAATTTAGAATTAACTAAAACAAAAATAAATGTATGCAACAAATTATTTGCGCAGTTCATACAATTTCAGCAACTTTGACCTAAAATTCACTTAAAAAAACCCTGTTATATAAATATCAAATATGACAAAAAGTATTACAGATGTTTATAATATTTTCATAAGGATTTCTGAAAAATATTTTAACTGATGAAATAATTGAAGTAAAAACAGACAGACTATTGGATTTTACATTGTTAGAATTTTTTTTTTAAATTTATAAAGTGAAAACTGAAAGTAACAATGCACGTATTGTTTTTTTATGGTAAAATTTGTTGTCACACAGGTTGCAAAAAAGTTTGGCAGGTTTTCAGGAAAAATTTAGAAGAATAAAATATTTTAAGTGGCAACTCTGGTCTGCATTGCCAAAATCTTAAATGCGCTCATTACAAATCAAAATCAATGTTGCTTGCTCAATGATTTCATATAAAGAGCATTTTTAAACTAATCGTTAATATTTTGCAAAAAAAATATAATTATTATAAAGCAAACACTTACGCTGAGACTATCTCTTCAAGCTTTTTTTTTAATTTTTATTTGTAAGAAAATAACGCGTATTTAAAGTTGATTGTTTAAAAAATGGCTGTAAATTTGAGAACATAACGAGCTATAACTTTATTTTCCGGCTCATTTTTAAAAAAAGGCGGAGTTTTTGACTACCTCGACTTAAATGTTTGCTTTACATATAATTATGTTTTGTTTTTTTAAGATGACTACAGATCGTGTTAATCAACAAGCAAAATGTTCCTACTCGTCTCGCATCGCTTCATAAAAACGTCACCTACTCGCAAATGACGTCACAAAACAAAAAAAAAACAAACATTTTTTTTATATACTCTAATAATTGTTGAAATCAATAAAAAAACTAAAGTTTAACAATGTCTCTGATCATTTTTTTTGTAGTATTCTTTCAAGAAACGTCTTCAGAATCGCTTATGTATACATAAAAGTACCCTTCAGCTGTGAGCACAATTATTTTTTCCAAATAAAGTATTAAAAAGTAAAGTATTTAAAAGTTCTTGGGGGGTACTTACCCCTTTACCCCCCCCCCCCCCTTGTATCCGCGCCTGGAAAGAAGCTCATAATAAGGGCCATTTTTCCTGATTTATGACCTTAAATGTAACACATATTAACATATTAAATGTATGTTTACATTTGTGCCATATATTTTTTATATAATATTGCTATTAAAAGTAATCAAATGTGGTTTAAAAAGATTTTATAATTTTGCTATTAAAAATGAGTACCAACATTTTTAATACATTTTTACACTTTTTGGATAAAATGTATACCAACTTTGTATCAATTTGGTGTATACGATTTTATGGTATACATTTTATAACATATTTGGCAAAGATTTATATTCATACCAAATAGAATGAAATTTATCCTCATATTTTTTACTATGAATTGACTTTTTGGTGTAAACGGCATGATCTTTAATTTGCTCATACATCATACCCACCTATCTGTTAAGCTGGAGGCAGCATATGGAAATTAACCGATTAATTTGATGAAGAATATTGACTGAAGTAAGATTCTTGAGTCCAACAAATTCTTAGCGTTTTAATAACTTTCAATTCTGAGTACGTTAGGTTATGTAAGGGTATAATAAGGTTGCTATTATAATTGCGTCTTTTAAGTCGAGCTCCAAATAGTTACCAACAAAAATAGACAAAGTTTAGTATTTGTTTTCATACAAGAAAAAAAAAAAACATATACGAATAATCTATAATAACAGTATGGTTATGGGTTATTTGAAATTATTTTTAAAAAATTTGTCGATTATGGTTAAGATGAGTTATAAAATTGTGGCATTTTAATTTGGTTATTTTAGTTGATAGTTCTTAAAAAACATATTTTTTAAAAATTTTATTTGAGCTTCATGCCAAACAATTTATGAAGCAACAGGTTGCTACAAGAACAAAATTATTTGCTGAACAAACAGATTAGACTAGACCATGGTTTCGTCGGACGCTACTCCGACATATCAGTAGTCTCTATAGTTTTATAGCTGAATTACAATGCGGCAGTGGCAGTGATCAGCTGTTATTTTAGGAATAATGTTGTTCAATGGTGAAACTTACATAGCAGCAGCGGCAGTAAGCAGTACTGCCGAGTTTAGCCCTATTTCTAAATTCACTGCCACTGCCGCAGTGCTAACAAACAAACAACCGAAAATATTCAGGGAGGCAACATGTAAATAATTAAACTACCAAAGAAAATTCTACATTCACTGCTTTTGATGCTGACGCTGCCACTGCTAGATTGTAATTTGCAGGCAGTAAAATACGAAACAACTGATCACTGACGCTGCCACTGACACTGCTGCTGCCACTGCCACTGCTGCATTGTAATTCAGCTATTAGTAGTCCACTAACTTTGAAAAGCTTATAATCGCAACAGAAGCAAAACCAAAACGGAATTACCGAAGCGCTTTCCATTTCATAAAAGCAGTGTTTTTGTACTCTTTTGCAAGTCACAAAATTTCGATTATGGTTAAGTGTATTTTAAACTTTATTTACAAATTTTTGTGTATTAAAGAAAAGTTGGTACCCGTTATTTGCCTAAGATTTTAGACAATTTTGTTTTCTTTAACATTGCATTGTCCTCATTAGAACATTGCACTTAAGATTGGTATAAAATAAAAGTCGCCTACATTAGCCAAAACTGTAATAAGTTTGTCGGTTATTGTACCTAAACATAATCAAATATGATTAATATGATGAACACAGTGAAATACAATTTGCATAGGCCAACAATTTTATTAAGTATTTGTACATATGTAATTGTTAATATTAAAGAGTAATTGTAAATGCATAAAAATGTATATTTTATGTCAAAACAAAAAAAAAGTGTCGAGGAAATGATCCCAGTGTGCCCAATAAGGGTTAATTGTTAATAACATATCTTTAATGTGACATTTTTTCTAGTTAAATATTTTCTAAAAAGTATATGTAGTAAAAACGATAGTCGGAAATATGTTAAAAAAGTAAAAACATACACACAAAAACATAAGAAATAAAAATTTCATGAAATATCAAGTCTTCATTTCGCTATTCTTCAGAATATCAAATAATAAGTTAGGATCAAATCTTTCGGCAAAAATGCATAACTAACATACTAACAGAAATCTTCGTATCTAATAACAATACTTCCGTCCGTATAGAATCCGTCCATATGACAGTTTTACCCTCCAGTTTAAAGAAACCCTGGGAAAATCTTACCCCACAGCATTATCAAAAAAAACAACAAAATCTTTCACTACCTTTTTATGCGCCTAGGCAAGGCACCCTTAAATTAATCGCTGGTAAAAAAATTAATAAAAAGGAATTTGCATAAAAAATGCCGTTACAGAGCACTGTGCTACCTAAGAATACGATGTGAATAAACGGGACTCGCGATAATTTTGCAACGTTCGTTTCTAGTGTCCCTTGTTGTTTTCAATTTTTGTGACTCACGTTAGGTAACGAATGCGCCGATCCGTCAACAACAACAATAAGAGCAGTAAAAAACAATCATTGAAAAAAGTGGAACTCGCTTACATATTCAATCTTGAGGGGTCATATTCTGCACATCCTTGTTATAACCGATTTTCGTGTGCAGATTTTTATTTTCTTCGATAAAAAAATTAAGACCGAAAAACCAACCCTAAAAAATATATTAAAAAACAACTGCAGTCTTAGGGATTCACAAGGACTAACAAACGCAGGCTGCTTAAGGCTCCCAGCATTAAATGCAGAAATCCTGCTCACACATGGCAATGAAGGATGTGTAAAATGTTCTTTTGTTCTTTGAATATTATTTTCTTTGGGACATTAGCAGCATCCTTTGCAGTGTGGTCGTGTCCATCAGTATGAAGGCAGCGATGATATTAATAAAAAAATCTTAATAAAAAAATGACTGGGTACATTTTACGTTTTTCGCAGCAATGAAATAGATAACTGCGATGAAACCATACACAACAATATTTTAAACAAGAACAATTCAACACACAAAACAAAAAATACCTAGCACATTGAAAACTTACGGTGTCAGGAGTTCAATGAATCTCTGAGGTTTTTATAGTATTGTTTTTGCTCCGCAGACTACCATGACAAAGAAGTATAGTGGCGAGGATAAAAACATGTGTATGAGCATGTGTAACGAATTAGTAAGCCCCCAAAATATTTTCTTTCACCGCAGACTGAATAAATACTCAAAAAGATTGTGTATTTTTAAAATACTGAAGACGTTGCGACTGCGTGATACAAATCCAACGGAACTTGCTCAGTTGGATCACATTGAGCTCCTTTATAATTAGCGTCCTGCTAGAGATGAAGATGGATGTATAAATGTATAGCACTCTGGACCACAGTTGCCTATTTGTTGTTGGCTTTTCATCCCCTTTTCTTTTCCTTAAATAGCCGCTCACACAAAATAGCACAAAACTGAATTGTTCTGTTTGAATGTGTGTGGTAGAGAAACGTATGTATGCTGTTGTAAGTCCTGTTGCTGAAGCGAAATAGCGTACATTACTGTAACCATGTGATAGTGAGGGCTCTCATTTTTTTTAACACATATTGTATTAAGTTCAAAGCAAGGCAACATTTACATACATATGAAGTAGAACAGACACCGTCATTTAGCTCAGGACCGTCTGTGGAATAATAAATATTCTCAGTCATCAGTACTAAGAAACTATTTGAGGGGTCAACACGCTCGACCCTCACCCAGAATATAATATAATATCATTTTAAGAATAAAAAGTTTGATAAAAAAACAAATAAAGCTATTCGTTGCATTAAAGGAACTTTCCAGTGATTAAGAAAGCTCACCTTATTTTATAAGTTATTGCTCTTGGCTTCGAACATAATTTCTGTAAAATAAAAAAAACATTGTTTTTAAAGTGTTTGATGTTCTTGTGATAGTTGAGACTTTTTTCCTCTTTTAAAAATAAAATTAAAACAAGTTAAAAAATTTTTTATGTGCGGATTTAAAACATAAATAAATAATTTACAAATGTTTGTGAAAATGTTACACACAAGCGAAGATCATGGATTTCGATCTTTAAGTCGTAAGTGTATTTTTAAATTTAAATATAAAAATATGTATCGCTATTTTTGTTAGTGGTAGTTACTTCGCTCTTGGAATAATTTTGTTCACAGTAAGTCGATTGAACTTTGCCGGTATATCTTGATCTTTATTGTAAAAGAAATTATTTTCATCGTGCAATGTGGAATGATGTTTTTATTATGTGGCAATGCGTACCTATTGGAACATAGAAAAACATTCTTTACTTAACATCATTTACATGTTTTTGTAGACAATTCCAACAACAACAACCCTATTGCGTAGGTTTTGACTTTCGTAATTTGGAAGTGTCAACAAGTTGTTTTCCAAAATGATAAGATAGCTGTAAACTTATGTTTGAACTCGTTGTCAGATGAACGAAATATACTAGTTTAAACCAACCGCCTGCACAAACGTGAACTGTTGTTCTTTTAATAACCCTTCATAGCCAGACAAGCATCCTATGTTCATTGTTTACTCTGCCATAAATTGTGTAAAAATTTCCAATCAAAATTTCGAAATACATAATTAAATAATTGCAAAAATTTCGAGCGTAAGCAAATAAAATTAATGCATAAAATAAAAACATTTTCAATAAATTTACAATGGGAAGGAGGAGGCACAAATGTTGAACACATAAGTACTGCAGAAAGTGTAATTCCGACTAAAGCAAGAATAAATAGTTGAAAGTTGAATAGCTTAAGAGATGATGAGAATTTTTTTATAAAGATTTTTTGTTTTATCTTGTTAATAATAATGTGTTCTAGTGTGAAAGATTTCCTATGGCAAAAGTGGAAGATAGGTGAGATCCATTTTCCATAATGTGCTGTTTTGTTAGAAATGTGTGACACATTCGAGTGGATTAACAATTTCACGGATTATAAGAAGTGCTTCTGATTCGCCCGAAACTTAAAACCGTTTCAAATTTTTCACGTATTGACCGTTTTTGCTTTTTATCACGGCAGCTACGTTGTACACTGATTTTATTTTGTTGACCGTGGTTTTTCCGTATGCCCATAAATTTCCAATCCTTAATTGATTTTGGAAAGAATAATTTCCATGGTTGTACATATGTACCGTAACATTTTGATGTGAGTTACTATAATAAGATGGCAAACATTTTATTAAAATTATTCTACTAACAACAAATTTTTTTGGTGGCCAGACCAGTAATATCTAAAATTAAAGATTAAGACTCATATTCTTTAAGAGCTTACATATTCAATATTAGGTATTATAATCTTTAATTACTTCGGATTAGAATTCTGATTCTAATTTTTATACCCTAAACCTGAAAGGTCAGGGTATATTAACTTTGTGCAAACGTTTGTAACGCATAGAACGAAGCGAGTCCGGTTTAGAAAAGTATATATATTATTGATCAGCGTCACCTCGTGAGTCGAGCTATTCATGTCCGTCCGTCCGTCCGTCTGTGTGTTGTCCGTAAACACAGGATAAGAAGAAGCAGTTGAGATAATTGGATGAAACTTGATACACATGGTCACATGCACCTAAGGAACTGCACTATTGAGTATTTTTGGAATCCGCCCACGGACACGTCTACCTCCCATACAACGCAAAAATTTAAAACTGCATAACTCAGCTCATAATAAGCCTATAGCAATAAAGTTTGGTGTGTATGTGTTTTATACCAACACAAAAATGTCTCCAAAAAATGGACGTCATCCGCTCACGGACACGCCCACCTCCCATACAACCCAAAAATTGAAAACGCAATAAATAAGCCTGTGTTTAACCTAAAGAGCTTAAATTTGGCACATATGTTTTTTATAACAAAACAAAGATGGTTTTGAAAACTGGATGTCATCCGCTCACGGATACGCCCACCTCCCATACAACCCAAAAATTGAAAACGCAATAAATAAGCCTGTGTTTAACCTAAAGAGCTTAAATTTGGCACATACGTTTTCTATGACAAGACAAAGATGGTTTTGAAAAATGGACATCATCCGCCTACGGACACGCCTACCTCCCATACAACCCAAAAAGTTTAAAACTCAATAAATAAGGTTATGTTTGTCATAGAGAAATTAAATTTTGTATGTATGTATTTCATACCAAAACTAAGGTGTGTTCAAAAATTGGGAGTAATCCGTCCATGAACTCGCCCACCTCCCATAGCGAAAGCACAATAAAGGCATTAACTGTGAGCTACAGGAATAAAACTTGGTATGTGTAATTTTTCATCAACATTTAAATGCATATAAAATAAAGGCTTCATCCGCCCACGGACAAGCCGATTTACAATAAAAATTTTTTGTTTTTGAAAAGTGGGTTTAGGGTATTTCATAGTCGGAGTAGACCGACTTTAGACTTTCTTTAATTGTTTTCTGTTAGATAAACCAGAATTAGCTTATTTTAAAATGTTTGGACCAACCTTCCATTCCTTCAGTTGCGAAATTATAGCATATTTACCTATCCTATTAAATGCTTATTAAAAGTCAACTGATGCAATCGATATATATATATTGGAATGAGAAGTGACTACTAGATTATCAAAGGAAAGGAGAGCATCTATTGTGCCTTTGGTTTGTTTAAAGGTAATTTGATTGGGGCTACTTAACTTTTCTTTCTATAGAAACCAGCTAAGACGTTTTGCTAAATTTGTTCATTATTTGAGAGTTGGAAGACAGAGTTGACGACAGAAGTCGAAACTAATTAACTTTATTTGAGGGGTGCTTTCGTTTTGGATTGGAATGACTGTTGCAGTCTGTCACTCCTGTAGTGATACAGTAAAGTACGGATAAATGATTATCGTTTTTTTTCTCGAGTTTTTGTGCATTTATGCAATTTTTGCATTTATAAAAAGCACGTATAAGTGCATATCTGCGGCAATTATACAAACATGGCTCAATACATATTTTGTGCATTTGTAATCAGAGTTGTGGCTGTAACGCAAAGTAATATTATATATTACGTAATATTATTACTTTTATCTTAAGCCGGTAATATAACTTATTACTTACTAATGTTTATTCTGCATTATCTCTGAAAATTTATACACCAACCTTATAAAATAAAATGGTAAAATATACTTTGTTTGATTCACTTTTCGAATAGATTTAACAAAAATTATGACAATTTTATATTCCTAAAAATACCCAGCAAACGATATCTCGATAGTTAAATTTTGCGATATAATTTCGGTATCGAAACTATATCAAATTTTAAAAATTTCGGATAAATTTTTCGATACTTAATATTTTATTTGTTTCTAAGCTTTATTGCGATGTTATATAATTGCTCTGATATAAGATGTCATTTAAGCAAAAACAAAAACACTTTCAACTTTATTCATAACATATTAACTTTACTTAGAAAAAATCTAAAATTTTGTTTAAATGTCAATTCAAATCATAAATGTAAATAACCTATGCATTGTGAAAAACAAGAAACAAAGTTCAAATAAGTGAAAATAAAGATTATAATCTTTATATTAATTATAAGTTAATTTAATATTAATAAGTGATTTATTTTGAAGAAAACATACAGGTTACAACTTTAAATATACAACTGCTTAGTCTAACAGAGGCTTTGTAACTAAGTGTTGGCGTTGCATTGGTCTTGATGCTGTTAACAATTTTCTTGGCAAGGAACTGACAAAAAATGTCTATAAGGGAATCGGCCACCACTGCTGCCATAGAGAGTATGTTCCTAAAATAACTTTTGTTCTCTAATAAGTTCATTAATTTAACTGTTTTTTAAAGGTGCATTCAGAAGCAAATATCCTAATGATCATGTGACTGTTTTTGAAGAGAAAACAAAAAAAATTTTTCTATACGCCAACGATAGGCAAAATAAATTAGCTAAATATCACGACAAAAAGACGCATCTACAAGAATAATACCACATGAAATTATAAAAATTAATCTTAGCTGATTTTTGAAGCATTTACTTTAGCTTAAACTCCTTTCTTCTTGATTTTAAACTTAAGAATTGACGTAAACTTTAACTACTCTAAATTCTTAAGTTTTGCTTAAGCTTTACTATGTTACTTTTTTAATATGTTTTTCAAGTTTTAAGTATTTCTTTAACTATACCGATTTCTTTTATTTAAACTTGAACATTTATCTTATTTTACTGAAACTTGAATTTTCAAATATTTATATATAAATTGCAATTTACTTTTATATTTGCCTGAGTTATTCACTGTAACTTGTGGTTGAACTTGTTTATCCAAAGCTTAAATTTTATACTTATTGGTAATATAAACTTAAACTTTTACTTATTGCGTTGTAAAGTTAACTTTATCTTCATCATTAGTTTACATTTGAATTAAATTCCTTTTTCATACACATAATTCAACTTATTTACTTAATTGTTGCTTTAACAACAACATTCTCTTAAACTTTAACTTTTCCCTTGTTTGGAACAAATATTAATTTGAATTACATCATCAAAATTTATTTAATATCAATATTATTTTAATATCGAAATTTTGGAAAGCATCGAAATCGTTTGGATGTCGAAATTTCTTCCACATCGATATAATAACGGTATCGAAATATTTTTCAGTCTCGATATCATTATAATATCGATATTATATTTAGAGCCGATATCGTTGCGATATTGAAATTTTATTCAACCTCGATATAGTAACGACAGGTCGTTTTGTATTGAAAATGGTCATTAATCGATATCGAAACAATATCGTATCGAAAATCGTTAACGATAAAAGTTATCACTTTAATGATATCATTTCGATATCGTAACGATATAATTGGGTTTGCTGGGTATTAACAAAAACAAAGCACATTTCATGAAGCCAAAAAAAAACTTGTACATTCTATATTTTTATATAAGAGTGAGATACCGTTATCAAATTAAGTGTTTTTTCAATTTATAGTATTTTGAAAGTGTACGTGCAAGTTTAAAAGTAAGAAAAGAATATCTTGAATTTAAAGCCATCTTCAACACAACTGATGAAATAATTATAAAACTTTGGGAAAAGAAGAAGAGATTGGGGAATATTGATGAAATGGTAAAAAACCCGCACTCTACGGTTTAATATATTATTGATATGTACCAGAAAAATGGCTTCTTACGTAGAACAACTGGAAATGGAAGGCCAAAACAAAATGCATCTCTATAAACGCAAAGGAAAATGGGAAAGCATGATGAATAAATTTGATTGTGTAAAAATTGGAAAAATTGGAAATTTTCGACAATTTAACTTTGTTCACGACAACGATCCAAAGCATTCCAAAGAATGCTCGTGGTAAAAGAATGGCTTCTGTACAACTGCAAAAAGTACTACCGCATCCGCCCCAAAGTCCTGATTTAAGCCCAATAGGCTTATGTAGAAAAAACTAAGAGAAAAACTATAAAAACAAAAAAAGGCTTATAAATGAACTCCAAAACAAATGGGCGACAATAACCCCTGACATCACAAAAAGTTTGTCTCTATCAATGCCAAAAATGTAACGAGCCGTTTTAACTGCTGAGGACCACCACAAAAAATACTTGTTTTAAAAAAGAATGCCGTAAACATTTTGTTTTTGTATGAATTTGTTGAAAAACACAAATTTTTTTTTTTAACAGTACATTTTCATAAATTTTGATGAATCTCTACGAATATTTTGCCATTTTATTTTATATCTTTAAAAGAGATAATGCAACATAAACAAAAGTAAGTATATTGTACAAGTTTTTTTTGGTTCACTGTATATGTAATATATATGTATATTTTCTTTTTATCTAAAATTTTACTTGGTTTACTTACAAAAAAAATTGTTGCATTGATTTTGAATAAAAGTTAGAAATTTTCTTTTCGAAGCTTTTCTTTATTGCATTATTTCGCACAAAAGGTAATATATTATGTATAGAAAAAATGTATAAAAAAACAAATATTTTCTACAGGACCTTTTTTATAGTATAGGGGAGAATGTCCACCGGCTGAACAGGCCCACCTACTGAACACTGTCAGTTCTGAAGTATCAATAGATAACAGCGCCAATGTGTAAAGCGTCAAAGTAACATCTCATTGAATGATCACTTTTGACAAATCATTGAGTTCTACATGGATGTTGCTTTAACCAAACGGCCGCGGACACTATGGGTAAAATGACTACTTTTTTTGGGCCAAGACCCCAAAAAGGTAAAAAACTATGTTTTTATTGAAATTTGTGGCATAATATGGCAGAAAATTTAACTAATAGGAACTTTGAACACGCCCCATTTCTTTAAAAATTCAATTTTAAACGAATTTAGTAATAATATTAGAATTAGTATTAATACGAACTCTAAATAACTAAGGTATTCTAAATAAGATAAATCAACTCAACAAATTTATTTAAAAACAAGTAAAGAAAGTCTAAAGTCGATCTAGCATGACTTTGAAATACCCTAAACCTACCTCTCCAAAATAAAATAATAGTATTTAAAATGGGCGTGTCCGTGGGCGGATGAAGCCCTCATTTTATATGCTTTAAAGATGTTGATGAAAAATTTACACATTCCAAGTTTTATTCCTGTAGCTCACAGTTAATGCCTTTATTGTGCTTTCGCTATTGTGGGTTGCATGGGTGGTGAGCGCGTTCATGGACGCACTACACCCAATTTTTGAACACACCTTAGTTTCGGTACAAAATACATACATACCAAATTTGATCTTTCTAAGACAAACATTATCTTATTTATTGAGTTTTAAACTTTTTGGGTTGTATGGGAGGTAGGCGTGTCCGTGGGCTGATGATGTCCATTTTTCAAAACCATCTTTGTTTTGTCATAAAAAACATACGTGCCAAATTTTATCTCTGTAGGTTAAACAGAGGCTTATTTATTGTGTTGCAAGTTTTGGGTTTTATGGGAGGTGGGCGTGTCCTTGAGCGGATGATACCCATTTTTCTAAGACATATTTGTGTTGATACAAAACACACACATACCAAATTTTATTGTTGTAGTCTAATTATGAGCTGAGATATGCAGTTTTCAATTTTTGCGTTGTATGGGAGGTACGCGTGTTCCAAAAATATTCAAAAGTGCAGATCCTTTGGTTCATATGACCATGTGTACCAAGTTTCAGCCAATTATTTCAACTGCTTCTTCTTATCCTGTGTTTACGGACAACACACAGACGGTCGGTCGGACGGTCATGAATAGCTCGACTCACGAGGTGACGTTATAAAAAAAGCTAGTATAACGAAATAAAAGGAAAACACCTCACATGTGATTTCCAAAAAATATAAAAACTAGTATGGTATATCTTCGACTTGGCCGAAGTTAAAACACCCCCACAGGTGATTCGCAGTGGTACAAATCTTAAATTGCAGCTCTTTTTATATGAGATTTCAAAGAATTTTACTATTTTGAAGACGTCTAAAATACATTCATATCAAATTGTTTTCCTGCAAAATAAAGGCAAGCCTTTTTATAAAGTTTTCAATTATTGGTTGTATGGGAGGTGGGCGTTTTCTTGAGTGGTTGATGCCAATTTTTCTAACACGCCTCAATTTTGATATAATATACATACACAAATACCCATTTTCAGGTCTGTAGCTTAAATATTAGCCTGATTATAGAGTTTCCAATATTATGAGTTGTATGGAAGGTGGGCGTGTTCATCGATGGATGACGCATATTTTTCTAACACATCTTGGTTTTATTATAAAAAGAATAAATACCTAATTTTACTTTTGTAGCTTCGACAGGAGCCAATTTATATAGTTTTCAGTTTTGGGGTTGTTTGGGAGGTGGGTGTGTTCGTGGATGGATTACGCCCATTTTTCTCTCACGTCTTACTTTTTATATAAAAACAATAAATATTTAATTTTACTTTTATAGCTTCGACACAAGCCTCTATACATAGGCTTCAATAATAGGATTGTATGGGAGGTGGGCGTGTTAGTGGGTGGATGACGCCCATTTTTCTAGCACACCTGAGTTTTGTCATAGACTATACAAATACCGAATTTAAGTTTTGTAGCGTAAATATTAGTTTCTTTATGGAGTTTACATCATTGGGGTTGTATGGGAGGTAGGCGTGGTTTTCATCCGATTTAGCCCATTCTCGAACTTGATCTTAGTTTTTTTAAAAGAAGCTTAAATGTTGAATTTCATTACGATAGCTTGAATATTACGGCTGTTATCGTGTCCACAAACAGACAGACGGACAGACAGACGGACATGGCTAAATCAACTCAGGTGGTGATGCTGAGCAAGAATATATACACTTTTCTATACCTACCACGCCTCCTTATGGGCGTTACACACGTCGTGACAAAATTAATATACCCCTTACGCAGTATGCGTGGGGGTATAAATATCAGTAAACTAAGCTCATCCGCTTTCTTTATTGTAGCGTATTTAATTTCTATGATAAAGCGCAAAATGTGTTTAAGTTGCATGGCAACTGCCACGCCTACTTGGCCAATTATGCTGAATTTTTTTATAATTTTTGGAAATCACATGTTATGTGTTTTCCTTTGATTTATTTATATCTAAGACATAGAGCAAAATGTGTTTAAGCTGTATGGAGCTGCCACGCCCAATTGTCAAAAATATCTGAAATACTTTTTTTGAACTTTCCTACATCTTAAATATCGAAAATTAATTAATGCAAAATTGTTGCATGTGCCAACATGTTCTGCTGTTGTTCTGCAGCACTAACAATCGCTACATAAGATACGGTTTGTGGATCACGATCAAAAGGCACAACAAAGCAAATAAAGTTTTTTGATAAAACAGTCCAGCAGTTTTTTGATTTTCCAGTTATTGAAAAAAAAGAACAAATAATTCCCAAATAATTTTCCAAAGAAAGCATTACATCCATTAATAATAGTGAAACCCGATCATAAAGACATAAAGACTCGGCATTTGCTCCAAGAACATGGGCTTCCTCACGAGCTTAACGCACCAGAAAAAGATTTCATCTATAGATAGCTTCTTGACATACTTTTAGATTCAGAGATCATGACTTTTTTTATTCATGATCTCCATTTTCAAACCTCATATATTTTTTTGAATGAAACTGCCATTACGGGGGTATTCGTCTCTTATTCACTTCTTTTTTGACCGACTTCAAAAAGGAGGAGGTTCTCAAGTTGGTTGGTTTCTCTGTTTTTATACCCCCTCGCGTACTGCGTAAGGGGTATATTAATTTTGTCACGACGTGTGTAACGCCCATAAGAAGGCGTGGTAGGCATAGAAAAGTATATATTAAGGCGGGTCACCAAAAATGAATATAAAAAGACACCCCCTATAATGAAAGCTTACATCGAAAAAGTTTCAGCACTGTAAAAATTTTTTTTTTTTGGGTGTCCCAAAAAACAGCCAAAATGGTCTTTTAGTTATAACATTAGTATTTTAAGTCCGATCATAAAGTGTAGCATATCGTTGGATAGGTCTGAATGAATACTACATCGTGTTCTTTGGTGTTGATGGTGTCAGAGGTCATCTTCAAGTAGATATTTTACAATTAGCATTTTTTTGCTCTAGGTACTCCATAACTTCGATTTAAAATTATTGTTTGAATTAACTTCATAAAAAATGAAGGTACTCTTGTGAAGGAATTAATTAATTTTGTTCACTACAAAAAAAGTTACAGAGGTTAGAAGTTTCAGTACAACAAGGGGACGGTATTCGACAAAGGGGCGTGTCGCTATAAGAAAAACATTGTATATCAGTAAATATTGCCACTAGAGAAATAAAATGCACAGTAAAATTAGAAGGGCAGGCACAAATATTAAAAACTACAATCACTTAAGTGGGCGTTATTTTAAAAAAAGGTATGGCAATATTGAAAAAACTCTGTTTCTCGAATAAAATGTACACTGGAGTACTGAAATTTAGTACAGAGGTAGGCACAATTATTGAAAATTACTATCAATAAAGTGGGCGTTGTTCGGGGTGTGACAATATAAGATAATTACTGTATCTCGAATAATATTGACACAAAGGTACAGAAATTTATTACAGCGATAGGCACAATTACATAAAATTACTATCAATAAAGTGGGCGTTATTCTTCAAAGGGTTTTGGCAATATAAAACAATTACTGTATCTCGAATAATATTGACACAAGGGTACAGAAATTTATTACAGCGGTAGGCACAATTACTACACATTTTTGTAAAAAAGATGAGCGTTATTCGATAAGGGATGTGGCAATATTAAAAAACCCTGTGTCTCGAATACTATTGACACAAGCATACTAAAATTTAGTACATAGGAAGACGTAAGTATAACAAATTACTGCCAATAATGTGGGCGGTATTTAATAAAGGGGCGTGTCACTACACGAAAAAACTGTATCTCAGTAAATATTGACACTAGGGTACTGACATTTACAGCAAAAATGCAAAAATCCGAACTAAGTTACTTGATCGTTGTCTCTTCCGAAATCTTGAGGCGCGTAATTGTCTTTTCCTGCATAAGATTATATACACGCGGTCTCCACTTTATCTATTTGAAAAACTTAAGTTCTGTAGGTTCAGCAGAAATATGAACCTCTTGATCCCGAGCTACTTTTACAAAAACTCCACCAGGCTGTTTTTCGTTAGTGCAATTAGATTGTGGAATTCATTGCCTATTCACATTAAGGTTGTCTCTAACCATAGAGCCTTCAGGCGTTTGATTTTTAACTACTTTTCCTAACTTTAATCTATTTTCGTACTCTTTTCCCTTCTTTCTCTCTTCTGAGATATTTCTAAGTTGCAGTTATTTTACTTTTAACCGTATCCTTTAAGTTATATAATTATTAATTTGTTATTATATAGTTGAACATTACCACCAAGAATTCATTAATAAATTCTTCCTTATCAATTTTGTAAACTTAATTAAATGTATAAGTTTTTAATTTCTTGTTGTTACATAATTTTAATTTTAATCTTAATCATAACTTTAATTTATAATTTTTATTTTATTTAAATTTTGTTTTGTTTGAATATCAATTTTAGAGTTAAGTTGTTATTAATGTTAATCTGCGGCATTCAAAAGGAATTCTTCTTATATGCCAACACATATGCGCAATAAAATACAAAAATAAAGTGGGCGTCATTCAACAAAGCGGTGTGGCAATATTAGAAAACACTTTATCAAATACTTTTGACACTAGGGTACTGAAATGAAGTTTAGAGGTAGGCACAATTATTACAAATTAATACCAAGATAGTGGGCGTTATTCGACAAAAGGGTGTGGCAGAAATTTGGCAACGAGACGTGTCACTATTAGTAAAAACACTATATATCAGTCAATATTGACACTAATCAATACAAGAATAGATAGAGTTATAACAAAACATAATCAAGAAAGTTGATTCAACAAAGAGGCGCGTCACAGTTAGAAAAACACTGCATTTCAGTTAATATTGAAACTTGGGTACTAATATTTGGTAGGTGGGTAAGTAAAATAATTAAAAAGGTGGGAGAAATTATAAATAGCGTGGAAAACTTTAAGGAAACTACTGTTTATCGGTTAATACTGATGCTAGGGAACTGAAAATTGATGTAGGGAAAGGTTGAATTATTATAA
Source organism: Tetanocera ferruginea (assembly GCA_958299015.1). Lineage (NCBI taxonomy): Eukaryota > Metazoa > Arthropoda > Insecta > Diptera > Sciomyzidae > Tetanocera > Tetanocera ferruginea. Next base: position 78,315,054 of record OY282643.1, read on the forward strand.
AGTATGATCAATAAAGTACATAGCCGGGATTCAAAACAAGGCGTGGCACTTTAATAAAAATTGAAAAGAGGCAGAAATTGAAAATAGCCAACAAACCATGAAATAGTGAAATATTTGAAATTTTCCTTAATAATTCTTGCAAATATATTAAAAAATTCAAAAGAGTAAAGAATAAGACACAACAGAAAAAACATTTTTAAAATTATGAGCTTAAATAATTGTGTTTATAAACTTTTTCTGAAATTTATCATATTCTCTAAAAAGGAAGACATAAAAACTTTTAAACAAAAAAAAAAAACCTACTTTAAAATCAGTACAAAGTTAAAAAATAATTTTAAATTACTTTTCCTATTAATCGTGGTAAAATCTGATACTTTATTTATATACATTATTATATTGGAAATCTTGTCATTTTAATTTTTCCTAATTTGTTTTATTTTTATCATAAATCTATTATTTTTTTATGATAATAAATAATAATTTAAAATTATTTTTTACTTTGTAGTGATTTTGAAGTAGGTTTTTTGTTTTGTTAAAAAGTTTTTTTTTTGGTTATGTTTTCGCCTACATAAAAAGAAACGGCGAAAAAACCGATGATTTTTATCGAAAAATGTATTTTTCAAATCAAAACCGCTGGCAGACCGACTGTTGAGACTGATTGCAAAATCCTTTTGAATTTAAGGCCCTCTTGAATAAAAAAAAAGAATTGGCAATTTCAGTCCTTGAAAGGACTTTGACTGAGCTTCGTATGATCAATTGTGTTGTAACATGTTTGTACTCAATTGACCGAGAACTGTACCTACATGTCTTATTCCGACTCCGAACTGCTAAAATTAATTTTCTCAAAAAGCTTTACATGGCATTATTTACTCTCTGAGGTTTGACATTGTCTGCGGAGAGGTGACGATCGAACAGAAAAATTAATTTCTATTGAAAAAACTTTTGCTCGAGGTGAGGTTTGAACTCGGGATCCGTTGGTTTCCACGCCACATACTTAGCACGCACGACCACGGCCCTCTTGAATACAGCTTTCAAAATATTGGTGCCGAAAAAATATTAGAAAATAAAAAAAAATATTAGTGCGAATAGGTTAAATGTAGTTTGAACGTTACATAAAAGCGAAGAAGAGTGAAATACTAAAACGAGCGATAAAAATGTGGGAACGAGAGGGTTAATTTATATCTACTTATATGCCGACGTAATCTCAGTGCCGGATTTTAACGGCTAAATCGTTTTTACACGTTGTATCATTTACGTAAAAGTTGATATACCTTTGTCCAATTAAGTCAACGTGTGCTTTTATTATTTTCTCTTCTTGTTAGCTTGTTAGCTCAACTCATATCACTTCCTTATCTTCTTAAGAATATGTTTGTATATATAAATGATGTATGTGTCCAGCTTTGCTCTGTTCGTGCCGAAGCAGGACTTAAATACCTGCAGACAGTACATCCGCTGTACTCATTATTCGCTGGGTTGTATTTGCTTATTTGCATTTTTGTTTCTGTTGTCCGCCTTATACATATGAGGGCGTTATCTGTTATTTTCACAGCAACGCATGTTTTTGAACATGTAAAGGTGTCCTAAATTCATGGCTCCATCGAATACTTCACCTGGACTTCTACACTGCTGGTTGTTACTGATAAGAAGGCTTGTCCGTCGATGTACTTGATGACGCTACGCTATAACTTTCAATGCCTCCCTCTACCATTTTTAGGCATGCTCAAAAATAACACAATGTAGTTTAAACAAATTAAGTTCAAAGCGTAAAATATATTACCATCGTCTCTTCGCTGCTGTATTCTTTACGTTGACTACGATCGCGACGTGCGACCTAGTGGCTTATTGCATTAAAAGTTTCTGCTTATCTTTTTTCTTTTAGCTCGGTAACAAAACAAGTAAACAAATAAACAAAAACATATACAGTCTTTAAACAAAGTCAGCTTGAGATGACAAATATTTGCATTGTATTTTTCAATGTTTTCAATTTTAAATGAACCAACTTTTTTTAGTGAATTTCGTTAATAATATAGAAACACGCACATTTGATATATTTCCGTACCGAAAAGCTTTCCAGTACTAGAAAAACTATTGCTAAACTAAATTAATGAGACCAGGAAAGTAGAAATTTTCCTCCGTGTCACAAGCGATAATATTTCTTCGAAGAGGGCTGTCAAGAATGGTAAGTGTCAACTACTTGAAATGAGCTATAAAGAAACTAAAATGTGTTTTGCTACGATCTATATAAGGCTAGAAACTTTTTTAAATAATGTTGGATGAATTTATATCAAGAATATATAATAAATTTGGAGAATTGTCACTGCTGACACGGAGGAACATTCGGAGAATTTTTATTTATCTATCCGTTTTTGACGAAGCATATCATATCGGTTGAATTTTAATTTATTGTAAATACATTTGCATTCAAATTAAACCAATATTGCATTGTCATATTATCAACCATTTTGTGAAGCAATACTGAAGATCAAAATTTATGAACTATCAAAAAGCAGAATGTCCTAGTTAGAAATCAATCAGTAAAAAATTCCTTTAATAATAATAAGAAAAATCGAATGAAATCCTTTTTGAATGTTGAACTCAAAAAAATATCATCATTAAATTATTTGCTGATAAAAAATTTAAACTGAAAACTACACAGTTAAAAATTAAAGCGTACATTTTATATATTTGTTCACTAAGGTGCCTTGAAAAAAAAAGTTTCATTTGTACCCATCCTAAAATGAACCTTGATGTATTTTATGATGATTCCCAAAATATTTTGGCTATGCCGGAATCCGTCAGTGAGCTAAACCATTTTGCAAAAACCTCCAAAAATCATGTTTTCCGTATATATATTAACTAGTGTAATAGTTGTAAACAAATAAACTGTCTCAAATTATAGACCCGAAAAAGTTCGTTCAATCTGCATCAAAAATTTGAAAATATTTGCAATTGGGTTAAGTATAATGATGTTTTCATGCATTTTTTTTAGATTATTTTTACAAATCATAAGATTTTGATGTTTTCATACAAAATCTTATACGATCGCCGTTATCAAGATATCGTTGGAAAGGTATGCACGTCTGTCATATATTTTGGACATTTTTCTTTGTTTAATAAAGTGTGGCTATAATTTTGTTTCTCCATTTGTGTGCAGTTTACCTGAAAATAAAATTTTCAAAATCGAAAACACTGTATTTTTTTTTTAATTCAAGCATTTGTTTTAATGAGAATTTTTGAAAATAATCTAAAAAAATTAAGAAAAAAATCATGAAAAACATCATTATCTTTAATCCAATTGCAAATTTGTACAAATTTTTGATGCAGATTGAAAGAACTTTTTCAGGCCTACAATTTGAGACAGTTTATTTATTTACATCTATTACACTAGCCAGTATAAATGCGGAAAACATGATTTATGGAGGTTTTTTCAAAATGGTTTAGCTCACTGACGGATTTTGATATAGCCAAAATATTTTGGGAATGATCATAGAATACATCAAGGTTTATTTTAAAATGGGTACAAATGGAACTTTTTTTTTCTTCATACAAGTCGAGGCACCTTATTGTTCACATTTCTGTACTTAAACTCTTTTAATTCAAAATTAATTGTTAGTTTTATCCCAGTCAATATTATGAAACTAACATTTCCTTTCAAATAGCTTTTTATAACGCGTAGTAATTTCACTTGTATACCATAAACTTATAAATATAATTTTTTTTATACAAGTAAAATTTAATCGTACATACAAATTTTTTAATACAATTTTGTTCTCTATGGTATGTCTTTCCTGTTAAATTACTTTTGAAAATATAAGAAACAAATTGAGAACTTATTCAGACATTCAATAATAGCTGTGTTTTTTACTAAGCGACTAGTCAAAAAACGACCACAAAGTCGCTTGAGAATATTTTTCAAACTTGGAAGCATTTTCTCCAATGTCAAAAAAAGGAAACAAAACCAACAAATCTGATAAAACAAAATTAAATTAACGAATATTAGCAGGAACTTAGTTCCTCGTGATGAGCAAAAAAGAGTTACAACAACAATGAATGAAGCAGAATAAACCAAGAGCTGTAATTTTTACATAATGTCTTATTTCTATTATCCACTTTAGAATTTAAGGTTTTATATATTAAAATATTTTATTAAACACATACACCTCCACACAACAGAATTTATGTTAAGCTCAATCGAAATCAATTAAAAATAAAAAAATGCACTCGCGCACACGTATTTTCGCTGGTAGAAGAACTACTGTTTGTCCTTCTTGTATATGGCTTTGAAGTTGATACGTTTCTGTTTTGGTTTTGGAACGGTTTTGTCCCTCTTGGTATTCTCCCCTCTTTGTTCATGCTGATCTGCTTAATCACCTTACATCGATATCTGCTGATTCCAGCGACCAAAGCGTGTTCGAATGGCTTTTAAGAACCATCGGAGATCTTTGCGATTTTATTTGACAATTGACAATTTATTTATATTGAATGCTTTGACATATAGTGCTGCAGAATTTTTTAGATTTAAAGTATTTAGAACTCGGTTCTGAAAATATAACCTTTACTCTAAAACTTTTCACAACTAAATGTTTAAATAACCAATAATTTTTTTAAATAATAGGAATGTTTGACCAATCTTGTTAATTCTGTTTATTAAATTGTCTTATTTCATCGAAATATTCATCAAAAAGAAATTTTTAATATTTCGTTAAAAGTATTGGGTAGAAAAAAATTTTTATTCTCGACTTTGTTCGAGAATGGGCTAAATCGGACGAAAACCACGCCTACCTTCCATACAACCGCAAAATGAAAAACTCTATAAAGATGCTAATATTAAAGTTAGAAAACTGAAACTCGGTATTTGTTTATTCTATGTCAAAACTGAGGTGTGTTAAAAAATGAGCGTCATCCATTCACAAAGAGGCTTCTGTCGAAGCTACAAAAATAAAATTAGGTATTAATTAATTTTATATCAAAAATAAGATGTGTTAGAAAAAAGGGCGTCATTAATCCATTAAAAGTCTTATATTTAAGCTGCAGGAAAACAATTTGATATTCATATATTTTAGACATATAAAAATAATAAAATCTATTAAAATCTCATACAAAAAGCGCTCCAATATAAGATTTTTTCCTTTAAGAATCTGCCGTGGAAGTATTTTAATTTCGGCTAAGTCGAAGAAATGCCTTACTAGTTAAAGTTAATTTTTTCAGCCTGTTAATTCCTCTTTTGTAAGAGGCGATTTGTAAATACCACCGACATTGGAAGTTGGATTTTATTTTAACATTTTCAACGACTGCCTTTTTTCATAAATTATATGTATATAAGTGGTATGTGTCGAGGCATGGGTTTATTTTTAAAGACCTTACCTTTATTTCATCAAATATTGCAACAAAAATATTCACACATTTCTGGCGGTAATTGCTTCAGTATTTTTCCCCAAATAATATTTCAAGGATATAAATAATCAAATTTTCTTTTAATATCCTACTTCTGCATCAAATGGTTAAGAAGCAGGTAATTCGCAGAAAGAGTGTCGACAGTGGCATTAGTGGTTTTCATTATAGCTCATATATATGGAAATTCATATTATATTACAACCCCAACAATAACTAAAACTCAAATATGGAAGTGACATAGAGTAAACTTGCATAAATTTACAACCATGTAAACTACTGATAAAGTGCAAAAGTGTGCTATGGTGTATAAACGATGATTTTGTGCATTAATTGCAGTAGGTAGCCTTAATGTAAGCTCCACTCACTTAGGACTATCATAAACACCATTTCGACGCTGTGGTTGGCACTTATGTCATTTCTAAAAAAAAAACTATTTACCAATATAGTAACATGTGCTTACTCTTGATACCATTGTGTGGAGTAGTTCCGGCATGTTACACTTTGGCAAACTTTGAAGGGTTTATAAATATTGAAAATCAGATTCCCATCACTTCGTCTTCAATCAAACAAACAAATGAAAAGTCAAATTTATCCCTTCTCACATTAAACTTTACTACACCCAACACATTTAACCAGTCGACCTGAAGTGTTTTCTATGATACGAGGTTGCAACCCTTTTCTGAATATGTCAACTCTATCATAACGCTTTGTGTCTTGTATGCAATTTCAACACAAAATATATATTTTTATTGCAGAACGACAAGTAAACACTTTTAATTGCAACTTATTGAGTTGGCATCTGACATTAAGTTGCAGAAGCTTAGGATAACATCATCTACTGAAATTTTATTATTAACTTTTAATAAGTACGCATAATAAATCCTTAAATAACGTATATAAATTCTCACTGAATTCTTATCAGAAAAAAGTAGTTAGTCACACACATCTTCCGTAGAGTCGTCTAGAAGGCGTTGTCTTCGAGTCGAATGTTCTGTGCGTGTATACAAACAGGTTTCTTAAAGCTACCTGCTTCTTGGTCTCCAATCGAATAATTTACCGCTGGAATTGTAGCAACCACCAAAAATACTCGACCAATCAAAAGGTTATGAGTCTGCTTTGTAGTGCCGCTCACGTGCCGATACATGTTAAAAGGATAAATTGACCATTGGTATTGCTGAACACAGCCGGCAACATTAAAACCAAATACGAGAGGACTATTATACACACAACATATGTTGTGTTTGGAAGCCAATTTCTAACAATCTGAATTTATTGTCCGGCCTTCTAATTGTTAGCCTTAATCAAACCCTGTCAAGTCCTCGCGTGTCGCAGTCAATCACTCGTGAAAAAGTCTTCCTCATGAATGCATTGCTGCGGGTCTATTAAATAAACCGACGGATAACAACAACTTTCCGCTACATGTTCAATCAATGAAATTGATCCCAAATAAAGAAAAACATATTCTTATTGCTGCAAAGCAACAGAACTCACAGCAATAAAAAATGAAACACGTCGACTCAAATTTCGTTCATCCCAGTCAGTCAAGAATTATTAGCTAAATATTAAAAGCTCAGTGACCTTCTCCGCCCCTTGAACAAATTTAATAATAAAAAACAACACAAACAGGCACATTTTCAGCGCTCACACATCTTAGTTCTCCTTGGTATAATTCAGGGCCAAGCCAATTGTACCGTAACATTACAGTTTGCTGGCCGCATGCTCGTTAGTAATTTCAATAGTAGTTTCTTATGAATCACATGACAATAATGAAATGTGTGTTGTATCCTAATTGACAAGTCAATTTGTGTTTTTTTATGACGAACACTCATACATAGAAAGATGCAATAGTAATTTTCTGATTATTGAAAATAAGTTGATCCTTTCTACTTTGCTACTGTCTTAACACATATGTATGTGTAATTTAGATATTATTAGCGTAATGAAATTTTTATGTGCTCGATTAAAAATCTTGGAATAATTTTTAAACCAATCAATGGACAAATTGATTATTTAAACCTTTTTTTAATGGAATTGATACACTGTAAAAAGTAAATCTTCATATTAGGTAAAATAACTGCATAGCATTAAGACTGCTTTTGCTGAAATTACTTTTGCCTTTTTATACTGTAAGGCTGCGATTATAGTGAGCGCCGAGTCAGACAGGCAGGCTGAAATCTGTATGAAAAAACGAGATGCAGATAGCTATCTATCTCGCTTGTTCACATTGCCTGCCTGCCTGCCTATCTGACTCGGCGCTCACTATAACCGCAACCTAAAACAGCATTCAATGATGTCTTACTTAAAGGCAGTTAAATGGTAAATGCAGCCTTACCTTCGCTGAATTTCAGTCCTTATCGTAAACAAACTGGCTTGAATAGCAATGCAATTTATCTTAAATTAAATTAAGGCCGATATGATGAATTGTATCCATTTTTAATATAAAAACCCATGAATTTGTTAAAATTAAGCTAGCTTGTCTTCAAATCAACTTCCAAAAGCTGACTTCAAATATGCTTCTTTGGGTTTTTAAGCATTTAGAATATTAAAATGCAAATCGTGCTTAAATTCGGGCACAAGTTGATTTAGAGGCAGTCTTTAAAATACGCTGTACTTTTTTTGTGCTATGTACTTTCAAAACAATAGAAATTTTTTAGTAAAAACTCTACTTTTATTTAATAAATTGGGAATAAAATTTTAGTTTTAGTACCTAAGGTTTAAAATTTAATACAAAATAACTTAATAAAGGGTCATAAAAGCCTTATAAAAAGGGTCATAAAAGCGGAAAAAGTACCCTGGTACTTTTATATTTTATACTTTTACAATTAATTACTCCTTATATAAACTCCTTATATCACGTAAAGCTTTCACGATCTGCAAGCACACCACACACACAAACAAGAAGTAAACTAATTGCATCAGCACCTAATTCTTTACTGGGATATGGCAATGTCTTGTGTTGCGTAGTGGGTTAAGCATACCTAAAATGTTTATCAATCAATGACAATCGATTTTTTTACTTAAAGGGTATTCTAAGGTTATATTTAAGGGTATACTATACAACAGAGAAGGTACCAGCTGATAAAGTTACTGAGTTTAAAACTAATGTTAAAGAATTTTACTTGAAATTTTGTCATGAATTGAAAAAACAAAATCAGTTTTGAAAATAAAGTCATAAACTTCTTACCAAAATTCTCGACCAGTCACGTATTAACTGGTCAAACAACTAGCATTTTGATGCTGATTTTAAAAACGTTCCCAGAACAAGAACAAGAACTTTTCAATACAAAGTCGGTCAAAACGAAATACAGGGCGCTGGCAGATTTTGAGGAATTGAAAAATTTAAAGGATTCTATTTCCGAATTCTTGGCTGAAGTGAAGGTAATAAAAAATGAGCTAAATGTTAATATGTTTTCAAACATTTTTAGAATTGTCCATGTAATCTTATCAATTTCCCACTCATCTGCCAACGTTGAGAGAATTTTTCGACTCAAAATTTAATTAAGACCAAGTGTCGAAATCGTTTGGCAATATCTACGTGTTCCACACTCATCCAAACAAGGGGTTTAATTAAATTCGAAAATTGCTATATACATAATTACGACACTAAAACTACTAAAAAGAAACCGTGACTAAATACTTTTCCTCTAGAAGAAGAATTATCAGACTAATAATTTTAAATCAGATACCAAATAATCTTATTGAAGTGATATTTTATTTTCTTAAATATACATAAGTGTATGTGTAATTAACGGGTTCTGAAAGCAAGCCTGATTATTTTTTGTTCCTTTATGTGATAAATATAATAAAATAAAAAAACAAAAGTATCGGTTTTAATATATGTATTTATACACATTTCATAACTTAATAAAAAGTACCCTAACCGATAAAAAAAGGGTACTTTTTAAGATAGTGTTGTGCTGTTTGATCAATTTCATCAAAAGACGCGGGTGATGAAAATTATTTTGAGGATTTTTTTTTTTTAGATTTCGATGTTTAGGTTATAGGAAAGATAAAAAAAGTATTACAGAGTTCACCAAGTGAACGTGGCAATTGTAATACAACTTTTACACATTTTGCACCATATCTCAGATATAAGAAAAGCTAGTTTCATTAGCATAGGTAACAGAAGACCTACATAAAATCACAAAGCAAATTAACATGCAGACAAACATAGATCATAGTGTTGTGGCATTGGCAGCAAGGTATATCTTCGACTTAACCGAAATGAAAATACCGCCACGCCCGATTCGTAAGGGTAAAAACATCTTAAACTGCAGCTCTTATTGCATGAGGTTTTAAAAGATTTTACTTTTTTGGTGTCGTCTAAAATACATACATTTCAAATTGATTTCCTGCAGCTTAAAGGTAAAGTTTAAACTCTTAATAAAGTTTTCAAGTTGGGGGTTGTATGGTAGATGGTAGATGGCTGGTCGTGGTTGGTTGACGCCAATTTGTCTAACACAACTAAGGGCCGTTTTCACAATGTCCGGTTAGTCTAGCTCTTAACCAGCAGATAGCTAACTGTACGATAGCTAAAAAAGCAATTTCGTCTTCACCAAGTGTCGGTTAAGTAACTGCCGGTTAGATCATTGATTGTGAATTTCATCAATTGTGAGTACTCGAAAACTGCATATCAGCTGGTTTGTGTTTACTTTTTAGTGATTTTGTGCCATGAAAAGTGTAAATTTATATGAACAAGAATTAAAGCTCGAAAATAGACTGTACAGTGAATTAATTAACTCAATTAGAAATTAAAAATAATTAAATACATCTAGACAAACTTTCAGAATTTTTTCCAATTTTATGTTTTATTTTATCCGAAATGAAAAAATAAACTGCTTTTGGAATATGAAAATGTCATACTGTTCAACGTTATCACATCTATTTGCATGTATCCTTCATCTATTTTTTTTTTTAAACGCCATTTTAAACCATTTTTGTGCATAATAAATAAATATTAATTGTTAACTCGACTCAGCTCTTCTTGCGATAAGCAGCTAACCGGGACTTCAGCTTGCCGTTAACTTAACCGATAGATAAGTTTTAACCGAGCATTGAGAAAATGCTTTTTTATTAACCGGTGGTTAAAATTCCGTTTAGTGCTTAACCAGACATTGTGAAAACGGCCCATAGTTTTGATATAAAATGAATAAACACCGAATTTTATATTTGTACCTTCGTGAGTCTTTATATAGTTTTAAATTTGTATGGGAGGTAGACTTGTTAGACGATAGATGATGCCGAGTTTTTTCACACACCCCAGTTTTAATAAGAATACACAAATATCGAATTTCAATTTTGCAGTTGATATATAAGACTATTTTAATAATTTTTAAGATTTTTCTTACACGTTCTATTTTTGATATAAAATTAATTAATACCTTATTTAATTTTTGTAGGTTCGACAGAAGCCTCTATATGTAGTTTAAAATTTTGGGGCTGTATGGGAGATGGGCGTAATAGTGGGTGAATGACGCTAATTTTTCTAACACAACTCAGTTTTGACATAGAATACACAAATACCGTTTCAGTTTCAGTTTTGTAACTTTAATATTAGCCTCTTTATATAGTTTTCAATTTATAAGATTGTATGGGAGGTAGGCGTGGTTTTCATCCAATTTACCTCAATCTCGAACTTTGTACGAGTTTTAAAAAAAAAACTCATATATCGAATTTCATAGTTTGACAATTACGGCTGTAATCGTGTCGAAAGACAGAAGGACAGACGGACATGGCTAAATCAACTCAGATACTCATGCTGGTCAAGAATATATGTACTTTTCTATACCTACTACGCCTCCTTTTGGGTGTTACACACGTCGCACCCAGGTCTAAAATTAAAAAAAGCTGGTCAAAATTAAGAAAAACAGAAACGGTAAATAATTAAAAATAAATTTATACATCTCTTTTATGATAATCAAACTTAATGGAAAGTAAAAATAAATACAAAAATTTGCCGCGATGAAACCTTTATTCATAAAAAAGTCAAAGACGTAAAAATGTAGTATTTCGTTTTTATAACAAAAGCTTTACCAAAACTAGAAACTTTTGACAGACTTGTTTTTGTTATAATTCATGGAAAATATACGTGTGTAGAATGTTTTGATATCCTAGGTAAAGCGGAAGGTATAAATACTTAATTAATAATAAAATATTTTTTTATATGTAAAATATAACTATGAATTTCCCAAATGTATCACCGAACGACCTGAAAAAATGGTAAGTACAGTAAAACGTGATGCTTTTACTTAATATAGCGTTTTCATTTTTTGCCAGTTGACACCAGAAAAAAATATAATCCTATTTAAAAAACAAGTAAAGAAAGTCTAAAGTCGGTCAAGGCCGACTATGAAATACCCCAAACCCACTTTTAAAAAAAAACATTTATTGTAAATGGGCGTGTTCGTCGGCGGATGAAGTCCATTTTTCCAAACCATTTTTGTCTTGTCATAAAAAACATACGTGCCACATTTTAGCTCTGTAGGTTAAACACATGCTTATTTATTGCGTTTTCAATTTTTGGGTTGTATGGGAGGTAGGCGTGTCCGTGATCGGATAACGTCCATTTTCCGAAGACATATTTGTAATGATATGAAACACATGTATATCAAATTTTATTGTTGTAGGCTAATTATGAGCTGAGCTATGCAGTTTTCAATTTTCGCGTTGTATGGGAAGTAGGCGTGTCCGTGGGCGGACGATGTCCATTTTTCAAAACCATATTTTTTTTGTTATAAAAAACATACGTGCCAAATTTTAGCTCTTTAAGTTAAACAGAGGCTTATTTATTGCGTTTTCAATTTTTGGGTTGTATGGGAGGTAGGCGTGTCCGTGAGCGGATGACGTCCATTTTTCAATGACATTTTTGTGCTGATATAAAACACACACATACCAAATTTTATTGTTGTAGACTTATTATGAGCTGAGTTATGCAGTTTTAAATTTTTGCGTTGTATGGGAGGTAGGCGTGTCCGTGGGCGGATTCCAAAAATATTCAATAGTGCAGATCCTTGGGTACATGTGACCATGTGTACCAAGTTTCATCCAGTTATCTCAACTCCTTCTTCTTATCCTGTGTATACGGACAACACACAGTCGGACGGACGGACGGACGGACGGACGGACGGACGGACGGACGGACGGACGGACATAGATAGCTCGACTCACGTGGTGACGCTGATCAAGAATATATATACTTTTCTATACCGGACTCGCTTCGTTCTATGCGTTACAAACGTTTGCACAAAGTTAATATACCCTGATCTTTCAGGTTTAGGGTATAATTACTCTCAAAAAAAACTTGTATATGATTATTTAATGTTTGCTTATCATATTTTCTTGAAAACGGGAATTGAATCAAAAAAATGGTTGACGCTTAACTTACCACAAATTCAATCCCTGCTACCTTAAATTAATAAAACTTACTACATTATGTTTTTGGTTTTTCTCCGAACGTTGTTAAAAAAAACAAAAAATGCCACCAATTTTTGTTTTTGATCATTATTCTATTTAATCTCTATCCCTTTTTGATTTTATGGTTAATATACATGTATTTGAATTTTGGCCAGCTTTTTTTAATTTTTGACCAGTGTGCGTCGTGACAGAATTAATATACCCTTAGGTCCGGTGCGTCAGTTCTATAAGGGGTCAACTGAGATCAATGAGTTCTAGAGACAAAAAATAGGTTTTTCTGAGAAAAAACAAAAACACATCATCGGACGGTTAATACCGAAGTTATAAAGAAATATGTCAATGCGCGACCCCTACCAAAAAAAATAAAAACCAAATTTTTTTCGAAACCTTCTTTCAATATTGTTTCAAATTAGCTGGTGTGCGGCGAAATTTGTTTTTGCTGCCTATAAGGCTGCGTTTATAGTGAGCGCCGAGTCAGACAGGCAGGCAGGCAGGCAATGTGAACAAGCGAGATAGATAGCTATCTGCATCTCGTTTTTTCACACAGATTTCAGCCTGCCTGCCTGCCTGCCTGTCTGAATCGCGTTCACTATAATCGCAGCCTAAAGCAGTGAGCGCTTTCAAGCGATACAACTGTTTCCGTAGAAAACCTTAGTAGCGCTTTTTTTCTATGACTGAGTTGCTAGTCAGACATCAAAAATATTGACAAGTAGTTAAAATGCAGGGCCGTGCAACAAAAATTTTGATAAATAGCAATGAAGGCGCATGTTCCTGTAGTTTAAGAGCATATTTTTAAAATTATTACTTAATAAATAAACTTAAAAGAGACAAAAACTACAATTTCCTGGTAAGGCTACAAATTTATTCGATAAACTGTTGTGCATTTCATCAATTTGACAACTATTTTGACGTTTCAAATAGCAAACTATTCAGAAAGAATAACTAATTGAGAGCGCTGGACGTGGCCAGTGAGTTTTTCACCAGACTGCTTAAATTTAAGGAAACTGTTGAATTATGTGTTTTATAAGGTAACTGGGGAGTATGGCAAAAATTTCACTAACACTGTCATCATTTGACATTTTGACAGAAGGCTATCTTTTTCTTGTCAGGAAAGGTTATCCAATGCTGGGTCTTTCCAACGGAGATGCGGTCTTCCTCGTCTGCGTTGGCCACCGCTGGGTACCAAATCCAATATTTTTTTCGCTGGAGCTTCGTCGTTCATTCTCTCGACATGACCTAGCCAGCGAAGCCGCTTTATTTTAATACGGTTGACTATATCGATGTCGGCATATAGCTCATACAGCTCGTGGTTCCATCGTATTCGGTACTCGCCATTGACGCAGATTGGACCATAGATCTTGCGAAGGATTTTTCTCTCGAGCGCTCCCAAAGTCCTTTCATCAGAGCTGCTCATCGTCCAGGTTTGTGAAGCGTATAGTAGGACGGGCATGATTATTGACTTATAGAGCGTCAGTTTTGTTCGTCAATAAAGAGCTCTGCTTCTCAATTGCCTACTGAGTCCAAAGTAACACCTGTTGGCAAGAGTTATCCTTCGTTTAATCTCAATACTGATATCGTTGGAGGAGTTAATGCTGGATCCCAGGTAAACAAACTCTTTCACTACCTCAAAGGAGGTGTTGTCAACAGTGACGTGGTTTCCAAGACGCTGGGACTGTTTGTTTGTTGACACAAGATACTTCGTTTTATCTGCGTTCACTGCAAGACCCATTCGACTCGAGTTAATTAGCAAAGCTAAAAAACCAAAAATGAGGTAATTTTTTTTTTTTTTTTTAAATATTGCCCAATTTTTTTCTTTCTTCAATTTTTCTAATATTATGGTAGATTGCCGGGTGGAAGGCATTCCTCTTTAAGATTTACTGTCTGCCATATGCACACCGGATTTTTGAGCAATTCACCTTGGCGCCATTTATAACTCATACAAATTATGAAAAAGTTTCTTTATTTTATTTTTAATCTTCAATGATGTTTAAATTATTAAAAAAACTGTATGTTAATATCTAATAAAGAGTCCAAGTTATAAGCTTTAGAATTGCTTACTATTTCCCTATCCGAAACTGTAATGATACCTTAAACATGAAGTAAATACGAAACGTTTCTTCAGGAATACTTCGTAGGGATGTTAGGAATTTTTTAATTCGATGTTTTTGAATAACATTAATTACATACATTTTTGCGAAACATAAAGAGATTTTACCGTGTTGACAAAAATTATTTCGTGTGGAGTTTAACTTGATATTTATTTTTTATAAAGAAGCTGAATTAAAATGAAAATCGAAAAAATCCGATGGAAAATTATTAATTGTAAATTTTTGCTCAAGTTGCAAACACTAACTAGAACTATTTTTTTAAAGAAACACGTTATGAGCTAAGTTTGTTCGTGTTTAAAAAATACATTAAAAAAAATTAAAAATAAATATTTTGGAAGAAAGTTTTTTATTACTTCGGTGGTCAGCATTTATTTTGCGATTCGTTAATGAAATATCAATGATAATGTTCAATATTTTCTCAACATGTTAATTTTTTGTTCCTTCATTGGCTCTTCAACATTTGAGGGCAGAATTGTGAAATCGTTGATCTTGAGAATGCTTAAATTCTGATTTTGAATTAAGAGGTCAGAATTTTTTTGTGATAATAACAAAATAAGGGAGTTCTTAAAGTGGGCAGATAAAATGCAGAATTTTTCGAGATAATAAAACACTATTAGCTTCACTTTTTATGTACAAATTGTTTTAACGGAAATTTTGTCGCGTGATTCGTGTGAGTTACGACAGGTTGTTATTAAAAAATCAAAATATTTTTATATAAGAACAACAGTTCATTGGTAAAATGCGTTAATAACGAAACTTCACTATAACATTATACCACTTACGTAAAAGTAGAAATTAATGAAATTTCTATACGTAAACAAAATAAAATTTGAAGGGCACGGTTTTTTTCTTAACCGATTATGGTTAAAAAATAAATTTGTCTTCAACACTAACACTTTCTCCATTCAAATCGTTTGAAAAAACAAAAAGTGCCACATCTGAACCAATAACATTTCCGGTGCGTTTCACATGAAGCGTTGTATATGCTAAAAATTCTTCATTTTTGTATGTAAATATATAAATGAAATGGTAATTATTTAAAAATATTTTAATATTTTCGGTTATCTCTACTAAGCATTTGACAAAGAGCTTCATTGAAGTAATCGTTAACTGCTTATGCGTTTCTTGGATAGATAAAAATTAAAGCAAAACAACACAAGAAGACTTCACTTTGAGTAGAAACTGTATGATAACCGATTTATAACAAAAAATCTTATTTTGTCTTGGTAATTATTAGAATCGAAACATTTTTATATTACCATATTAATAACTATTACCATTGAATTTATAACTGTACCAACAACCATATATATAATTTTTCAGACTTTTTGCCGATACGTGCATGACAATACTGAAATAATTATAATCAATAGAGGACAGGGGCTGCTGGCAAAGCGAGTGACAATGATTTTAGCAGCACTTAATGCGATCATTCCGGCATGAGCGGCAATAAAAACAACGGCTTAATGAACCATTTGTCTCGCCACAACTACCCATTTGGCAAAATATCAATTAAACTGACTCAACCTTATAGTATCAACTATTTCTCGAAAATACCATAAATTAATACACAGAATTACAATTTCTTCCAGCGCTTCTTCGTTTGTCAGTGTTGTTGCTTTCATTAATAATTGGAGGTCGAAGCAAAACCTAATGCATATAAATTTTATGCAACCATATATAAAATTTATTAGGGTCTTATATTGGATAACAGAATAAAAAAAATGTTAGTACTAATTGGTTCATGCAATAAGTAGATGATAAAGCTGCCACTCGTATAAGTCAATAGTCATATAATTATAATTTGTATACACCCATGCGCTCTGCAAAAGGTTTATATTGTTTTTATCACAACGTGTTTACGCACATAAAGAGGCGTGGCAGGTAAATCAAAAAATAAATGACGAAGCCCAGTTTCACAAATCAAACTTAATAGTTAAGAAAAAAGTAACTGTCATTCAGTTACAGGTCAATTCTGTCGCGATAACATTAATCTTATTACCGAAGAAATTCACCATTTGGTAACTAATACTGCCTTTTGGTATTCTGCAGCTACTCGTTACCGGTGAATGTTGTTACCATCTATTTAGGTGGTAACAAGCAAAACAGCTGGCTTATTATTGCTTAGATAAAAACAAGTGCTCGAAAACTGATAAAAATTGATAAAAAACTGTAGTTGCGCCGGCGTAGTGCGTGCATATTTCGTGCTAAGGAAAACAAATATATTAAAAGTTCATAAAATGCAATTAATACCATGTATTCACTTTTCATTTTCCATTGTTGGCATATCACCACACTATAAAACAGAATTGCCAGATGCAAGAAAAGTCCTTTATTTCAATATAGTGAGTATACAATGTTTGACAGCGTTACCGAGTGCACAGAATACCAATTTATAAGACCGGTAACGAGTTTCGGTAACAATATTGCTATTACCGGTAACACACAGAATCGATCTGTTAATAGAAAATGGATAACTTAAAGATACAAATATTTAAAGGCACAACCAAGTTATGCGTAAGCAAACAAAAGTTAGAGAGCAAAAGAACGTACTCAGCGAAATATATAGAGTCGCACAAGTTCTGCGTAACGGACCAAACAAGTTATGTTTGGTGGGAAAAACCCTTTTTGTGGGAATTTTTACCCCTCCAAGGGAATAAGGGTTTTAGGGTTGTTTTGTGGGAATTTTTGAAGTTGTATTTTTTTTTTTTTAATTAATTTGTGCAACAGTCGGGAGTATAAGTGGAAAATAAAAAACAATTTTGTCTACACAATTACACGTACAGAATATTTTCACAGTTACAGAAACTAGTACCAAAACAAGATAAAGCACAATTCATTGAGTGTTTTTGTGGAATATGGATTTCACTTGCTATCACCTTTACCATCATATTAGTGTAGTGATTAGTTAAAATAATGATTTTAAAAGAAATTTAGAACATTTCAAAATTAAAGAACACTAAAATCTTCAATTGAGAATCTACACTCAGAAAAATAGCAACTGTACCATTAACAGTTGGCCGCTGTTATTTCAAAACACTGTTAGATTGAATGATTTGCGTCAAAGTTAGCAGTTTTCTTTGTTGTATGAACGTTTCAAAGTATTTTTGTGCTGTTAAAATCATCTGTAGAATATTTTAGTGTTTTTGTTGAAAAGTATCTTCTCTAAGCAATATTTTTTAAATTTGTTTTGAAATATTTATATTATCGGTGCCAATAGCTCAGTGGAAGTGTGCTAGACCGTCATGCGGGGGACGTGGGCTCTAAAGTGGGTCGAAAAAAAAAGTTTGAAAAAACCATCCCCTATTTTAAAGTTGACCTCGAGAGGATTCCGAAAACAAAAAAAAATTTTTTTGGACCACCGGAAAAACAGCCAAAATGGTCTTTTTTTGCATAACTTAAGCATTGCATGTCAGATCTTAAAAAATTATATGTCATTGAAAAGGGCTTTACGAGCACTACAATCTCTTCTTAGAACGTGTTTTTTTTTAATGGAAGCCGACCCACTCTAGTGGGCTCGTCCCTAGCTGTGTGAGTATCAACAATTGTAATTTAATAATTGAAATAATAATTCTGTTTCATTGTTTGGTCAAAAATAATCTTCAAAATAAGTTGCGTACAATCTTGAAAAAAATGTGCAAAGTTCATTTTTATTAAAAAAAAAGAATATTTAAAAAAAAGTCTTTGTTGGCCTTGCCGATATCACTGTGTGTAATTTTTTAAGTCACGGCAAAATAACCATATACGGACACCACTACGTGATAAAAGACTAAAAAAAAAAGACCCGTGTCTCCCAATTTTCCCCAAAGTCATGCACTTTTTGTTTTATGGGCCACGCCTACCTCCCATACAACACAAATAATGAAAACTCTATAAAGAGGCTAATATCAAAGTTACAAAACTGAAACTCGGTATTTGTATGTTCTATGTCAAAACTTAAGTGTGTCCATACAACCCCAAAATTTAAAACTCTATAAAGAGACTAATATTAAAGTAACAAAACTGAAACTCGGTATTTGTGTGTTCTAAATCAAAACTTAGGTGTGTTAGAAAAATGGGTGTTATCCACCCACTAACACTCCCACCTCCCATACAACCCCAAAATTGAAAACTCTATAAAGAGACTAATATTAAAGTTACAAAACTGAAACTCGGTATTTGTGTGTTATATGTCAAAACTTAGGTGTGTTAGAAAAATGGGCGTCATCCACCCACTAACACGCCCACCTCCTATACAACCCCAAAATTAAATATTTTATAAAAAGGCTTATATTTATGCTTCAGAAAAACAATTTGATATGTTTGTATTTTAGACACATAAAACTAACAAAATTTTCTAAAATCTCATACAAAAAGCTCTCTAATTTAAGAATACACAGTGCAACACCAAAAAAAATAACCATATACGGACACCACTACGTGATAGAAGACTAAAAAAAAGACCCGTGTCTCCCAATTTTCCCCAAAGTCATGCACTTTTTGTTTTATGGGCCCCCAAAGATTTGGGGCCTCGGTATCATTTTCGTAAAAATGTGATCATTTTCTCAGGCTCATATCTTGTAAACCGTTCAGAATTTCGATTTACTCTCAGAGGCAAAGTTGTAGCTCTTGTCATAAGGAACAAAAATTGCCAACATATAAAATCCAAAAAACTTCACCTTCCAGGTCAAAATCGCAAAAAACTTAAAAAATTTCGATTTTTTCAGGTCCATAGGTAGCAAACCGTTCAAAATTCAAGGAAACAATCAACTACAAAAATGTACCTAAGATCTCAATAAACAAATTTCTAAAACATATAAACTTCCTAGAGATGATTCTTAAGACCGTTTTTTAATTTCATTTGTTTTTTATTTACTTCAACATTGAGTTACTATGCTATCTATTACAAAAATATTAAAAAACTAGTAAGGTATATCTTCGACTTGGCCGAAGTTAAAATACCCCCACGACTGATTCTTAAGGGTTAAATAATCTTAAATTAGAGAGCTTTTTGTATGTGATTTTAGAAAATTTTGTTAGTTTTATGTGTCTAAAATACAAACATATCAAATTGTTTTTCTGAAGCATAAATATAAGCCTTTTTATAAAATATTTAATTTTGGGGTTGTATAGGAGGTGGGCGTGTTAGTGGGTGGATGACGCCCATTTTTCTAACACACCTAAGTTTTGACATAGAACACACAAATACCGAGTTTCAGTTTTGTAACTTTAATATTAGTCTCTTTATAGAGTTTTCAATTTTGAGGTTGTATGGGAGGTGGGCGTGTAAGTGGGTGGATGACGCCCATTTTTCTAACACACTTAAGTTTTGACATAGAACACACAAATACCGAGTTTCAGTTTTGTAACTTTGATATTAGCCTCTTTATAGAGTTTTCATTATTTGTGTTGTATGGGAGGTAGGCGTGGCCCATAAAACAAAAAGTGCATGACTTTGGGGAAAATTGGGAGACACGGGTCTTTTTTTTTTAGTCTTTTATCACGTAGTGGTGTCCGTATATGGTTATTTTTTTTGGTGTTGCACTGTGTATTTGAACCCAGGAACATTGATTAAATTTCAATAAGAACGTTTTTATATGGGTTTCGTGTTCTATAGACCAACATTCAACCGACTGTTGATTTGAAAGTTTCATTTGTTATATGGTATTTAACAGTGAAATCTGTTGTATCAACCCATGATTTGCTCGATATAAAAGCATTTTTCCATGAGTGTATGGTTCAAAACTTAATTACAACTGAATTTTTAGGAAATGTAAGTTTTGATGAATGCGAAACTATTAAAGAAAACTTGTTGCCTTCGGAACAAAATTATTTTCCAAAATGTGCAGAAATATTTTCAGATGAAACGATTGATAGATTAATGGTGAATGAAATAAGAAAAACTGCTAAATTTTTTTTTTCTGCATTCAAATATTATTTCAATTATTACTAAATGAGCTTACATTTTTAAAACCTACTGTAGCGTTTAATTTTTCAAATCTTTCATCTGGCAAAAAACTTAAACATTTGTGCAAGCCTTAACAGTCAAACATTTTTTACTAATGCCGAACAATTTCGAGTTTTTCATGAAAATGAATACAACAACTGCAAAATTTGAGCGTAGAAAAGTTTTGGGAGTCAATATCGACATTAGAGATGATCGACCCGGTGATTTTTCAAGAACGTCGGTCTTAGTGAACGCGATTTTAAAATCACCGTTCTTTAAAATAGTTACCGTAAAATTAATTACAAATTCAAGTATGTGGTTATGACAGATGTTGTGATTTTCGAAGTGATACTTAATGAAAAAAAAAAACACCATAATTTTAATAGTTGTAAGTCATGAAAATTATTAATTCGGAACTTGATTAACTGAAACAAAATTATTTACCGAAACAACGAAATAAAATTCACAAGTTGCAAATAGATTGCTTACTAGTGAGACAGAGACAACAATTCCAAATGAAAAATTAAAAATAACAAAACTAAAAACTCAACCGCTCATCTAAACATAGCGCAACTAAAATCGCTCATCTCTAATCTACATATACATATATATATAAGAATATAATAATTTTGAAGATGTAAATAATGAATGTTAACATATGGACATCTCCCAAAAAAGGTCCACCAAAAATGAAGAAAAACATTAAAATAAAGCACTTTAACAGCTTTTAACTTTATTTTTTTTTTATTTTGATTAGTATTACTGCTATGTAACTTGAATTTAACTTATTATGATGTATTTTTATTACAATTTATAATGATCATCTTTACTGTATTTTACTACTGTTAGAAAAATTTGTCGCGTCCGTATTCGTGGTATATCTATTTAAAAAAAAATGAAGAGATAATTCTAATATTTCATTAGTTTACGAATAATAGTTATCCTTTGACCTCCATTCACATGTATATATATATAAAAAAAGGTCTCAAAATTAGCTAAACTTTGCATATTTTTATACGAGCTTAAAAAACTTACATTTTTGTCGCGTCCGTTTCATTGAATGATTGCTTATTATTTTGTACTAATTTGTACTACATCTCGCCAATATTTTTACTACCGCGACAACAATCAGTTCGTACGGCTACATATTTTATAATATTAACACTTTCAACTTTAATTTATTATAAGAAAACAATATTTCTGATACAAAGTTTCTTGTATCCATAAAGCTTGAAATGTATTTTTTTAGAATTAATAACAAAAGTAAAAAAATATTACAAAAACTACAACGTTAAAAGCGAGATTAACCAACACAGTCATAAAATGCAATCCAAAAACTGACAGCATTCAGTTCGTACGATAGAAAGAATGCGAGCGTGCACAAGGATATCGGGACAAATTATTTTTTGCTGATTCTGTATATCAATTGAGAATAAATTGAAAATGTTTTGAGAAAATTTCGGTCTCTCTTTGATTTCATACCAGTAGTTTTTTGAATGATTTTCTACTAGGAAAAGAGTAAAGATTGTAAAAAAAATTGATGAAAAAACATTTTGAAATTTGTTGTCCCTACAAACTCTTTTCAGACCCCAAAGAGTAGATTTTTCATCATTTTCGAAAAGATGTTTCTTTTAAACACCTATAAAACATGTATTTTGATCCAAAAAAAAAACGATGCAGAAATAGTTTTTAAGAGTCCCAATAACTTTTGAGTTGGTGTCCGGATGACTTTTTTTTCTCCATACAAAATCGATCCGGCTTAATGTATAGATTACAATAATGAAGATCGGCACTAAAAAATTCTTACTAATAATATCTATAACTCTAAAGATTAACAATTAATAAAAAGGTTCGATAACCGTTCTGATTTTTTTCCATCACGTCTTAATATCGTGAAAAACAATTTTGAATATGTAAAAATTCCATAAATTTTGGTATATAAAATATTTTATATCGTTTTAGAATATGAAGAATTTATGTTTATGCGAGTATTTGAAAAAATTTAATTTTCAACTGGGTCTAACAGTAAATTTTGACGTGATAGGAAAAAAACGAAGTACGCCAACTGGTTTAACGTATTCTTGTCATATGGAAACCGTACTTACATAATTTGAGTAGATACGATTATAAAACTTATAACGTTATACCAAAATGTAAGTAATTTTTACATATTCAAAGTGGTTTTACACAAAATTTAAACGTGATGGAAAAAATCTGAGTACGCCATCCAATGAGAATGCAAAACGTTTTAACTCAAACCTGTAAGGTCAGGGTATATTAATTTTAGACAACCGTTCGTAACACCTTTTTTAACTTTTTGAAAATTTTTATTCATTGGTATAAAAATATGTAATGCCTTTCTATAAATCATAGTTTTCTATTTGAAAAACACTGCTTAAATAAATAAGTTGTTTCTTCTTCTTCTTATTCATACGATTTTTATTTATAGATTCAGATTCCACAGAAACAGATCCTACAACACAGGATATACTGACTTGCGGATCATGCCAAAAAGCATTTGTTTTGTCGGAAATCGTACGATTTATCCAACATAAAGTGTTACAATGCAACAAAGAAAACTATGGACAGTGCTCCTCACAGGGTAAGTTCAGCAGCTTAGATAAATGAGTATGGAATTTTAATATACGCAATCTAAAAATTCTAGGGAATTCAAATGACAGAGATGCTGACGATGGTAGACCGCTTAGTTTAATAAATCGCCGTCCATCGACATCCGCGCCTACTTCAAGTCGTAAACCTTCTGGTTCGCGGATACACACTCCTCCACCTAGTCCAGCTGATTTGTTAGCTGATGGTGCATCTAGCACGCCCAAAAGGCTTGTTGATGGTAAGATTTTAATTTTTATGGATTTGTTTCTTATGATTAAGACCATTGCCACGACAGAAAACGATAACACAAAAACCAAGGACGACAGTGATATTCGAACGCACAGCCCTGGCAAAGTATGTTATCCTTCGCTTTCCAAGAATGATGGTGAAGAACATAAAGGCGATAAGCCAAAGACAATCATTATTAAAAAGGAGTTAGAGCAAGTTTCTGATGACCACTTACAAATTACCAGCGAGCATAATGAAAGTAATGGACCACCAACAAAGAAAAAAAAAACTGAAGTTGCCGATGCTGAATCAAATACAATGAATACAGGTAAAAAATTATATAAGCTACTACCTAATAATACTGAACAAATAATACTGTATTAAACGATTATTGAAAATCTGTCATTCCATAAAATGGAAAAAACCATACATTATACATACCGAATAAAAATCGCGCGGACTCAAACATTTTCTCTCTCTTGTTAGAGTTGTTCAGCAGCACTAACATTTGCTGCATAAAGTACGGTTTTTGGATCACAATCAAAAAGCACAGCAAAGCAAATAATATTTTTTGAGCAAATAGCACAACCCCTACCATTTTATTCCGCTCTCTCTCTCTCTCTATTAGAGAGGTATTGATTATTCTTGTGTTTGAGTAGAAGAGCGGAATTCGCGGAATCGTTCCCTGATTTAAACATTTTAGTTGACTTTGATTGAGCAAAGCACGTGACAACTAAAATATTTATTATTTTATGCCTATAAAAAAATAAGCCCAGACTCAGAGAAATAATATGGCCAGGATCACCATAACATCATACAATATCACTTGTTTATCCAAAAAAACAAAAACATAAATAATTTCCTTAGTTGCAATAAAAATGCTGTGGTAATGCCAATCACGATAAAATACATAATAATATTATAATAAAGACATCTATACTCCAGTTTATACTCCAGTCAGGATATATTAAGGGTATTCATCCACATGCGCATAACCCTAATATTCGTTCAAACTATGCATTTTTCCACCCTCGTAAATAAGCTATCAAAAATCGTGTGAGCAACCTCTCGCATAAACCTAAGTCGCCGTGAAAACTTTCTTACGTTAATTGTAGATATCCGAAGTCAGGTCCTTTTTTCTTAGATTTAACCCATCTAGCTTTTTATTTATTTTATTTTATTACTTTACTACCTTATTTTGTCATTTTTATTTTTTCATATTGAATTTTTTTCAAAGGTTCATTGACTTTCGAAAATTGCAAAATAAATATATAAAAAAAAGTTTGAAAGACGATTGGAAGAGAAGTTGATTTTGTGAAACATTAGCGATTCTTCTAAGTTTTCTTAGAAAAAAATATCGCTTTTCAATTGCCCGAGCGATGAATGCGCGCACGATTCACGAAATATTTTTAAATTTTTCATCGCTTATCCCGACGATCGTTGCAAGATGGATTGCTTTTCGTTGGAAAATGAAAACTTTTCGATTGTACAAGAGTTGAATGCGAAACTCAAAAAGTTTTGTAAATCTTCCTCCACTCACTTGGACGCTCGTCTGAAGAATGCTTTTTAAAAAAGTTTCAATATTTATCGTTGGTATGAATCGTTGGTATGAATAGTATAAAAAGCTGAGGATTCCTAATACCGATTGGTTTGCTACTCTCGTTGGTGAATTGCGAAGACCACTTCTACCGGTTCGTGTGCGAGTCTTCCTGGCGAATCGCTTAAGGTCTTTGTCTTAACCGCTGAAGACCTCACTCGGCGATTCATGGGCGCAACTTCCCGGAAAATCGCTCATATGGATTCAGCTGCTAGTATTCGACGAAGCCAGGATGACTCAAAAGAGCCCGCCGGCAATGGTCTCATCTTCCAAGGACCAAATTTGTTATTGTTTCCATAGAAAATATCGAAATTATAATACGTCGACCTTAGATTTTTGTCTTCTATCCCATATCCGAAAAATCGGAGACTGTCACCTGGGGACCTTTCCTTGTTAGTCGAATTCAGAAACCAAAACAATAGCAAATGTGAAAATAAATAAGAATTAAGCGTAATGTATGCGACATACTTAGTGACGAATGCGACATGTGCGTATTTGAACTATAAATTTGGTGTTTTATTATTTTGATTATTGGTGTTTTTGTCCCCATATTGTGTCTTTGAGTGTGAATTTCGTCTTCAATGCACTTCAGAACAGCGTTTAAAAACTTCAACAACTTGACACTGCCTTTGCTGCTGCTTAAACTTGTGCTTCTTAAAATGTTGCAGTCACAGTCGAAGCTAAAGCAAAAAGCGATCGCTGTTAGACTGCAAAACGCGTCGACAGTTTTTGTTTTGACTGACTGGCAAAAACGGTCAGTGTTTGAGTGCGAAAGGTTTTTTTTTTTTAAAAACCGGTGTTTTTTCGGTGTTTTTTTTAGATATGAAACACTACATCACCGGTGAAAAATGTCAAAAACCGACCGAAAAATGCAACCCTGACAAAACGCGGCAAAGGTAAAAAAAGCAAATAAATGAAAATATCCAATAAGCAAATGTGTTTGTCACAAACAAAATGAAAAGTGAAGTATGGCGTTATTTTAAAAAAATAAAAAATAGTTTGGCAGAGTGCAACCTCTGCACCAAAAGATGGAAAGTGTCAGGTGGCACATCAAATATGCGCCAACATCTAGGGAACAGGCACTCAGTGAAGTCGCCTAGTGGATGCACACGTTACTCAAAGAATTTTTTTTTAAATCGTATAGACGGAAAATACTGGTCCAAGTGCTAAGTCCGTCAGATGATTCTTATGATTGAAGTTTAAAGACTAAAGTCAATTTTAGTACCTTTATGTTATATAGAAGTAGTGAACAGTAATATAACTACTATTTTATTAGTTAAAAGTTAATACATACATTGATTTCAATTGTTTTTGAAACCAAAAGCCATTTTTTTATATACATATATGACAGATTAGAGCTTCTTAAAAAAAAATTTTAAAATATTTTGGAAAATTTCTTGAAAGGTTACTTTGATATGGTGACGGATCTACCTTATGATTGTATCATTTTAAAAACTGAGTTTTCTGTTGAACTTTTTCTTATAAGCTATAGAATAAAAAATAAATAAAACGAAACAAATTAATAAAACCTCTCAAATTCGTTTTATTTCAAACTGAAAATTGTACAATAGAAATATTCGAATTTTTAGAATGTGCTATATTTAATGATCGTTCTATTTAAAATAAAGTCAATGAAGAATTTTTAGAAACAAGTGATAAAACAGTTTGTTTTATTAACTGTAAAAGATACAAAATATTGCGAATTTTCTAAAAATATTTGATAGATTCGCTTTTAAACTAATTCTTTAATTCTTAAAACTACAATGTGTATATTTTTAAAAAATCTTTTTAAAAAAGATCGGTTTTTGGGAAAACCGATGGCTTACTTCGGTTTTTAGTTTCGGTTGAAACCCTAAATTAAAAAAAGAGGTTAACTGAAAAGTAGGTTTTTTTTTGTCAGTGTGCCCATCCCTACTATCATCTGCTGTTTCTTTTGTCTTTGGAATTTAGCGAAAAGCTCAGTAAATAAGCACAAAAGCTGTCGAAGTTGTCGCCTCCTGAAATGCTTTGCAGTCTATCAGCGATCGCTTTTTGCTTTGGCTTTGAATGCGACTGTTTGATTTTTCGTAAGCACAAGTTTAAGCAACAGTCAGTTTTAATGAAAACAATAAGAACATAAGAAAAACCAACAATTTTACGACTTTTGCTGCTTTGACTGCAGCAATTTAATCACTGCTGCAGTATGTGCCCGTTTTTGTATATGAGTAAAAGGAAAAATTTGGCTGGGTTTTACATAGGACGCAGGATTTACATACTTTGGTACTTGGACATGGTACAGGGCTAGGTAGTATCATTGCAGAGCACGGCAAAAAAGTGGACGGGATTAGATGAAGGATATGATCTAAAAATTTTGAAGTGACAGAAAACCAACAAACTCATCTAGTTCTTAAAGTAACGATTCGTTAGGACTGGTATTTATTGCGGATGGGTTTGCTAAAATAACCAAAAACATTACACCTACTTCAGACAGATCCAGAACTGTTAATCCAAGATTTTTTGTCAGTACACAATTTATCTTAACAAAAGTTTAAATTTTTTCAAAAAATCTCTAAAAATGTCAAAGAGTGATAAAAAAACATTTATTTATTTTAAAGTTTAGCTTTTTCCACCATAAAAAGAATTTTTTGAAAATTTAAGAGAAAACTTCAAGAGTTCCTATAATTAGTACCTATTATCTAAAATGCTAATATTTTTCAGTGTACGCACATATATTTAACAAACTGCGAAAGATAATTACATTTTGGGTTCAAAAATTTAAGTTGACGATTGAAATCCGTCAAAGATATATAAAAGGTCAAATTATAAAAAAAGGACCAGTATTCATATTTCTCTTGATAATTCCTAAGTTTGATCTGATGGTGAAAACGGACACTTTTTATTAAAACCGCGTTAACAATTCATCTAGAATTGATTATCGTTTATTCTACAACTTTTTAATTTTTGTCTGTATCATCATTACACAAAAACTAAAAATTATTCTTTCATGCACGCTGTCAATTTGTTGATAAATCCATTACTTAGTTCAAACGAAAACTTAAAAAATAAGATAGTTACTTACTTAAGTGTCCATGACAACCCTTGGTCGGGTTACGGCCGACTTCATCAGCTCTCGCGAGGCGTCTCTGCTTCATGCACGTCGTCTCTAATTTGTTTCACTAAGCGCAGTTAGGGCTTCTTCGGCCTGGTCAATCAATCAGAAGCATGATCTTCCTCTTCGTCGTCGACCCTCGGCTTTGACCTCAAACACCTTCTTCGCTGGAGCTTCTTCATCCATACTAAAGACATGTCTGGGTCAGCGTATTCGCTGATTTGTAATCCTACTACTATTTATTTATGTGTCCATGACTGTATATTAAAAATGAAAAAGTCCAGAGAAAGGTAGGTTCACTGTCACGTTGTTAGAAATCGGATCTGATCATCTATTTGTGTCCAATGGATATAAAGAACTTCGTTCCAAAATGCGGTCCATAAATAATTATTTATCTTATAAGTTATGCAAACCACTATGCTCAAATCAAACAATAACATTACAGTTTGTGACTGTAAAAACTGTATACTTATAACAAACCCCCTAAAATAGCGAACAACTTGAAATAGTGAACGTTTCTATTTTCACACGGACTAATCTAAACAGCGAACAGCCGAAAATCTCTAAATAGTGAACAAAATAGTACGACAAACTAGGTCATACACCAATGTCACTTTAAACAAAAAACAACTAAGTATCATTGGCTATAAAATTACAATTACAATTGGTTATAAAATTACATATACATACATAT
Source organism: Tetanocera ferruginea (assembly GCA_958299015.1). Taxonomy (NCBI): domain Eukaryota; kingdom Metazoa; phylum Arthropoda; class Insecta; order Diptera; family Sciomyzidae; genus Tetanocera; species Tetanocera ferruginea. Next base: position 78,344,112 of record OY282643.1, read on the forward strand.
ACATATACAGCAAATGAATTAACATTCACCAAGCATGATCGATTAGAATAATTGAGGAGGTCCAACAGGTTCAGGTCCATTCAGATTATACGAAGTTTCATACCAATCACTAAGTGAAAATGATGTATCCTTGGAAAGAGCGTGTTAAGACTCAGCGGCGGTACTTCAGATAATCTATAATTTTACGTTTAACTGAGTACATGCATTCATTTAAAGATATAACATCTAAAATTGAATTAAAGTTTCCTTAGTCTCTTAGTGGTACATTTTGCAAGTAATTAGTTCTACAAAAAATCATAAAAAGTAGCTCAAAAGACCTTCTAGGATGAAGAGGAACATTAAAGTAAATTTTATTCAGTAAATATGGACTGCATATCCACGTAACCATTTTATAATTCAACTAACATTTCGCATAATTCTCTATTTTTTAAGGACGGAAGATTAATACGCTGTAATTGAAATATTCATAAGGAGGTAAATTAAAGTTTGAATCACAATATGGAAGAATTGTTTTTGTACGGATTCCATGTCGTCAATATAAAGACGGCACCAAACAATTGATGTGCATTCTATAATGGGTTTTATCAGTGATGTGAATAAGGTTTTAGTTATAAAAGGATCATAAAACTCCTAGATCATCGTTTAATAAAATACTATTAGCTCTGCTGATTGCTTTAATGTGAATTTGAAAGCGAAGTTTGGTGTCCATAATTACTCCGAGATCATCGAAAACCTCTTAAAGCTCGAGTGTATAGTCACCTATAATTGTAATAACTTCGAGAAAAAGTGATTTGCTTGCACTTCTTCAAGTTGAGCTACATGCAATTAATGGGAAAGATGGGAAATCATTTACATAAAGTTAAAACAATAAACACTAAGGTGGCTTCCTTGAGGTACACCGGAAATAACAGAAAACTCGCCTGACTTTACGAGGTTAAATATAGCATTTTGTGTTCTAATTAATAAATATGATTCAATCCATCTAACTAAATCCGTTGGTAACCAAGAAAAGACAGTTTTGAAACTAAGTGCTTATGATTAACAAAATCGAAGGCTTTGCTAAATTCTGTATAAATAACGTCTGTTTGTAGTCCTTTTCTAAATAAAAAAAAAAATTTGTATTAAAACCGGTTCAGCCGTTTCGGAGGAGTTCAAACACTAACACCGTGGCACGAGATTTTTATATATTAGATTATAGTTTTACTATTTTAAAAGCTTTTTAATCACTTCAAATCAATGTTAAGTATCATTATATGATACAGCTTATTTAATATAAAAAGAAAAGTTAATTCATTTTAGTAAAAAATAATTTACTCAAAATTGATTAATTTATTTTGATAAAAATACGATTTTTAACAAATTAAAGTATAAATTGAAGCGTTATCCTCTAACCTGGACTTGAATTTATTGCATATAAAACCTGCAGTTGAGAAGCACTTCAACACTTGTTAGCTGGATTGTTGATAAAAAAGTTAATGCTTTCTGAAGATGAAAACAAAAACATAAATTTTTTTACCAAAACTACTGATAAATTGTAATTTTTCTATTATGGGACATCTGCAAGCTGCTCATTAGAACCTGATGTAATTTATCTTTGAGACTTGCTCCCTTATCTATCTCAACTACTTCGTCGTTAGTTTTATAAATATCACTTTCGAAATAAGGCTCCTTTTCAACGTTTAGTTCTCGAGCTCTTTTCTAATGTCAGTAATACTAGAAGCTTAAGAAAAGTTATATTTATGGCCATACATATTATTTGGATTAATTAAAAAAGAATAAACAGCTCACAAAATTGTTGCTTGATCCTTTCAACGAGTTTATTAAGTAAGTGATTGCTCAAAGTAGATTTCTTTCTTTTTATTTCTTCCAGCATAAAATTCAAAGCGACTTCACATTTGATGTGGGGAGTACATAAGGCTTCGATAGTAACTTTGACTGGGTGTAGACCACAGGTAACTTCTTTAATCAAACTCATGATCAAGCAAAGAATTCATTTTAAGATCAAAGGTGTCCTTTTGTATGCTCTCTTCAAGTAAAATAAATCTCTATAAAATGTCTAGCATACTATTCCTTCTTGTCATCCAATTTTATATAAGCTTTAACTCTTGTTTTGTGCTCAAATTTAAAATTATGTTGCAAAATTTTGTTTTTAATTGGTGATTTTGCTCCAAACACATAGTCAGATGTTTAATCAAAAAAGTGTTGCAAAAGCGTAAAGCACAACCAATGTAACAAATAATGATGTTTTTGCCCTCAAAAGGGAAATATTTTAAGCAAGAGTTTGAAAAATTTTATTGACGTTAAAAAAAAATTGTTTTTGGCAGTCCCGGGATTTAAATCGACTAAACCCGGGATTTTTGGGATTAAAAAAGATCTGGATCCCGGGATTGACATCCCTAGTGTATACGTCTTGGTTTTGATACAACAGACTCACACAGCGGCGTCCTGAGTGTTTAAGCCGCCTGGGACGAATTCCCAATTGACTGCCCCTCTTATATACCATATATAAAAAACATCTTTGATACTAATATAGGGTTTTGTAGTCATTGTTTTCAAACATATGAATAGAAGCTTTAACGAAAATCTTTAGAATATAACATTTTATTGTTCTCAATTATAAAAAAAAAATCGAACAGATGAAAGTCAAAATTATCTACTGTTCAGGAAAGAGCTTTTTTCAAAGTTTTTTCTTTATTTGGCAGAGTAAGAAAAACCAATCCTTCGTTAGTTTTCTGTTCAGATCTTTTGTTAATTTTCCATCACGAAGAATTTCACCAAAGAAGCTATTTAGATTTTGAACCACTAATGCACCTTCTATAGAAATATAGAAATTCATTGCCTTGTTGGTCGAGCGCGCAGGTTCGAAGCCGGGGTTTGACCAAACAATTTTTGTTTTTAATACTTTTTTTAAACAAATTATAAAATTATGTATCAAATACAAAAACTGAAGTGTTTTTGTTAAAATTTTCTGACAGTTTTTGAGAAGAACAGTTCTAAAATATGTTTTGCTACAATTAATTTATCGTTACCAACATCTCAGGAAGTGTGATGGGCTGGCATGCGGAGGACGTAGGTTCGAATTCCGACTGTGTAAGTATTGAAATTTAAATTTAATTATTAGAATTCCAATTCTATGTCACAATAGTTGCTTAGTCAGAAATAACCTCCGAAATAAAATTGCACTTACATCCAAAAAATATGTTGTCTTACATGTAATATTTTATTTTATTTATAAAAAAAAATTATTTAAAAAAAATGTTGCTGTCCTCATCCTGGTTTGAACCCAAGCAGTCCAACGTTTAAAGCAAACTAAGCTAAACTCTCGGAAATTGTGATTCAATTTCAATAAGAAGGTCATTATATATCAAAAAAATTATATCATTTTAGAATTTAAGTGCAAGTAACCACGAACCATGCGATCGTAAGTCATATGCCATGAATTTTGTTTTATAGCATAGAATCATGGCTAATTTTTGCATGAATTGTGTGGTCAATGCTTTATTCTTGCGCTCAATTCTCTCCGTGTACCTTCAATATTTGTACAAGGCGGCGCCAAATTAATCACCCAATCGGAAGATGTTATAATGTTTGGAAATGGCGTTTTCATTTAAGCGGTTACGTCAAAAAACAAAATCTTCGTTTCTAGAGCACTGAAAATCCTAGTGTGATGCAGGAAGAGCCATTATATCCATTCAAAGCCACTTTGTGGTGCGGCGATAGCGCGGGAGAAGTGATTGTGCCGTATTTTTTGAGGACGCCATCGGGAACGCAGTCACTGTTACTGGCGAACAGTACAGGGCCATGATAAACGAATTCTTACTGCCGGAGTCTGATGAGCGGAGCTTGTTAAACATGTGGTTTCAACAGGACGATGCAATCGCACACACAGCACGAGCCACAATGGATATTGTGAAGGAGGCGTTTCCTGGTCGTGTAATCTCCCTTTTTGGTAATTAAGATCAACCGACTTAACCATCCTTGATTTTTTTCTTTGGGGCTACTTAAAGTCGCGGGCTTATCACGGTCCAACAAGCTTCAGACCTTTGCAAACCTTAAGGAGAATATTCGACAGGAATGTGATCAGTTATCACCGGAAATCTTTCGGAAAGTTATAGAAAATGTTATAAAACGGGCACAAATGTGAAGCAACACTTGCGACAGCCACTTGACGGATCATATTTCCCAAATAACACAAAAAATTGTAATGGTTCAAACAAAGGTTTACATTAAGGAAATTAATTTAAAAATGAATCGAAAATTGAAAAATTTATTTCTGTGTTCATATAAAAATTTGTTTTATTTAAATAAAATAACAAATGAAACGGAATACAACAACTCTATAAAAAAATGTGTCAACAAAAATGAATAAAAGTGTTAAAGACTGTTTGTTGAAAACAAATAAGCTACAAACCACTTTTTGTCGATTAAAGTAACAAAAGATACCACAAAAAAAAAAATGTATCAATACAATAAATTGTATGTGACACTATTAGAACTGTTTTAAATAAAAATGCCTGCCACTCGCTTTTGTTGTAGAGGTAAAACCAAGAATGATAAATAACTAGATTTCGACTTGCATGAGTCGCCTACGTCACGAAAGATCAGATGTGAAATTCAGCTGTGCTTCGTTCTTTCCTTCTCTCACAATCAAGCAAACACACAAATATGAAACAGGCAGCTCTTAATATTTCGTAACGAGATGCGCAGATCACTGCAACTTTTTTATGCTATCTTTGCGATATCTGGTTATCTATCTATCTTGAGGTAAAACTATCAATATATGGTCTGGTCTTTTGATAATGGCATTTTTATGTCAATGTGCTAAAGTTTTTACCACACTTATAGGAAAAAAAGAGTAAAAGCTACATTTAGCTAGTAGCAAATGCCAAGAGAAGAAAATTACTTTGAAGCCATGTAAATTTAAGAACGGAGCGTTTAAAATAGAGGAATGAAAACGAAATACTGGATCTGTTCACGTACTTCACTTGTAAAAAGTTTCTGTGCGAGAGAAATAGAAGAATTGAAAGAACGTAAACAGAAAACTGGTAGAAACTTGCAAATAAGCAGCTGATCGAACGACTTGACAGCTAATTTTAAAGTTTTCTTCTATGTGTGTGCGGACACTTTTGAACGAATTGTTCGACGTGCCATGATTTGTGTTCTGTATACAGTCGAATTGTAGATATGAGAATGGTGATCTGGTTACAGATACGCAGTGCGCATTGAGATTATGGAGACAACATTTTTCCAATCAGCTTGCAGGCAACGATACCAACAATTCCGCCCTTAGAAAACGCAGTCCGACACCACAAATCGGCGATGATGGAGTAGAAATTCCTCCCATTCCAGCCATGACGAGGTTAAAGTTGCTAATCAGCGACTCAAAAACAACAAAGCCGCAGGTGCTGACGGCCTGGCTGCTGAATTGTTTAAAACCGGCGGCGGTGAATTTATAAGATGCATGCATCGACTCATCAGCAAAATATGGCTAGCGGAAAGCACGCCCGACAATTGGAATCTCAGTGTGCTTTGTCCTATTTTCAGAAAGGAGACCCGACAATCTGCGCCAACTACCGAAGTATCAGTCTTATTTCCATCGCATATAAGTAGCATGATGCCAAAAAATAATTTTTTTTAACTTTAAGATACAAATGTGTGGCTACACTCAATAAAAAGAGTATATATTTAGCTTCATTTCGTAGTTCTCCAAAATGTCCTTGCTTACAGGGCAGGGCGCCTGATAACTACATGTTTGAAAAAAATTGAAAAGATTTATTTTGAGGTGTTGTGTTTTTAATCTTTTTATCCATTCTCCTGATGGAAAAATAAAGATTTTATAATTTTGTATATTAAAAAGGATATATTTTTTACAGAATAATACTCTTTACTGCAAGATTTAAAGTACAAATTATCATAGTTGTTTTAAAAAATGCAAGAAAATTGCACTTTCATATATAAAATGCCATGAATATATGAAGGAATCAGATAGAGTCGTCTTAGCAACATTTGTTTAGCTAATCGATATCTAAATTTTCACCAAGTGGCTTTACGATATTTGCGATGGTTTTGCTGCAAAATGACCTACAAACAAAGTTCAGTACAAAAAAGTCTGTTTTTGACCCTTTTTACAAAAATTAAAGCATAAATTAATTTTGTATTGATAGATTTTAAAAAAATTCACCGAGTGGCTTTAAGTTTTTCCTAACCATTGTTGAGAAATTAACCTTAATATGAAGTAAAGTTTGGAAAAAACAATTAAAAACAACTAGAAAACAATTTTTTTTCCTCAACAGGAGGCTTAGAGTAGACTCAAAGTTAGATTAAATGTTGTTTTAGGCCCATGGGGACGATGCTCACTGTGTATATTTATGTTTTATTACTATTATTATGTATTACTTGATCAAATAATATCTTATGCGGAATTTAAATTTTAAATATTGTATGTTTTTAACTTCAGTTTTTAAACCGTTTAAATCCAGTTACGTTAGTTATATAAAGATGCTTTAATTTTGGGTTAAGATTCAACCATAAAAAAAAATATTTAAGTAGACTGCTTGATGATGTCTTTTAGATGATATGTCTCATTACAGGGAAATATATATAGGTGTCAACAAATCAAGGGGCGTTCAAATAAATTTACACAAAATATCTTCGATTTGGTAGAAAATGACTTAACAAATATTAAATTCAAGGAGGTCACAAAATTGGTGAGAAAATACTTTGACTGCAATGCAAATGAATGGAATTGCGTAGCAGCTCTGAAAAAAGTCGAGTGAAAGCAAGGAATGATTTTTAAAGCCTTGAGTGTGCAAAGTCATAACGTAGAAAAATAACTTACGAGAAAAACTTATAAATTTTCTTTGTTATACATACATTTTTTTTAAAAAACACTTTCTTGAAACATGTTTCCTTAAATATCTCTTATGTTTAAAAATCATTTTTAACAAAAAAAAAAGTTGCTGAAAAGGTAAAGAAATCTTCTTTTTGTTCAGCAAATAAATGTAGTAAGTAACAGCTTCAGAAGATGTCGCTTTTCTTATTTTTTTAAAAAGATAAGCACTTTTGACATCCAAAAGTCAGAATTGACAGATAAATGTCCTACCAAAATATGGGCTTGACAGTCAATTTTCAACTTTAAGAATATTTTTATACAAATTTGTAAGTTTAAACATTCAAATTGAGCTTTATCGGCTGTAACCTTTAAATAGCTTCTAAATTACCAGAAATAAAAATGACAGCCAAGTCCCTGAACAAAAATTGCTACAACTATATTTCTTCACCATCTTCAACAGTAAAAAAAAACTTTTTCCAAAAAACGCTGTTTTGACATCATGCTACATATAAGGTTCTATAAGGAACGTATTGTGTGAAAGATTGAAGCCGCAAACCAAAACACTGATTGGACCTTATCAGTGTGACTTTCGTCCTGGCAAGTCCACCATAGACCAGATTTTTACACTACGCCAAATCCTGGAGCAAACCATTTCAAACGAAGGTGAACAAAGTATATGTCGTCTGCAAATAGGGAAGCGCGGCGTCAAGGCTCCCATATTAGAGCTGGCAAATATAACTTTAAAGTTGTCAAAGAGCTTACATACCTTGATACTGCCGTAAATAGCAACAACAATATCAGCCTGGAGATAAAGCGAAGAATAAAAATTGCTAATATGTGCTACTACAGGCTAAGTAAGCAATCTCTCGATCGACAAAACTAGTACTCTACAAGACGCTCATCATACCTGTGCTTCTGTATGGCGCTTAGACATGGGTGGTATCGCAAACAGGTGGAGCCGCTCTTGGGGTGTTGGAGAGGAAAGTTCTTCGCAAAATCGTTGGTCCTGTTCGAGTTGGCGACGACTATCGCATTCGAATGAACCACGAACTGTACGAGCTCTACGACGACATTGACTAAGTCCAGCGTATAACAATTCAGTGAATACGTTGGCGTCCAGCGAAAACCGTGTTTGAGGCGAAAGCCGAGGATCGACGACGAAGAGGAAGACCATGTCTCCGATGGATTGACCAAGCCAAGGAAGCCCTAACCGCGCTTGGTGAAAGAGAATGGAGACGGCGCGCGCTAATCAGAGAAACCTGGCAAGAGCTGATGAGGTCGGCCGTAACTCGACAACGGGTTGTCATGGCCACCTAAGTAAGTAAGTAAGTACACTCGAATCTGGATATAGTGATACAATATTTGCAAGGCCTGTTCATTGTATCCAGATTGTTCGCATTATCAAGATTGGCTTTTTTCAAAAAACTTATTTATTTGCTTAAACTGACATCTTTACTACAATAAAACAACATATAAACAACTTATTTTTAAAAATATATGTGCTCTATTGTATAATAGTTTTCCTTTGAAATGCTTTGAAATGGCAGTTACTATTTTGTTCACTATTTAAAGATTTTTGGTTGGTTGTTCACTGTTTAGAGTAAAAATAGAAACGTTAACTATTTCGCTTTTTCGGTGTTCGATTTATGCAGATTCTACTGTTTTATAATTTCACACTTTCCAAGCTTTTTTTAAAGGCATACACAAGTACATACATCAGTAATATATATTTAAATATTTGCAAAAAGAATGTTTTTGATGTTAAACATATATGATACCCAATATATGATGAAGTGAGTTAAGCTCAAAAAACCTTGCTTACCATCCCTTTAGGTAAACATAACTCAAGTAAGAGTGGCTTTTGATGACATAAAAAAAAACAACATGAAAAGAACATCAAACATTATAATTACTGAAAGTTGGGGTTTTATTGGTTGGAAAAATTTCTATTGTTGTTATTTAAAACCGACGCTTTATTCGGCAGCTAAGGTTATTAACTTCTTATGTTTGAATATCCCTTAATATCCTTAAACACGGTCGAAAAATAGGTATTATGCATTTTTATACCCTAAACCTGTAACGTCAGGTTATATTAACTTTGTACAAACGTTTGTAACACCTAGATATAAGCGAGTCCAGTATAGAAAAGTATATATTCTTCGTCAGCGTCATCTCGTGATTCAATTAAGCCCTGTTCGTATGCGTGTCCGTCCTTCCGTCTGTGTTGTCCATAAACACAGAATGATGAGCAGGAGTTGATATTTCAGGAAACTTGGTACACTTGTTGATATGAACGCAAGGATCTACTAATGTTTGAACATTTTTTAAATCCGCCAACGAACTCGTACCTCTCATTCAACCTCAAAATTGAAAACTTAAAAGAGGTTGACATGCTCACCTTCCATACAACTCATAATAGCATAAAATCTATAAAGGATTGGATCTCTTAGCTACAGTGATAAAATTTGATACCGTGTGACCAACATTTTTAGAACAAAAATAAGTACACGCACAGACTTAAAAAAGAAGTTCAACAGAAGTTCAACTTGTTTTAAAAATAAACGGCTCATAACTAGTACATGTTTAAAAAAAAAAATTCATTAAAATTAATTTAAAGTGAAATTTTGAAAAATTTGGTTAATGTCTAATGAGTATTGGAAGCTACCAATGTTTCGCAAAAGGTGTTCTAAAAATTTTTAATTTCATTTCATTATCATTTAATGTCAAAAAGAAGTACACAAAAGAAGTACAGTGAACCAGAAAAGAACTTGTACAGTATACTTAGTTTTGTTTATGTTGCAATATTTCTGAAAATATGTACTCTAGCGATAAAAAAACATTCTTAATTTTATTCACTTTTGGAATAGTTTCATCAAAAATTATGAAAATTCCCAAAAAAATTAACAAAAAACAAAAGGGGCACATTTCATGAAGCCAAAAACAAAACATGTACTTTACAGAAAATTAAAAAAAATACAAAACCCTTTGTCATTCTTTTTAAAATTAGTATTTTGTGTGGTGGCCCTTAGCAGTTATAACGGATTATCACCTTTTTTGCATTGATAGAGACAAACTTTGGGTGATATCAGGGGTGATTATAAAAAACACAAGAAGTGCTACAGTCGGCCGCAAATTGGCTGCACCGATGACTCCTCTTAGTACTGGCGCGGGTGACTCATCAACCTCGACTACACCTTCGATGTCGGATGCAAAATTCAGCTCCCAGTTAAACTGCATTAGGGAGAGTATTGTGGAGCAACTAACTGGAGCAATAGCTGCGTCTGAAGAGAGGGTAATGCAGAGGATAGGGGAAGTCTCAGCTGAGCTATCCAACATGAAGACTACAATTAAAAGTCTAATTGAAAGAGTGTCTGTTGTTGAGGCTGCATACACCGAAGTAGGCCTGTTGAGAGAGAGCGTGCTTGAGTTGAAAAAAGAAATGGAAACACTCAAAGTCAATGGTGAAGCAAAGACTTCACACTCTTCAAATTTGGATGACGAAGTGAGAGCCTTGAGATCACAATTGGCTTCCTATGAGAGTGAGGCTATTTCAACTGACGTCATCATCCACGGAATACCCACTACTACAGACGAAAACCTTAGCGCCATTTTTAGAAGAGTTTGCGAGCTTATTAAATGCGACTCTCTTAGACTTCGCGACATATTTAGAGTGCGTAATAACAACAATGGAAGAAATGCAGTGATCGTAGTGAAGCTTGCTGCTGCAAATGAGCGCAACTGTTTGTTTAGGGCTATTGCTGCTTTCCGAAGAACTCATAGGCGGCAGCTCACGCTTAATGATATTGGGTGTGGGGGTAGTGGAAACATTTTTCTCCATGAAAGCCTGACGAAAACAAACCGTGCAATAATGCTCTATGCTAATCAGTTGAAGAGAGAGAATAGACTTGTTGCTGTTTTTACATTGCGTGGACAGGTATATGTGAGAGCATCTCGTGATGGTGAGGCCAAATTAGTTCACTCCAGAGAAAGCGTTGACTGCGTCGCTGGAGCCTAAAGTATTCTATTTTGTGATATCTTAAGTTATGTTTAAAGCAATTGTTAACGTTATCTGTTTTTTCTTCTATTTTAATACTTCATCTTGTCTTATGCCGCTCTTATGGCCTATTCTTGCTAAATTAGTGTTTCCAACTCACTCTTTTCTCCTGCCTATTTTTCTTTGGATTCATCTCTCTCTATATAACTTTCATCTCGTAATGTTTGTAGTTGGTTCGTTTTATGTTTATTATGACAAATTATAATGGATTATCTAATGGTGCTGTGGATAACTATAAGGCTTTAATTAATGTGCTTTGTAAGCAGCGAAATGGGTTAAATGCTATTAATTTTAATGCTCGAAGTTTAAATGGTTTTAAACTTGATCAGGCAAGATATATATTTGAAAACTCATCTGTTGATGTCGTTTGTGTGACGGAGACGTGGTTTAAGAGCGAAATACCGGACTCACACTATAATTTTAATGGATATAAACTTTTCCGTAATGACAGGTGTGGTAGAAGAGGTGGTGGTGTGGCTATATATTGTAAGTCTAATCTCAATGTTAAGTTTGTCAATAAATGTAATGATGTCTGTGAGTTCCTTAATGTTGAAATTTATGATAAAAATTGCAAAATCTTAGTATCGTGTGTTTATAATCCTCATCGTTGCCACAGCCTCGAACCATTCTTTGCTGATTTGACAAATAAAATGATAGATTATGATTTTTTCCTTGTTTGTGGTGATTTTAATGTCAATTTATTGCAAAATGACTCAGTAACTGATCAATTCTTTTACCTGTCTTCTATGTGCGGATTGACTACTGCGAACAATAATGTTCCTACGCGTTTTATGTGTGACTGTGAGCCTAGCCTTCTTGATGTCTGTTTAGTGTCTAATATTTCTCTTCTTCTTAAATTCGATCAAATTACTTTTCTGTCTGACCATGACCTACTTTTTTGCTGCCTCAATATCTGTCTTGGTAGAAATGCTCCTGTAAGTTTTTCGTACTATGACTACAAATCAATAGACTCACCTGCATTACTTCATAATTTAGCTAATACGCGATGGGATGACTGCTGGTTTCATAACTCAGTTGACGAGAAACTTCAGGTGTTCATGGATAAGTTAAATTATATTTTTTCATCTCATGTTCCGTTACGTACTGTTCAAGTTTCGAATAATTGTTGTCCCTGGTTTTCGAATCGTGTTTTAGTTGCTATAAGACTAAGGAATAAACTCCACTCGAAATGGAAAAGAAATCCCTCAGTTGCGAATTGGGATAATTTTAGAAGAGCTCGAAATGATGCTACAGTTATGACTAGAGAAGCAAAGATTAATTTCTTTAAGTCCAAGCTCAACCCTAACTTATCTTCCAAACAATTATGGCAGAATATTAAAAAATACAGAGTTTACAGTAAAACTTCTAGTGAATGCTGTTTAGATCCTGATGATCTTAATAATTATTTCTTAGCTAGTGGACACTCTATCTCTTCAAACAGTGGCGGCAGTGCTGAACTACCATTTCTGAATAGAAACACAATGTTTCCCTCTTTTGAATTCTCTACCGTCAGTGAAGATTATGTGGCAAAATGCATAATGTCGATAAATTCAAATGCTGTAGGAATTGATGGAATGCCAATTAAGTTTATAAAATTAGTAATGCATTTTGTTCTATCGCCATTAACCCATATTATAAACCATTGCTTAACTTGCTCCCGATTCCCTGACTTATGGAAGGCTGCCACGGTTTTGCCGGTGGCTAAATCTGCAACTGCTTCTGTGCCTAATGATTATAGGCCTATCAGTATATTGCCAGCATTGGGTAAGGTTTTTGAGCGTATTTTGGCCAACCAAATGTATGAATATCTCAATATAAATATGTTACTGTCTCCTCTGCAATCTGGGTTTAGAAATGGCCACAGTTGTTCTACAGCTGCGGTTAAAATTTTTGATGATATCAGAATTTCTTATGATCAGAACTTTCTAACGCTACTTTGCCTTGTCGACTTTTCTAAGGCATTTGATTCTGTTAATCATGCCCTTCTCTGCTCTAAGCTAAGAAACTATTTCAAATTTAGTCCTAGTGCCGTAAACTTGATATCAAACTATCTTGATGGTAGGATGCAACGGGTAAAAGTAGGAAATGTTTGTTCATCACTTAAAGGAATTGTTACTGGTGTTCCTCAAGGCTCTATCTTAGGTCCACTCCTATTCTCTGTTTTTATTAATGATGTTTTTTCTGTCTGCAAATATGCTACTGTTCATGCCTATGCTGATGATATTCAGCTCTATCTCTCTCGACCCACTGGACTCCTAGAAGACTTGACATATAGACTGAGCTATGATTTAGCCTCGTTGAATAACTGGGCTACCGCAAACTTTCTCCTTATTAATCCCATAAAAACCAAAGTATTGCCTATAGCAAGAAGTGATTCTTGCTTTACTGATATTCCTCCTCTATTCATCGGAGCAGATCAACTTGAAATTGTGTATAAAGCGAAAAATCTAGGATTCATAATTAACTCAAAGCTGACTTGTACTGACCACATCAACAATACGATAGGTAAAATTTACGGGACTCTACGATACTTACGTACTTCTTCGGACTTCACGCCCATTGAAACTCGTCGCAGACTTGTTATGCAATTAGTTATGCCTTACATCACATTCTTTGATGTTGTTTATAGTCAGCTAGACTCGCAATCACAGCATAAACTTCTGGTGGCATTTAATAGTGCGGCAAGATATGTATACGGGGTCAGTCGCTATGATCATATTTCGCTAAGGAGTAGGGACATTCTGGGCTGTGGTTTACTGGAGTTTTTAAACATCCGCAACATTTTATTTCTACACAAGATTATGCACACTCAAAGCCCTCATTATCTTTTTGTTAAACTACAATTTTTTCAGTCACAACGGTCACCTAGTCTTATTGTGCCAAGAATTAATTATCTAAACAGTAGTAGGTTCTTTTTTATCAGCACCATTAGACTCTGGAATGCATTGCCAAACTCTATTAAACATATAACTGCACGAACCAGTTTCAAACAAGCTCTTTTCAAATACTACAGTTCTTCTAATCTATAAATCTATGCTTCCCTTTGCTATTCTATTTTTCTATTTTACTGAATCTATACCTCACATTCTGACTGTCGTTACTTATATTTATTAGTCTATTTTTCTTCTATTTTTTTATTTTTTTTATTTTATTATATTATAATTTTTCTAAGTAGTTCACAATTTGTTTAATATAATTGAATTTATGTTATGCATTTTAATCTTTTCATTTTGTTAAATTCAGTAGTTTTAAGAAATTATTATTATTATAACTTTACTTTTTAAGCCAATGTCAATATCTATTGCTGTACTATAAAAGACTTAGTCTTATTGTACCCCGAAATGTTAAATTAAATTAAATTAAAAATTGACGCCCATATTTTTTTGAGTGCATTTTTTAGCTCTTTTGTGTTTTTAACGGTTTTTTTCTCTTATTTTTTTCTATATGACCACACAAATGCTCGGCTGGGCTTAAATGGGGATTTTGGGGTGGATGGGATAGCACTTTTTTGCAGTTGTACAGAAGCCATTCTTTAACCACAAGCGTGGAATGCTTTGGATCGATGTCGTGAACAAAGGTAAATTGTCGCCCATTTCCAATATTGCGTGTGTCTGTTGCAAATTTTCACTTAAAATATTTAAATAATCAAATTAATTCATTACTAGTGAACCTGTTGCCCGAATTCGAGCAATTCAATAAAAATTAATTGTTAGAAACATTATAGACGTTTAATATATGATATTCTATTCAATAAGTTATAACGAATAACGATATATTGAGTCTCAATAATGATATAAAAGATCATTATCTGAATGGTTTGACTTGAAACGTTTTTTCTGACACAAAACTTTTTAATGTAACTGTCACAATACGAAGACGGACTTACACTAATATAACAACTGAGAAAAACATTATTACTATTCGAAAAAATCGCAGCTAAACTCTTCCAGCTATAAAAAATAACTAATCTTAAAAAAAAAAACGCATTAAAAAATAGATTTCAGAAATAATACTAGGATATATTTCAGAAATTAATAAAAGGTACTTACAGAACACCTACAACATCGATTTATGCCACATTTAGATGAAAAAACAACAAAAAACCCAAAAAAGCTGGCTGTAGCTATAATGAAATTTTTTTCAAATATATTGTTTTTGAAGCTTATTGAAGATTTAAAACTTATAAGAACAACATTTTAAAAAAAAAAATTCGAGCAAAAAACCATAAGGGGTAGCCTTGTTTTTTCGATGACACATAGTATTTATTAATTTTTCTGTCAAACAAAAACAAATTCGTCTTAAATAAACTATATACAATGAAAGAAAATCAAAAATGCAAATTTGAAATTTTTTTATTTTTACAACAAAAACAATTTTTAATACCTTTTTTGAGTAAACATTGATTTTATTGGACTCTTTTTAAAGGCAATGATTAAAATATAAATAATAAAGTAACGGTAAAAGCTTTGTTATTATTTTAAAGTCAATTAATTGCAATTAAATACAAAAAAGAAATAAATGAAAACTTTTTTTAAAAAGTGGCAGAGATATTCGCTTTCAAATACAGAACTTTAAATTTCAGAGAGTTTTTTCTCTGTCTTGGCGTTTGATAAAAATACACGTTAAACAACTAAAGAAAATATTAAGAAAATTCATTAAAAATACATTTGGCAAGATAATTACCGTAATTGCCAACACATTTCAAAGAAAACTTAACAAAAATTTAGAAAAACAAAAAAAATTTGAAAACTGTTAAAATTTGACTGACTTGTTTGCTCGGAAAGTGGAATTTTTGATTTTGGAACTGCATTTTTCGGACAATTGACATTTGAGGAATGCATAAAAGATAATTTTGGTTAAAAATTTTTAGTTTTGAAAAAAATTCAAATTCGATCAATTCATAAGCTCTTCTCAAACTAAATTTCAAATCGATAAAATAACGGATTTTTGTACAAAAATTTTATTTCTGTTTTAAAAGGTTGGGAACCCCCTGAAGTGAAATCACAATTTTTAAAAGTGGTTTGCACATCTACAGCCTAAATCTGATTTAATGACATCTAAATCGATAGAATCGGTCCATTGGTCTGGGAGGAGTTGAAGTCACAAAAAAAACCTTAGCCTATTAATTATATAGATGCCTTCAATAAACTAAAAGTTTCCAACCCCATTAGCTCCCATCTCACCCCATACCATAACACTGCCGCTGCCTTGTTTGACAGTTTTATTTTGAAATCCAATTTTGACACGTCTATAAATTTGACTTAGTTCCAAAACTGTACTGGCTTCGTAACATACTCCTTAAAATCTAAATATTTTGTGCTGACAACAGTTGCTTGTTTCAGGGTGTGTAACGTCTTAAGACTTACGAATGCATACAATTTCGTACTATGGCAAACCTCAGAGAGTAAATACATGTAAATCTTCTGAGCACATGAACTTTAGCCGTTCTTAATCGAAATAAAACATGTAGGTCCACTTCTCGGTCAATTTTGTGCAAATATTTATAACACACACAACATAATTCATCATAAGAAGCTCGGTCAAAGGCCTTTCAAGGGCTGAAATGGCCAATTTGTTTTTTTTTTACAAGTTTTAAGCAAATAAGATATAGAATATTTTACCATTTCATTTTATATGGTTGGTGAACATATTTTCAGAGATAATGCAGCATAAACATTGTAAGCATACTGTACAAGTTGTATTTTGTCTCACTGCATATTTATGGGTTCGATAAAAGAAGTACAGCGAACAAAAAAGAAATAAATAGCTCCCAAAAGTTTGGCCGCGTATATTAATATGCGTATGTTAATCAAAACTAAAGTGTGTTAAAAACATACGTACCATTCTCCCAAAAGCACGCCCACTTAACATACAACACACAGTAGTTAAACCTGTATAAACCTTCAGAAAAATATTTAGATTTTAAATAAATAGAAGGCTATTTTTTTTAGATTATTTGTTGTTAAGTATTTTAATGTATATTTATATAATAATAAATATATTATAGATTTATATTTAATATATATATTATAGATTTATATTTAATATATATTTAAATAGTATAGAAGTTTTAGGATATTCCAAAGTTGGGCTTGACGGACTTCAGAGTTGCCTTGCTGATTTAACCTTGATTTCCGTTTTATTTATACTTCTAAAGCAAATAAGAGAGTGTGTGCCTTGTAAACATAAATTCCTTGAATAACTACATACAACCCTATAAAAGTGAGCTCAAAAAATTTATATATTTTTTATTTTTTTATTTGTAACATTGAAATTTGACATCAATAATTAAAACACGATTAGAAAGGCATTCTTCCCGCAATTCTGAGGCATGCAGAAGGATGAAGTACGTTTGCTCTCAAGCTTTGATGTGTGAACATTACCGAACATCGTAAGCCTTGTCAAAATTTGAAATAATAAACTGGAACGGTCAAAGTTCTTAAATTGTGAATATTGTTCTCATGAAAGAGCGATCATCCTTTAGCAAACAGATAGGAGCCACCAGCTCCTACTTTGAACTTTCTACTAAGTTTGATAATTTAGAAATTTCTTATTCGTTCCGCTTAAGTTTAAAGTGCAGGTTGAATATACATGATAAACAACAGGCAGGACACTAAATAAAAAGTTGTATTTACTCTGCAGCTATTGCTGGCTTAAAGAATGACAAATCTTTGTATTAGATTTTTCTGTGAATGCTCCAAGTGACAGCATACAATGACGTTACTGACAATAATGAAAGGCAAATTGTGCAAAATAATTCATCATCATCATCGTCACCGTTCTAAGAAGTGCTCTCTACATCCCTAGGCACTGTATCATGAGTTGGACTAAAGGGATTGTTTATTCGACTTCAACCACACATGCATGAACTTAAAAGAAATATAAAACAATGGAAGTGCGTCCCTTGCGAGCAGCATAAAATCATGCTCGGGTGGCCTTCAATCAGAGTAAGACTTACCCGGCGTCTAAGAAGCTCATGCAGAACGATTATGTTCTTTCTAAAGACGTAATCAAAGAGTTGATGAAAACAAAGTGATAGTCTGCATTGTTATTATTTTTGACACTAATAGTGGTTGCGCTATATTCTCAACTTCTTAGCTGATAAGTTGAAGTTCACATCTCATATCGATTTTCCCTGTTTTTTACAATCAGCATTTTCCCCTGAATAACATCGCTATTCGATTAGCCTTATTTATGTTACTTCATTTTTGTAGTACCCAGTTTTGGTTTTTTTATTTTATTTAACCATCTTTGCATCCATTCATTCATTTTATTTGTCAAACATAGTCCGCTGTCCCTTTTATCTATTCAACCTTTGCTCTAACGTGGCTGATGGTTTTCCTGCAGCTTTATTCATGTCATTTCGAAATATCCTGAAAATTGTTAGCGTTGGATTAACATGTGAAATTCATGCACATGACAACAATGAAAATGTCACATACGCTTCGACGATTGTTGGTTGTTAGGTGGATTTTGCTTTGCATGTTCACTTATTTTTTTAAACAGTCATATTAATTTTTGCTTTTTCAGCGCTTGGTCGGTCCATTTTTCGAAAGGTAGCTTTATCAAATTTTAATTAGACTGATGCACAAGCAGTGACATGGTGACAGCTCTCGGCCACAATCACATAGAATGTACGCTTCAATATATTCAAGAAGGGGTATAATGTTAATAATTTATAATCCCGATTATAATCACGGCGCATTTTCAATATTTCCATAGCAGTATTCACACTATGATATTAAGAAGATTAATATGGTATGGCCTTAGTGTTTATTATTTATTATTGGCTCGACAGCATATGAAAAAATTTTAACTTAACCACAATACGACCGGCATTTTAACGACCTGTGGAAATAATTACAAAGTGAAATCTCTTGTAAGCGTTCAAACTAATTTGGCTTTAGTTCAAAATGAGGACGAACACATTGTTGTAAATTGATTTTGTACGTTTTCGTAGGTCAAAACTTCATTGTATGTATATATATTCAATAAATATCCGGTAATACTCCATTGTTATGCGATTTCACGTAAAATATTTTCGAGAGAAGGAGTTATGATTTTAAGACTTTTGGGTTGCAAAGGATAAGTCCCTAAGTTAGAAGATATAGTAAGAAAAAACACGGTAAGTATTCACCAGATACGAATTGAATCTAGCAGATCGTGGCTTAGAGCTTTCAGCATGAGGTCGGTAAATTTGCTTCATTCATTGCTTAACTTTGATAACGGCAGCTGAGATATTGAGGTCACTTAACCCATGGCCTTGTGGGGTGGAAAAAATTTTCAAAGTACTTACACTCAACTCTAAGGGTTGACTGCAAGCCGCAAAACCAGCATTGCTGTGTATATTTTTTTTACTCTTTATGCATATGCCGAATTGAACTAAAATTTAGTAATGCAAAGCTGCCAAAAACAGCCCGCGTGCACGACGTTTTTACCAAACCAGAGAAAAATAAACATGAAATCCAAAACAGTGCCAAACAAAAATATAATAAACAAAGCGAAGGAAACTGTAGAGTTTAACATTTTCTTGGCACAAATGCGTTTGTAACAATAAGAGTCGCACTTACTTACGTCTTTTGATGCGTTTAGTTCGACTGAGGCTCCCCTATTGTGCTATATAGCAATCGGATGAGTCCTGCTGCGGCAACTTAAGAAAATATTGTTCCTTCAGCAAACTGCGGATATGATGAAACCTGGGTAAGTTTGCGGAAATTTGTGTGTTTGTTTTAAGCAGCGACAATTTTACTTAAACATTCAATTTAATAAATTTCTTAATGGCCTTAAATTACATATACATAAAATAAATCGTTATCAATATGTTCATAAAACTTTTCGACATTTTTTAACTATCGACATCGTACTATATTAATACTTTATCATATATTAATACTTTATCGGTTTCTGCAATGATACAAATATTTAAAGCAATGCAGCATATTTTATGTTATTACAACACTTAAGAAAAGATGAAGTAATGTCCCATAAAAAAGATAGAAAAGTTAATTGAGTTTGCCGGATATCTGGTCTAAATTTACTATCCTGTCGAATACCGGATGGTAACTCAGTATTCTATATACGGACAGCCAGATAGTTTTTCAAATAATTTAATAATAACTAATCTATGTAATATATAAAAATCTCGTGTCACGGTGTTAGTGTTTAAACTCCTCCGAAACGGCTGACTGATTTTAATGAAATTTTTTGTACCTACAGCTGGTAGGTATGAGAGTAGGTCGTAAAGTATTTTTCGGAGGAGGTTCCTACGAACATGCCTACCTCCCAAACAACCTACAATAGCGAAAACACTTTAAACATTAAAGTATAAAGGCACTGAGACATGTGAGCTACAAGAATAAAACTTGGTATGTGTAAATTTATCATCAAAATTGAAATGCATATAAAATATGTGCTTCATCCGCCTACGGACACGCCCATTTTCAATACTATTATTGTATTTTGAAAAAGTAGGCTATAAAAAAAAATTAAGTACGCATGAAAAAAGACATCGATGCACCAAAAAAAAAAATCGATGCATCGGAAAAAAAAAAATTTATATTTACTGAAAACAACATCGATACATTGATTTAGCATCGTTTATTATAAAACATCGAACTTTTTCGATGTATCGAACTAATACATCGATGTTTTTTGGGCATCCCTAGAAGACATTTGTATTCCCCCACGCTAGAGATGTCAATGGGAAAAATACATCGATGCATTTCTGTGATTCGATGCATCGAGATGTACATCGATATCTTTCGATGCATTGGAGGGCATACATCGATGCATCGATTTGCAGACGATTTATAAGATTTAATTAAACAAAAAATATGTTATTAGCCTAACTGAACATAAATTCAGATTAATTACTATACCTGAGTCATTTATGTTTCTAATCAACTATCGAATCACGTCTAAAACATTTTCGTTAAACCACAAAAATAATAAAAATTTAAATTTTTAAGTCCTCCAAAACTTTCCCTAAATTTATAGGGTTTTTATAAATCTATCTATAAATTTTTATTTTAAAATCCATCCTCAATTTGACTTACAGAGAGAGTTAAAATAAGAAAACCTGTGAATACTCGCTTTATTTTTTTTCACAATCGCTGTTCTAGTGATGTCAGTTTTCGATATTTCAAAAACATCGATGCATCGATTCATCGGCTATTGAGACATCGAGTGAAAATATTTCGATGCATCGAAGCAAAACATTGATATTTTCGATGCATCGATGCTTTTCCGACATCCCAACCCCTCGCGTACTGCGTAATGGTTATATTAATTGTGTCACGACGTGTGTAACGCTTATAAGGAAGCGTGAAAGGTATAGCAAAATATATGTATTCTTGATCAGCATAACCACCTGAGTTGATTTAGCCATGTCCGACTGCCGACACGATTACAGCCGTAATTTTCAAGTTATCGTAATGAAATTCGCTAAGCATCTTCCAGTTCGAAAATGGACTAAATTGGATGAAAACAACGGCTACCTCCCATACAACTCACAATAGTGAATACTCTCTTTAATGACGCTAATTACAACTGTAAAAATAATCCTCGTTATGTGTGTAATTTGGTGACCGTGGCATACAGGTTAAGTGTGTGGCTTAGCATGCTCGGAGCCGGGGTTCGATCCCCAGCCGCGGCGAAAAGTTTTTTTCAATAAAAAAATTTTTCTGATCGGTCACCACCTCTCTGCAGACAATGGCAAACCTCAGAGAGTAAATAATGCCATGTAAAGCTTCTTGAGAACATGAACCTTAGCCGTTCGGAGTCGGCATAAAGCATGTAGGTCCAGTTCTCGGTCAATTGTGTGCAAACATTTAATAGCACACACAACACAATTGATCATAAGAAGCTCGGTCAAAGTCCTATCAAGGGCTGAAATGGCCAATTTGTTTTGTTTTTTTATGTGTGTAATTTATATCAAAACTAGAGATGTAACGGATATCCGGCCTTCATTTACTATTGCGTTATTATCTGGTATCCGGAAGGCCGGATAATTTTTAAAAGTATTTTTATAATGATAAAAATTTAGCAATGAATTTATCAATTTCAGTGTTTGAAAAGTATCTTAAAATAATAAGTAGAGGTATACTTTATTCATGAATTCATTTATTAATTTAAAATATTTACAAAAACGCTACAAATACCATAAATAAAAATAAAAGCAAAATCAATGAAATTAATAAAGTTTTGCGTTGTTTCTTGTTTTAATTTTTCAAACTATTGGACTGTTAGTCGCAACAGGTTTAGTGAATTTAGCGGAAAAATTTCTGTGTCAACGAGGAATAACAGCTAAACTCATTTTCATAATTTCATTAGAGCATTTTTAAGATTAATATCTCTTCCTCATATCAGGGTACCCTGTCTTTTACTGTTTACATTTGATGGCCTCAAATGTTTAATTTTCAAGATACAACCAAAAAAATTTGCTTACTTGTGTATTTCGTTGCGAAAAAACGCAATGAAAGAAATAACCTCACTTTGTCCTAACTCGGCTTAGGCGGTATTCCTTGTCGACACAGATATAGTGATCAGTAAATCAGACTCCGCTCCACATGTTGAGTTGATCAGAAACTTTGGCGTTCAGCAAGTTGAAATTTTTACGTTAAGCAGGTACACTAGACCGTATCGAAAAAATAAATTTCGCCGCACACCAGCTAATCTAAAGCGTTATTGACAGAAAGTTTCGAAAAAAAATTTTTTTTTTTTTTACCGAACGTAGGGGTCGCGCATTGACATATTTCTTTATAACTTCGTTATTTACCGTCCGATCTTAAAGAATGATATATTTTTGCTTTTGCCTAAGGACGACCTATTTTTGTTTTCTGAAACTCATTGATCTCAGTTGACCCCTTATAGTACTGACCCACCGAACCCCAGTTTCTACCATCTTAACGTACCATTTTGATATCAGAATTAGAAAGCCCATAAAAAATCATTAAACTTTTACTGAAGAATTTTTTCGCTATTTCCGCTAGAAATATTAAAAATTTATTATTGAAATTTTTTTTGCAAATTTGTAAATTTTTTGTCATATCGTATTATTTTTATAAAATATCCACCGAAAACGTTCACATCCGAAAAAAAGCATCCTTATGTACAATTCTATAGTAATGCAATTAAAGCCTGCAAAAAAATTCCTTCTTATTAACATTTCTGGACTATTCTTTAAGATCGTGCTGTTAATGTCCAAGGTTTGTCGAAGTTTAAAATAACAGCAACAATTGCAGAATGATTCGGATACACCTAATAAAAACTTAAGAAAAATTAACAAAAAACCTCTGTTAGTTTACCTAACTTGGGCTTGGTCTGTTTTAAACCCACAAAGTTCTTGGATAAGACAACAAAGTTTAATCTGATAATTTATCGAATTTTATATTTATGGTGAATTAATGGTGAAAACCATAAGTTGTATGCACATTTTCACAAGTATATAAGTAGAATTGCACTGTTGGGAAGTAGTACAATTGATTGGGAAGTATTATCTGATCATTCCGATGATTAAAATTGTAAAATGTAAAAAAATTGATTGATTGAAATTGATTTGCATATTTCTTGTTCGCAGTGTTTGTGTAATTTTCTTTATTAACTACCAGCCATACTTTGAGTACTTTATACATGAGTTTAGTTACTTTTACAAAGTTGTGCTTTGTGAATTTAAAAATGTTTTTTTTAGTATAAATTATCAAATTTTCATTTTAGAACCATTTTCAGCTCACACAAAAACTTTTGTAATTATAGATAGTTATATCATTCAGTACATTAAGTATTCACAAAAGCCATCTTAGATAATTTTACTATGGTTTTTTTCTCGGTGTAAGAACGTTTTCGGTGGATATTTTATAAAAATAATACGATATGACAAAAAATTTAAAATTTGCAAGAACATTAAATAAAACAATTTTAAAATATTTTTAGTGAAAATAGCGAAAAATTTCTTTTATAAAAGTTTAATGATTTTTTATGGGCTTTCCATTTCTGAAACCAAAATGGTACGTTAAGATGGTAGAAACTGAGGTCTGGTGGGTCAGTACTATAAGGGGTCAACTGAGGTCAATGAGTTTTAGAAACAAAAAATAGGTCTTCCTGAGACAAAACCAAAAACAAACACTTCTTTAAGATAGGACGGTAAATACTGAAGATATAAAGAAATATGTCGATGCGCGACCCCTACGTTCGGTCAAAAAAAAAACAAAAATTTTTTTCGAAACCTCCTTTCAATAATGCTTCAGATTAGCTGGTGTGCGGCGACATTTATTTTTTTCGCCTATAAGGCGAAACGGTCTAAGGTACACACTACACGGTTGCACAACAGTTGTTCTTCTAAACGCACCCAATGATTATTAGTAGAGAATTTGGAACAGATTTCTCCGTATATTGGCCAAACTTTAAATAAATTCCAAAATCTAAGAAAGCTATTTCAAAATAAATAATTTCTTCGATTTTTCACCATTACTATTTCTTGTGAAAACTATTTTCCACTCATTTAATTGGCTTGAGCCACTTGTTTCCATAACATTAAATTTTTTTATTGATGATATTGGTCGTGGCTTTGATTGAGTTAATGCTGAGAAAGTGCGAAAAAGCTGTAGTAGCTGAACTCTAGTGTTATTGCAGCTTCTTTATTATTGTGCTATGATTTTAGCCTGTCGAATTAGATATCCGGTATCCGGCCAAATCACTTTCCGTTACATCTCTAAGCAAAACTAAGTTTTCAAAATTGAAAACTCTAACTCTATAAAGAATCGTGGGGTTATTTTAACTTCGGCCAAGCCAAAGATATAAATAACTAACTAGTTTAATGAAGTTTTTGTTTTTTGCTCAGAAGATTAGTTTGTGTTGTTATTAAGAAAATATATGCCCCTGTTATGATTGACAACTGAATCAAAAGTTGAGTTGTCAGGCACAAATCGGTATTATGATATACAACTAAAATATATGTTTCACAACTCAGTTGTTTTTCCAGTTGAGTTTTAAGAATTATTGATATTATGGAAGACAACCGCAAAAAAATTTAGTTGTTAGAACTGTGAAAATTATACAATTACATTTTTGAGGTTGTCTTGAAAAGTTTAAATGGAAAAAAGCTTGAAAATAATCAAAAATACCTTTGAAAAATCTTTTTTAATATATAAAACAATATTTAGAAAAATTATAAACAAAGGTAGATTGAGGTTTGATAACACTAGTCCGCAAATTCAAGAAAATTTTTCTATCCAGAGACCTGAACTACTTTTCTTTAAGATCTGTTTACGCTGCTTCTACGCCTATACTCAGTTTTTCCCTAATAGGTCGAATTTTTGAGATACAGGGTGATTTGTATTTTTTAGACTTTGATCCAGTTTTTCTTATCTAGAAACAAAAGTGTTCCATGTAAAGAAATAATTTGTATGTCATCTGACAGATAATTAAATATGCTATCTTATACTGTATTAACCATTTGTATGTCGGGTTTCTTCTCTGAGATATTTAAGTCTAAATTTTAAATTTTAAATTTTTGGTTAAGAATTTTGAAATTTGACCGTATTTTCCATAATGTTTGAAACTATTTTTCACATATATTTTAATTTGATGTTATTTTATATTAAATTCCCTTCATTAATATGCCATTAACAATATGATAGAGTTTGGAAAAAAAATTACAAAAATTAAAATAAGCTTAAATCTGCCATTCTGCTTAAATTCCCCAAAGAATATTTTCTTTTAAAAAGCAAACTTTTCAGGTAGAAAGTTTTTCGGTTAGACTGAAGAGTTTAAATAAGGTCTTGAAGATCTTACATCGATGCATTAGTTTCTCGTATAAGACTCCAGCAGTAGTCAGCCATAATGCTTTCGTTCCAATTCCCTTGATAGTGCTTTTCGATTCTAAGCATGTCTAGATGGAAACGTTCCCCTTGTTCATAAATTTTCGGAGAAAAAAAATCTAGGTACGAATGCAAAAAATGTATTTTGAGTGACATCCGCGCACCCATTTTGCGATAGTTCTCTGAAAGATCATCAATGTTATTTCTGTAGTTGTTGCTTTTCTTATTCCCGAGAGAGTAAAAAACTATATTCTTAAATGATAACCACATTGGGTTATTACATGATGGCTGACTCGATGTATAAGAAAAAAAGTTCCACGTCTATTTATTTTTAGTTTTCAACCTCCGCTTCAAGACCTTCTCTTAACTCTTCAGCCCAACACCCTTCGGCAAATCAAAGATTCGCAATCGGCCTTTATTTTCAATTAAGTAATGAAATCTTATTATATATATATTTTTCTCAATAAAATAAAGTTTTAATACCTGAAAAGTTTGCTTTTTTAAAAGAAAATATTCTTTGGGGAATTTAAGCAGAATGGCAGATTTAAGCTTATTTTAATTTTTGTAATTTTTTTCCAAACTATCATATTGCTATTGGCATATTAATGAATGGAATTTAATATAAAATAACATCAAATTAAAACATATGTGAAAAAAAATTTCAAACATTATGGAAAATACTGTCAAATTTCAAAATTCTTAATCAAAACTATAAAATTTAAAATTTAGACTTAAATATCTCAGAGAAGAAACCCGAGATACAAATGGTTAATACAGTATAAAAAAGCATATATAATTATCTGTCAGATGACATATAAATTATTACTTTACATGGAACACTTTAGTTTCTAGATAAGAAAAACTGGATCAAAGTCTAAAAAATACAAATCACCCTGTATCTCAAAAATTCGACCTATTAGGGAAAAACTAAGTATAGGCGTAGAAGCAGCGTAAACAGATCTTATAGAAAAGTAGTTCAGGTCTCTGGATAAAAAACCTTGTAGACTAGTGTAATTTTTCGATTTTATCATGTTTTTTTTTGTTTTAATTTGCGTTTTTATTATTGTTAATGTGCATTTTGCATCTTACGTTTAAGTTAAATGTCTATTCAATCAACTGTTAGTTTTGGATTCAGATATTTCTAACATACGCCAGATGTTTATCTTAAACCACAGACATTTGAGTATTGAGAACAACCCTGAGATGCTTTCCATAGCGCGTGACATGCTTGCGACTAAAAACGACAGGAGGATGCGCTAAGGACTCACAGCTATTGAAATTTGTGACAGGAAGTAATCCATTTCCTTTGAATAAAAAATACAAATATATACATATACATATATAAATATACGAGAAAAAATCGAAAATTAAAAGTGAAAGATCAGCGATAAACAACAGAACAACCCTTTAATTTTATTGAACAAGGGCTTGCAGAGAAGCACACGCTTGCGCAACCCTCAGGTTAAGCATATTCTTGTATACTAACAAACAACAGAGTAGCTATCAGTATTCACTCTATGGATTAATTTGCATATCCGCACCAGAACGAAGTTCGATAACGGTAGCTGCTAATAAACGCGAACCCGTATGAGATTGGCAGACGGCAGGGTCATGTTCGAAGCACTCACCTTTGACATGTTATGTTCGCTGTAGTAACACCTAACTTTTCTCTCTGAGACAAAGTTGGAAAATTGATCAGCATGTCACAATGAAAAATAGACACGAGCTGAAAGTGCGTCGTTATGAATGAAAGTGACGTGTACGTGCTTGCCTGAAATGCAATATGCATATGGTGGTTCATATGTAAGTGTCTTCCTGTAGCCCTTACGAAAATCCACAAATAGTTAAAGGCTTTTGAAATTCAGCTGCTCGAGTAACACACCGTTGATCAGCACATTATAAGCATTGCAATTTGCTGCTTGGGATGATTATTTCACTTGGAAACAGTCTTAGATGCAAAAGCGACATGTTGCCAGCATAAAGCTGCTTAACCAACGAAATTCACATAAACACCCTCGTTGAAATTGGCAGAAAATTCGGCTATAAACTTCCAATTTCATCTACGGTTTTTGCAAATTATGGGGTGCTTTTGTTTCGTTCAACTTGCGGTGCTGATTTGTTTTACGTGCGGTTACATTTCATGTTTTTTATATTTTTACTTTAAAATTGTAAACACATTTATTAGAAGCGTTCTGGATGTAAAACCCTGCGGAATATAAAAGTTATCAATTTTTACTCTAAAGCAACATCTGTTGTTGCCATCAAATTAATCGTATAAAACAAAGACGCTCACCAAAACATAGTCGTGTAAATATATGACGAAAATCGCCGCAGCACATGCACAGTTGAATGCATACTTATATATGAGCACGAGTGATTGCGGCTGCCCAAACAGAAACTAAAAAAAAAAAAAAATGTGGAAAGCCGCAACTAAATGGGGTAGAGAAAGGAATTGTGTGTTATCTAAAGGCCTCTTGTCGTTTGCTCATATGTGGGGTAAAACCAAAGAGAATGAAATAAATAAAACAAAAACACAAAGCACTAAAAAAAGGGAGCAACGTAAAGGAAGCAGGCTATATCGTGATACCTTCTTTTGGAAATTCGATTTAGTATTGGGAGTTTGCTTGTCTGTTACCGCAAAAAGCGGTGACTTTGGGCGGCGCCATGTTGGCGTATCACATCCGCTGGTAACAGCGGCCATTTGTATTCAGGACGTGACTATTTCACGTTACAAAACAGCATCATCAGTATGTGATTCTTGTTTGTATTCTAACAAAATATATGGAAGCTAATTACATCTAAGGATTCAGTTTTACAAAAACGCATACAAAAGTTACAAAAAATGCGGTTATTTAAAATCAAAAGTCTTTTTAACGTAAATGTCTCCTCAAATTTAAGCAAGCAAATCTTAAAGATAATTCAAGTTGTGCACACATAAGGTGTTTTGCGTGTAAATATGTCTATATTATATTTGATACACACCTATAATACGCACCTTTAGTTCTAAAATGATGCAAATTAAACTATAATCAATTTTTTATAAGGTTCAGCCAATAACGCAACCTGCAAAGTGATAAATAAGGTAGAATTAAAAATTTCGTTTGCTTGACTTGGTGTTAACTTTAATTCTTGCCCTTTAAATAAACATTTCTGTTACCAAATATCTATATATT
Source organism: Tetanocera ferruginea (assembly GCA_958299015.1). Classification (NCBI taxonomy): domain Eukaryota; kingdom Metazoa; phylum Arthropoda; class Insecta; order Diptera; family Sciomyzidae; genus Tetanocera; species Tetanocera ferruginea. Next base: position 78,372,987 of record OY282643.1, read on the forward strand.
ATTGAAGTCTTATCGATATACTTTCGACTTTTAAAAAATTTATTTAATTTGCTTCTATTTTCAGAACCTAGCAATTACATCTGCTCTACATGCAAAACTCGATACAACTCAGCGTGGCGTCTGATTCAACACGTTCAACATTCACATGGTGTTAAAATTTACGTTGAATTTTCATCATCTTCAAACTCATTGCCACATGTGCAGGCGTCAACTTCATCATCTCTAGCCTCTATGCCCTGCATATCGCTTACATCATCCCTTCCAATGTCACTTATGCATTCCGCACAAAAGAATGTAAGTGCAAGTGGCACCAATATGAGCAATACAAGCAGCGGAAGTTCACATAGCTCAACATCACCTGTCAGCATAAGTCACGGAAACACTCAGCACCAAATACAACATCACCTGCAGCACCATAGAGCAGCCGCTGTAGCGGCCGAGCAGCACAAGCAGCAACAGCAAAATAACCTTTCAGCAGTAATGCAAAACGCGCAGAATTTAGCCACTGCTGCTGGTATGCGACATCACCCACTCCTGCCTCCACCCGATATGCATAATAACCCCTTCAATTTACTCCGAATGCCATTGCCTCAAACACTTGCCCAAGGTGCAGTTGTTCCTCCAACAGTGGCACCGCTCTTTTCTCGGACGCATCCTGATCACTTTCGCATGGAACAACTCGTTAACGAGCAATTCCGTCATCATGGCCTTAACTTAGCCGCAGCTGCAGTTGCTGCTGCAAATTCTCTTACATCACCACATACCCCAAATACGCAATTCAATGCTAGCCACAGCATGGCTTCAGGAAGTAATCAAGAACACCGACCATCACCAAGCAACAGCAGTAATAGGATATCAGTGACTTCTTCATCTGCTATGCCAACTTTAAATACTCAACCACAGATTATCTCCGCCACACCTAACAAGCCGCAGACAAACCTAAGCTTGGAACCACAGATGGATTTTTACTCACAGCGATTGCGACAGCTCGCAGGAACCACAAGTCCTGGAACTGGAAACATTGTTAACTCGAGCTCGCCGAGTCCACGACAAAAGCAATCGCCTAATTTTGCGAGCCCATCCCCTTCTCAATTACCTCCCACACCTGTGACAAGCAACGCACGACCCCACTTACTGACACCACCGGAAAACAACAGCGATTTGCTTTCAACCGGTAATGAAAATCTGGACTCCACACCTCGCTCTGCCTCAACACCACCATCAAAATTGAGTCAAGAAAGTTCCACAATATACGCCTGTGACTACTGCGACAAAAAGTTTCGTTTTGAGAACAATTTGATTATTCACCAGAGGACGCATACTGGCGAAAAACCATACAAATGTACTGCATGTGACTTCGAATGTTCTCACATTAACAAGCTCATGAAACATATGCGTATTCATCGTAGTCCTGAAGACGGCGTAAGTAATGCTGGCTCGGTTGAAACGAACGATGGCGATGACTCAGAACAAGAGGAAGATATCGCGGAAGAGGAGGGCATGGAAGAAGACGAAGATGAAGACATAGATGATGGCGATGAAATAGATTATGAGGCTGAAGATTTGAGTGTAGGAACCCGCCTTGATGGAAAATGTTACAGTCCTAAAGCTATAGGTAGTGGTCCAACATCGCTTGTCGGCGAGCTTATGGACAAGTTTGGTCTTTCAAACATTGCTCAATATTCTGAAGCATATAAACAAGCACTGCAGGAATCTGGTAACTTAAGACATATCACAAGTAAAGATCGCGATAATAATAACCCTACAAGCCTCCAAGCAACACAATCCGGTGATAAACTTAATGGCTTACCAGCCGCCTTGAGATTGCGAGAAGAATTCACCAAGAATATGTTTCAACAACCCCCACCTCAAGACGCTCCGTCCCAAATGCCTTTGTTTAGTCCATTTCCAAACCCTTTTGAAATGTCTAAGCGAATGAAAATAGACGGAAGCGAGTGGTGGAGTATGTCAACCCTACATAGAAATGATTCAATATTTGAAAATTTAAAACTGAAACCACTTGGATTGGGTTCTGCAAGCTCATTACTACAGAACCCCATGATGAAAAAAGAAAGTCGTCAGCGAAATGACACCTGTGAGTTCTGTGGCAAAGTTTTTAAAAATTGCTCCAATCTTACCGTTCACCGCAGAAGTCACACTGGAGAAAAACCATACAAGTGTGAGCTATGCTCCTATGCGTGCGCCCAGAGTTCCAAGCTTACGCGGCATATGAAAACACATGGTCGCACTGGAAAAGACGTCTATCGATGTCGGTTTTGTGATATGCCATTCAGTGTGCCGTCGACCCTAGAAAAACATATGCGTAAATGCGTTGTTAATCAAGGCAAAGTGGCTGCCGCACATCAAATTCAATCCCAAATTCCAGCTCAACAATTCTCGCCACCTACCTCACTATCATCATACCCACCACAGTTCCCAATTATAAATAACAGCAATAACCTGTCACTGCCCAGTAGCGTCAGCGGCGACAACGATTCTAACACATCAGTAAGCTTACCACCGCATCCCATCTGTCTAAAGGACGAGGCATGACTTTTTCACAACTGGAGTGCCGGCGGCTACAAACCACAAAACGCACTGACGCATCACCAGCTGCAGCCCTCCAATCGGGTCATGTCGCGTATATTCTAAGCAGACTGGCATTGACTGTTTTTCGCCACAACATATACTTTCAGCCTTCAAGCATAACTATGAAGTGTTTAAAGACACAGTTGTATGAAGTAAGACTGTTAAAAAGGACTTAGTCTAAGCAGAGAAAAAAGACACCAAAGCGTGTGATATCTACTTAGAGAAGCGAGCTTTTAAATGGCTACGCTTTCATAAAGATTCCTTTTTGTACTCGCAAACATTGTAGAATACGAATAACAAGGTTCGCTCATATTGAAGAAACGTGATGTTAACTATTTGTCAAAGTAAGCAAGTTCGAATTTGAGTTTTTTTCACAGAATTTGACATGTAATTAGCAACCTTAAAATGAGCATACCTTCCTATTGTATCGTGCTTGCATATACGAAAGAAATCCACAGCTTCTATGCAACTTGCAACCAGAGAGGCATTTAATACCAAAGCAATTATTAACTTACGCAGCAGCGTCAGAAATGTTTAATGTAATATAATAAAAATTTAACATTTATTTTTATTTTCTTAAGTTTTCTGTTTTTTTCTGAGCATGTAGACATAAGCCTAAAACTTCAACAATAGCAACTATATTTTTCAATTCTAAGTTTATACAAAAAAAAAGGTTTGATTTAATATAACATATCGAGCCCTAACCACCGAAAAAACGTAAGCGACACTTTTCAAAGCACAATTTTGAATTGCAAACGGAACTAAATCTTATATATAAAGGTGCAAACCTTAATAAATCTCACTCGCGGCAAAGTTTTTTGAAATGAAAAAATTTCTGATAGGACACCGCCTCTCTGCAGACAATGGCAAACCTCTGAGAGTAAATAATGCCATGGAAATCTTCTTGAGCATATGAACTATAGCCGTTCGGAGTCGGCATAAAATATGTAGGTCCAGTTTTCGATCAACATTTAATAACACACACAACACAATTTGATCTTAAGAAGCTCGGTCAAAGTCCTTGCAAGGGCTGAAATAGCCAATTTTTTTTTTTTTGTTTTAATATATCTAAGCCATCACCACAAAAAATTAAACCCCTAAGACTAACCGTTACAAAGTTAGATGCGTTGCGAAATTTAGTTTAAAGGCAATACCAATGGAAGCAAAGTTAGAATGGCGGTTAAGTTTTTTTGGCGGTTAGGACTCGATATATATTATTTTCATTTTTTTCTTCAGGAATGCTCAAGATGTATAATAAAGTATATATGAATTTATTAAAAAAGTTTTATAGTGAAGAAAATTTGTATTTAAATAAATTTAGACATAAGTTTTTATCTCTTGGTGTATAAGCGTTATATTTTTAATTATTTCGGATCTATAACAATATAAGATACGTTTTTGTGCCGAGTTTCGTTAATTTGTTTCGTTAATGATTTCTTGTTTTGTTTCTGTTTCGAAATTTTAAAACATAACTCAAAGGAGTATAAATAATTTATATATATATATATATATTCGCGATTTTCACGCAACAAATAAAAATACTTAAGACTGACAAACTGCTTTTCTAAAAGTTCGCAGTATAACCAGGTGTTTCGGTTTGCTGTTACATATGTTTTTTGTGTTATCTTAATGAAATAGTTCTATTTTGGTAAAAAATTATCATAAATATTTATTTTCAATTCAATTGATATTTATCAAATTAGAATGCTAAATCGATTTGTTATAATTTTTTTTATTTTATAACAAAATTGACGATTTTCTGTATCTCTTTAGATGAGTGCTTATTCATTAATTAACAGTTAACTCCAACTGTTTCAATTGATTCTAAATGTTTCATTTATCATTTGTGTTTTTTGTCACGAACAAAATTCAATGATAAATAAAACATTTGGAATATCAAGACAAGACACCACTGAATACTAAACAATTAAAAATTGTACTGAAGTAATAAATTAAATATTTCTGCTCACAGAAATTTTAAATTATTTTTTGTTACAAAAATTAAACGATGCAAAAGATATTTTAATCCTAAAATTAATTGTTAAACCACGTTAATCTATAAAAGTCATTGCTATAAAAATTAGAAAATTTTATGTATATAAATACATATATCGAGTTATTGATATATCTTAAAATATTATAATTATAGTAATAATTGTATCAAATCTATTTTATTGATGTATGATGATTTTCAAAATGTCATAGAAAATATATAAGAAATCTATTAAACTGAATAAAGGATACACATTTAATTAATTTTATTATATTTGACTATCTGTGTTAATGTACAAATTTTAATTCACTCACATTCAATCTTAAATAGAAAAAATTAAAATTAAGAGTGGAATGAATAAGTTAAATTTTTTTAAAGCAAAGTAAAGTTTAGTTTTATGACAGTAGTGTCAATGGCATATGTACGAATATTCAAAGATGCGTATTGTATAGTTTCTACAATAAAGCCGTACTTAAAAATATTTCGTTTCTAAGCAAATTCTTTATATTGAAAGTAAACATTTTCGTAAAGTGACCTTTGTTCTTTGGGGCGATGTATCTGAGAATTAAGATGGAACAATTTTTTTCTTATCATACAAGTTGTCTTAAAGAATAATTTGTTTGTAAATTTAAAAATTGCAGATAATCTAAAAATTATGATTTATCCAGATATATCCAAAATATATCCAGCCTTTTATTAAAATTATTGTTTGTATGTAACAAGCTAACTTCAAAACAGCTTAACCAATTTTTATGAAATTTAGAGAAACTGTAACTAAGTCTTGAGAGTGTTCCTGTGCTCCTGTTCGGTTGCTCCTCCCTAATTTAAGACCTAATTTAAGACATCGAATAGCTTTGGAATAACATGTCGCAGAGCCTCAAAATTCGATATTCAAACTCAATTTACACGTCCTGCTTCCCTGGTTATATTTTGTATGCGTGAGACAAGGGGCGTGGCGCTTATTATACCCTAAACCTGAAAGGTCAGGGTATATTAACTTTGTGCAAACGTTTGTAACGCATAGAACGAAGCGAGTCCGGTATAGAAAAGTATATATATTCTTGATCAGCGTAGCCTAGTGAGTCGAGCTATTCATGTCTGTCCGTCCGTCCGTCCGTCTGTGTGTTGTCCGTTAACACAGGATAAGAAGAAGGAGCAGAGATAATTGGATGAAACTTGGTACACATGGTCACATGGGCACAAGAATCTGCACTATTGAATATTTTTGGAATCCCCCCACGGACACGCCTACCTCCCATACAACGCAAAAATTGAAAACTGCATAGCTCAGCTCATAATTAGCCTACAACAATTAAATTTGATATGTATGTGTTTTATATCAACACAAAGATGTCTTCGAAAAATGGACGTCATCTGCTCACGGACACGCCTACCTCCCATACAACCCAAAAATTGAAAACGCAATAAATAAGCCTCTGTTTAACCTCTGTTTAATTTAGCATACATATTTTTTATGACAAAACAGATATGTTGTTGAAAAATGGACATCATCCGCCTACGGACACGCCTACCTCCCATGCAACGCAAAAATTTAAAACTGCATAACTCAGCTCATAATAAGCCTACAACAATAAAATTTGATATGTTTGTGTTTTATATCAACAAGATGTTTTTGAAAAATGGACGTCATCCGCCTAAGGACACGTCTACCTCCCATACAACCCAAAAAGTTTAAAACTCAATAAATAAGGTTATGTTTGTCATAGAGAAATTAAATTTGGTATGTATGTGTTTTATACCAAAACTAAGGTCTGTTCAAAAATGGGGAGTAATCCGTCTATGAACACGCCCACCTCCCATAGCAAAAGCACAATAAAGGCATTAACTGTGAGCTACAGGAATAAAACTTGGTATGTGTAAATTTTTCATCAACATTTAAATGGGTATAAAATATAGGCTTCATCCGCCCATGGACACGCCCATTTTCAATAATATTATTTTTTTTTTAGAAAAGTAGGGTTAGGGTATTTCATAGTCGGCCTAGACCGACTTTAGACTTTCTTTACTTGTTAAACATTCAAACTTTTCGGTATGTCTTTCGAAATATAAGTCACACATTTATGAAACTCAGATTGAATATTATATTTAGTGGTGTCCTTTAACTGGAAAAATTTAGCGAGCATTTGAGAAGGGGGCGTTGGACCACCCACAAAATTCAAATGTTTAATATCGAATAGCTTTGGTATTAAGTGTCGCATAACATTGAAACTCAGTATAAAGTACTATACTTATTGGCCATGTCTTTCTACCATAATATTGGCACGGGCATTAGAAAACGGTGTGTGACTACACCCATTCAAGCCAAATTTTCGATACAAGGGGTGTAGCTCCACCCATACAAGCAAAATTTTTTATATCAAATAGCTTTGGAAGTACAAGTCGTTTTGTATGTTTTCGTTTTAGGCGTAGCAGCGCACCCCGTGTATCGCTAGTTGGCTGCAAAAATGAAATCATATTCACTATGTGCTTGCAAAATGAAATAGTAAAGTAATAAGAGGTGATTCAATTACTTATCGCAAGAGAACATTTTTTAAATTTTATTGCAGTAGTGCTCCAATACAATGAACACTGATCTACCGACCTTCAAATATAACGAACCCCTTTTTTAGTGTGCATTGGTGACTTTATATAACGAACATTTAAAACTGTAGTTATTCTATTTAATGAACATTGTGCTTTTTTTAAGCATTCTTCATTCGATTTTGAATTTGTCATGACATAAATACATATGCTCATTTGTTCGAATAACAGCATAACTCAAAAAACGCGATTTTTGAGTCAAAAAACAATTCTTGCCGCATATTGTTTTGCTTACTCAATTAATTCAATAGTCAATATATCTAAATCAACTTTACTAGAATCCATGTCTTTTTTATTAATTTGCGAAACTTTTAATAATGATTTTATAACCAGCACCGATTACAGACTTTATACTCGAAGTGTTCAACAAATTTTAAATTAACATAGTACGAAATAAAGAGGAGGAGAAAAAGTAGTGCATTTTAATGAAATGTCAAAATTTGCTCGCCGTGCATTTTTCTCAGCATTACACATCACAGCCATTAACATCACATCGTTCCAGCCAGCATTTTATGAAATTGTTGAACATATAAGAGTTGTTTTCGATTTTCCTCCATTGTGCGATCATTTTCTGATCAAAAAAGACTCTTTGTTCGGGAGAAATTGGTACCCTACACGCGACTCTTCTTGAAGAGTCATTTTCGAATAAAATATCGAAATATGATTAAAATACGACTCATTTTTGAGTCGTTTTTATCTTATCTCAACTCCTTCTTCTTGTTCGGTGTTTACGGACAACACACAGACGGACGGACATGGATAGCTCGACTCACGAAGTGACCCCGATCAAGAATATATACACTTTTCTATACCGGACTCGCTTCGTTCTATGCGTTACAAACGTTTGCACAAAGTTAATATACCCTGACCTTTCAGGTTTAGGGTATAACATAGCAAAAATAAAAACATCCAACATACGCTACAACTCGAGAAACGAAGTGCTGATGACACGAACTCAGTTCCATTTCAAGTTTTTTACATATCAAGTCTCTACATTTCAAGTTGTCTACATTTGGCGACTTGATTGTTGCTGCGTGTGATTCGCGCAAATTTGTTTTTTGCCTGCATCGACTTGCAGGAAGTTGAAAAATTAAAGGAACTTAAAACAGCAAATGAATCCAACGATGCAGATCTCTGTTGCCGATATATGAACACAAATGTTGGAAAAAGTGATTGAAAATTGGACCTCCAGATTAGATTTCGTCTGAGAAAGCATTGGCAGTGATTTGCCACAAATCATATTTAAATTATAATGGCAAATGATTACCTTTTGAACAAAGTCACTTTCATGCCAATTTTAAAAACTCATCCTTGTTTTATTAAATTTCAAAGTTCTGTACCTCTAAAAAATCACCCTTTATGAAACGAATGAGGGACACTTTCAATCTTTTGGAAGTAAATTCCAATGTGCAGCCTTTCAAAGCAGCTATTGTTCTAAGCCTTATTAATCCAGCCTAAATTATTTCTACTTCTTTGGCGATGGAACTTTGAACGAAAACAGTTAAAAAATTGTTTTTTGCCGTCAAAAAGCAAAAAACAATCTCAAACTACTAACAGTGAACCCAAAAAAAACTTGTACAGTATGCTTACGAATGTTTTTGCTGCATTATCTCTAAAAATATAAAAACCAACCGTATAAAATAAAATGGTAAAATGTACATTTTTCTATTCACTTTATAAATTTATTTAAAAAACATATTGAAAATATTATATTCCTAGACAAATGTATTTCTTCGACTTGGTCGAAATTAAAAAACCCCCACTAACGATTCGTGAGGATTTTGCTGTTTTTAACTGTTTTCTTGCAGCTTTAAGATAAGCTTCCTTATAAGGTTTCAATTTTGGTGTTGTATGGGAGGTGGGTGTGTTCGTAGGTGGTTGAAGGCAATTTTTCTAACACGTCTCAGTTTTGATATAATATACAAAAAATACCGAACTTTAGTTTTGAAGTTTATGTAACCCATAAATATTATGGTTTTAGTTGATGGATAGCACCCATTTTTTAACACACCTCAGTTTTAATATAAAATACACAAATACCGAATTTCAGTTGTGATGCTTCAATGTTAGCCTATTTATAGAGTTTTTTCTATTGTGGGTTGTATGGGAGGCGGGTGTGTACATAGACGCCCACTTTTCTTCCAAAATTTAGTTTTGACACAAAATACAAACTTGTCAAATTTTTTTCATGTACCTTAAAGAGAAGCCTATTAATAGAATTTTAAATTTTGGGGTTGTATGGGAGGTGTTCGTTGGTAGATGGCGACTATTTTTCTAACATATTTCTGTTTTATAGCTTAAATATCAGCCCCTTTATAGAGATTTCATTACTGGGGTTGTATGGGCGGTAGGCGTGGTTTTCATCCAATTTGACCCTTTTTCGAACTTGATCTTATTTTAGAAAAAAGCTCAAATCTCTAATTTCAGTACGATAGCTTGAAAATTACGGCTGTAATCGTGTCCACAGACGGGCAGAAAGACAGACGGACATAGCTAAATCAACTCTAAATCAACTATATATACTCTTCTATACCTACCACGCCTCCTTATGGGCGTTACTTTCGTCGTGACACAATTAATATACTCCTTTCGCAGTACGCTTGGGGGGGGGGGTATAAAATGATACATTTCATGAAGCAAAAAACAACTTGTACACTCTTTATATAACGCAGGTACCTTACCATCTCTTCATATAAGGGTAAAATATCGTTAACAAATCCAGTGGTTTTCCATTTGTAGGCGCCAATCGCAGCTTGTTCAGCAAGTGTACATGCAAGATTATACAAAAAAAGAAGAAAAAGCATTAATTGAAAGCCATCTTCAATATAAATGAAGAAATTAATAATAAAACTTTGGAAAGAGAAGAAGAGATTGAGGAATATTGATGAAATGATTAAAAACCCGCACTCTTCGGTTTGATATATTATTGATATGTACCATAAAAATAGGTTCTTAAGTAGAACTACTGGAAGTGGAAGGCCAAAACAAAATGCGCCACTTCAAACACAAAGGAAAATAGGTCGAATAACTAACGGAAATCCGAAAATATCTGCAGATGTAGCAAAATAATTAAATGAACACGGTATTGTTCAGGTACATTCATAAAGAGTACGAATTTTTTGCATTCGGAAGGCTTAAGACGTTATACAGCCTGAAACAAGCCACTGTTATCAGCAAAATATTAAGAAGCTGTTTGAGAAGCCAAAGAGTATATTACGAAGTAAGTACAGTTTTGGAACTTAGTGAAATTTATAGATGAGTCAAAATTAAATTAATTTGGATCCGAAGGACGAGGTTTTGTGTGAAGAAACAAACCCACACCATTGGATTCCAAAAATGTTAATAAAACTGTCAAATACGGCAGTGGCAGTGTTATGGTATGGGGTGAGATGGGAGCTAATGGGGTTGGAAACTTTCAGTTTGTTGAAGGAACAATGAATTAATTTGATTATTTAAATATTTAAAGGGAAAATTTGCTACACACACCCGCAAAATTTGAAATTTGTGACAATTTAAATTTGATCACGACAACGATCCAAAGCATTCCACGCTTGTGGTTAAAGAATGGTTTCCACCTCAAAATCCCGATTTTAGCCCAGTCCAGCATTTGTGTGCTCATATAGAAAAAATTAAGAGAAACAACCTTTAAAAACACAAAAGACCTTAAAAATTCACTCCAAAACATATGGGCGTCAATTACCCCTGATATAACCCAAAGTTTGTCTCTATTAATGTAAAAAAGGTGGTATACCTGCTGAGGACCACCAACAAAATACTAGTTTTAAAAAAGAATGCCGTAAATCTTTTTTTTTTGTTAAGATTTTGTACAATTTTTTTTGTGTGGCTTCATGAAAAGTGCCCTGTTTCTTTTCTGTTTAATTTTTTAGGAACCGTAAATTTTCATCATTTTTGATGTAGCTATTCGAAAAGTTAATAAAATAAAGTATATTTTGCCATATCATTTTATATAGTTTGTGTACATATTTTCAGAGATAATGCAACATAAACAAAAGTAAGTATATTGTATAAGTTTTTATACCCTAAACCTGAAAGGTCAGGGTATATTAACTTTGTGCAAACGTTTGTAACTCATAGAACGAAGCGAGTCTGGTATAGAAAAGTGTATATGTTCTTGATCAGCGTCACCACGTGAGTCGAGCTATCCATGTCCGTCCGTAATTTTTGTACCACATATTTAGAACACCAGTTATTCTCGTCGGTACCAGAAGCAGTCATTCACAGAACAACAGTCATTCTCGTCTGAAGGTAGCTCTAAAAAAAGGAAGTAGACCGATTTGAAACCCTAAAAAATACCTGTTTTTGGAAAATTTGGTTTTTGGATGCTATAGTGTCGTTATTTGTTGAACGAACCGCTTTATTTTGGTACCGACGATAACGGAATTAATTCTAAACATATTCCCTTTTTGGTTTTTATATTCAAATGAAGCACAAAAATTTTTTGATTACAACCAGCGGGGTACCTTTTTTTTTGTTGGTTTACTTTGACATGACAACATAAACAACAACATGATACACAAAATGAAACATACATAAAAACAACAACAACAAGAACAACAAATTTTGTAAAATTTAATTTTCAACGAGGCATTAAATTTTGGCCGAGGCCGGATCAAAAAACGCGAAACCAAATTGATCATGTTGTGATCGACGGAGACACGCTTCAAGCGTTCTGCATGTGCGCACATTTCGGGGGGTCAATATTGACTCCGACCATCATCTTGTTGCAGCCAAGATCCGCAAGCGATTGTTCAATGCGAAGAACAATGCAGGTGTGCAACGAAAGCTTGATGTCGATAAGCTGCTATCACAACGGACCGCCGAGGCCTACTACGCTCAACTCTCGGTTAAGCTCAACCAACCTTACTCTTGCCTCGACGACGCTAGCGGACTTTGTGCGCATATCTCCCACTCCAAGCGCACTGCTGCTGAAAAAGTCATTGGTTTTCGGCGCCCGCAACCTCGCAACCAATAGTATGACCAGGCGACGCGACAGCAGCAACAAATAAAAAAACGCTGCAGTCAGCTGCAACGCCAGCTATGCACGAAAACTATCACGATAAGACAAAGGAAGAGAGATGCCTTTTCAGACGTAATTAAAGAGAGCAAAAAAACCGTGAGCGAAAAAAAATGTAGGTGTACCAGGGTAAGAAGGATGCTTGAAAATTCTACCAACAGGTTAAGCGTCTAACCCAAGGTTTCAAGCCCGGAGCATCCACTTGTAGAGAAGAGAATGGTGATCTGGTTACAGATACAAAGTGCGCATTGAAATTATGGAGACAGCATTTTTCCAATCTGTTTGCAGGGGACGATACCAACAATTCCGCCCTTGGAGAATGCAGTCTGACACCACCAATCAACGACGATGGAGTGGAAATTCCACCACCTTGCCATGACGAGGTTATAGTTGCTATCCAGCGATTAAAAAACAACAAAGCCACAGGCTGCTGAATTGTTTAAAACCGGCGGCGGTGAATCGATAAGGTGCATGCATCAGCAAAATATGGCTAGCGGAAAGCATGCCCAACGATTGGAATCTCGGGTGTGCTTTGTCATATACTTAAGAAAGGAGACCCGACAATATTTCCATCGCATACAAGGTTCTTTCGAGCATATTGTGTGAAAGATTGAAGCCGCATACCTTATCAGTGTGGGTTCGTCCTGGCAAGTCCACCATTGACCAGATTTGTACACTACGCCAAATCCTGGAGAAAACCCACGAAAACCAAATCGACACCCATCATCTCTTTGTTGATTACAAAGCTGCGTTCAATAGCCCGATTCGGGATTGTTGCCTGTACGGAGCAATGTCCGAGTTAGGTATACCTGCAAAGTTGATAAGGCTCTGCAAGATGACGTTGAGCAATACATGCAGCTCCGTCAAGGTAGGAAATGACCTCTCCGAAATCTTTAGTACCGAACGAGGTTTTAGGCAAGGCGACCCGCTATCATGCGATCTCCTCAATTCTATCATGAAACGGATCCTACGAAAGGCAGGTGTACATCGAAATGGTACCATTTTCTACAAAGGTGTCTAGCTCCTTGCGTATGCTGATGATATCGATTTTATCGGCCGAACCAAGATGTAACTACTGCTTTCGTCGCTATCGAAAAAGAATCAGCCAAAGTAAGTTTGACGGTGAACCAGGGCAAAACAAAGTATATGCTGTCTGCAAACAGAGAAGCGCGGTGTCTAGGATGCCATGTCACAGCACGCAAATATAACTTTGAAGTTATTAAGAAGTTAACATACCTTTGCCGTAAACAGCAACAACAATGTCAGCCTGGAGATAAAGCAAAGAATAACAATCGCTAATAGGTGCTACTACGAGCTAAGTAAGCAATTCGGTTCCAGAGCCCTCTTGTTGGAAAGACAATATGTAGAAGAATAGAATTTTGAAAAATAAAATAGTTTCTTTGGTACGATAGGTAGTATTTTATTTTTGCGCACAGTGCACACTGGAACAGTATTTCAAATTAAGAACATTGGAATGGATTTACCAATGCAGAAAGTTGTTAGAAAATGGTTTTTAAGCGCAGGTCTCGCCTAAAAGTATAACTACGAGTGTGGTCGTGCAGAAAATCGTGATAGCATTTTCGTGATACTGCGCCGACATTTTACTCTCTTTAAAAAATGATCGGTTTTTGGTAGTAAGAAAAGGAAAGCAAATAATGACCGCATTATAAAAGAAAGAGCTGTGTTGGGCTATCGAGGAGATGCCTCACGTATACACGTGAAATGAGTAAGTATTCCGTATTCTACTGTGTTTAGTGCCAGAAGATATCTCTTTCTGACGTGATGCTTGCCATAAAATGCATTAGTGACTCTTTGAATGCGGCATCAATAGAAACTAAATCTTTCTTTAAGAAAACCACAAAGGAGATCACACGACCCGATGGTGGAATTCAGATGGGTGAAGACATCATCGAGGCCATAGATTCATCCAAAAATCCACTGAATCGAAACTTAAGTCGATGTCAGAAAGCATCAAGTCAATAAGGGATACGGTGCTTTCCGCTCGACACTAGAGCAGATAGTAAACGTCGTGATACAACAACCACTCAGAGTCAACGAAAACATAGATTTACAGCGATCCCATCTCGATACCTCTTCTATCTTTGAAAAATTGTTGGTAGCTTCGAAAATTTCAAAGGAAGTTCCCGTCACATCACCTCCCATAATTCCTACGTCTACCTCACCTATCGCAGCCTCTCCACCACCAATCGAACGTTTTGGAACATTATGGACCAATGCGGAGTGGAAAAAAAGGATGCAACGTTTAAAAGAGTGCAATGATGAAAGCAGCACTGTACTTTTCATCTAGGATTTCTACTCAAGGCGCACGAAAGTTGGGTAAATAATTACTTTAAAAAGGACCACATAAACATTCATGACTGCCAGAGGACCTCTTCTGCAAAAGCAAAAAAAATTAAGCAGCTTTTAAGTGAGTATACCCACAAAATACAGTTGGATGTTCCTGTCCCGATCTCATAGAGTTTATAAAGATGGAAACATACGGATATCCGAGTGGACGAATAGGACATCTCAAACCAGTCATCCCAAGTCTAGGAGTAACAGAATTAAGACCATTAAAAATATGCAGGGTAAAAGTAAAACAAAATCCCAGGATCCTAATTGGTCCCTTAAAACAAATATATTTCCCCCATTTTCCCTCTCAAAATATAATCCCCCACATCCATCAAAGATTTATAAAACATAATACATCACATCCATCCAAGACTAATATGCCATCAAAACAAAAGTTTTGGTTTTGAAAGTTACCCAAACTTTATACGCTCTCACTCGGATGCACCATCAGATAAAAATGAGAGTAACGTTCTCCACACACTCTATCCTAACTTTGTTCATTCCCATACTATAAACCCATCTCCTTCCGATTTTGTCACGAATCAAACCCATAACAAACCTGGTAGCCTCACTTCTTTCATCGACCCTCTTCAACCACCAAAAGTTAAACTTACTTTGAATTCTTGTACTGACAATGAGAGCAGATATGCCCTCTCTCGTGTTAGAGAGAACAGTATTTACAACAATAAGCGCCTGTATCTTGCTTACATGCATAAGGCACCGGTCTCCACCTGTATAGACGGCAAAACCAAGACAAACCTCAAAGTCTTGATACAGCAAGAAATTTTACCTACTGATATCGATGAATTATGTAAATTATTTACCATTTTTCACGAGCAACTCGGTTTCACCATCCACCAATTCAAAGATGATCTTGATACATACGGTGCTCATGTAAGGTTAAAACATGTCTCTTACCTTCAAAAGTCCCGTAAAGAGCAGCAACAATATTATTCCTAACCAACTTACGCATAATCAAATCTCTATTCCAAGCCCACTATTTGTGTCTCTGTACTACCAAAACGTTAGAGGATTATGCACCAAAATCTCTATAGTGTTTCTAAACTCTCTTAAACTTCCCTACGATATTTTTGCCCTAACTGAGACTAATCTTAACCAGGGTTTCAAAGATACTGAGGTATTTGCGTCTGATTTCGTGGTGTTCAGAGACGATGGACTCGATAAAGATGATCTCTCCTCAGGTCGTGGTGTCCTTCTTGCAATTCACAATCGCTTAGACCCATCCTTTGTAAAAAAACCCCATACAGCTAATTTTGAATTTATATGTGCCAAAGTTTGTGTCGCAAAGCGGTTCATATTCATTATCTGCTGTTATATTCGCTCTTCTCAAACAGTGAATTGTTATCAGCTTGTAGTAGACGCAATTGATTCACTTTTTGATCGTATTGACCAGGGATGATATTTTGAGTGGAATAGTACTTTTTTGAGTACTATTGACTCTACAAAAGTACCCGAGTACCTTCTTGCCGAAAAAAGTACCATGGCACTTTTATATTTTATACTTTTACTATTAATTTCATATTTAACAAGCACAGAACACACAAAAAAAGAAGTAACCTAATTGCATCAGCACCATAATCTTTACTGGGATATGACACTGAGCCTAATGAATAAAACGTTAGCAATTGCTTTTCCTTGGAAATTCTAAGGAATGACTTAAGTGTGGTATGAATAAAAACTTAAGTAATTCCTTTATCCTTAAGCAATTTCTTATTTCCTTAGCAAAGGGAAATTTTATGACCTTTCCTTAGTTTTTTAAGAAATTATTCATTCAAAATTATCTTATCAATTCCCCACTCTTCTGCCAACGGTGAGAATTTTCTTGAATCAAAATTTGATTAAGACCAAGTGTCGTACTCGTTTGTCAATATCTACGTGTTCCACACTCATACAAACAAGGGATTTGAAATTAAATCTAAAACTTGCTATTGTCATAATGTCAGGAGGTCCATAACAAAACGCAATAATTACACCATAACATTTTTTTGAATAAACGACGAAATGTAATTAAAGCCAGTAGGATATACATTGGAATTGTTGCATTTTGATCGGAACCATCATTTTTGGTATCGAATAACGGTAAAAATATTGACCCTTGGCATGTTAAATAACAATGTCTACATAGATTTTAATATCTGGAATTTGATTCATTAAAAAAATCAAAAACTTAAAAAGTGTTATTTATGTGACAAATATAATAAATTAAAAAAAAATTGGTTTTATTAATATAGAAAGGACGTAACTAATAATTCCATAATTTTACATGAAAATACAATACATTGCATAATTTGAACTTTATACAGTGTTATGTAATTAAAAGTTATTTAAAGTTGTTGAATGCAGATTGTAATGAAAATCGTCAAAAATTCAGTATTTAAAACCATATTTCCGTTTTTTTTTTTTGTTTCATGGAGGGTATTCTAACATATAATGCAAAAAACACTATTTTGATAAATCATGAGATACATCCTTTATATATTTATTTATTATGTATTTATACATATATCATTACTTAATAAAAAGTACCCTAAACAATAAAAAAGTACTTTTTGCCTCTATAAAAAAGTACTCTCGAAAATGATCTCATATCATCACTGGTATTGACCCATCTGACACAGTTATATTTCCGGGGGACTAAAATCTTCCCAGCCTTGAATGGGTTCTGTCAGATGACGAGTGTCATTATTTCCCTTCAAATGCTATATCTGAAAGAGAAATTCTCTTTACTAGCTGCCTTTTAGACTCTGGCCTTTACCAGTTGAGCGGAGTAACAAACAATATAAGTAGACAATTAGACCTTGTCTTTTCTTCAGATTTATATAATTGTGTAGTCTCTGCGAGTAACCACCTACTTTCAACACTCGATCACTACCTTCCACTTCTGTCTCTTACTCTTTCTTACAACAATAATATCATAAACACACACTTTGAGCACGCGTATGCTTCAAATTTCGGAAAACTGATTTTGTAAAAATTGAGATCTTAATCAGTAGAATCGATTTTCAACATCTTTTCGATAATACCCATGAAAATGTTGATAATGCTGTTACTCTCTTCTATGACAAAATTTTCGACTGCTTCACACAATCAGTCGCATTTAATAGGCAGAATAACTTTTCGTCATCTCCTCCCTGGTACAATAAAAAATTACGTTCACTTCGTAATAAAAGGAACAAACTTTGGCGCACTTATTTAACTTCTCGTTCTTCCATTGACCTCATCAATTATCTTCACGCCTATAACCTTTTTTCTGCGCTCTGTGAACATCTACAGTGGCTCACAGCTTATTTCGTGCAGACGATGTGTTAAATTTTGAAATGCTATAACTTGGTAACTAGTACTGGTAATGAAAAAATTTAAACGACATTTGTATCCTAGTAATTATATATTTTTATAGAAATTTTCATTTCTGTATATAAAAGTCTACTGAAAAGATAATTAACAAAAAACTGAAAATACAGCAAAATTCAACGCCACAGCTTATTTCGTGTACACTGTTTTTAAATGTAAGCTCTTGAACGTGATGCCGTTAGTTTATTGTTTTCTTTCGCTGTTTTTTTTCTTTACTATATCGTGATTCTTCTGATCGCAGTTAGCAGTTATTTTTAGTGTGAATTCAAAACAGTAAGTGCACAAATTAGTTTGTTTTAAAAATGGGCCATCGCACAACAAAAGAACTGCGCGAATTAGTTTTAATTCACTTTAAAAAAGAAAAAAGCCAACGGCAAATAGCTAAATTTGAGACTCTCTACAGTGTAGTACATCATCCAGCGCTTTTGCACGAAAATCATATTGCTTATAAGAGCAAAAATGCTCCAAATAAAATATTTACAGAAGCGGACGAATGACTTTTCTGCGAAAAATCAAAGAAAATCCGAGGCTTTCGGCTCCTTAATTGGCTTGAGGAGGTTGTGAAGGAGTTGGGCAAGAAATGCTGTGCCGAAACAATTCGTCGTCTGCTGCGGGAAAATGAGTTTAATGGTCGAGTAGCACGCAAGAAACCTTATATTAATAAAAAAAATCAGCTATGTCTACTGAACTTCGCTTAACAACACGTTTTATATCCTAGGACATTCTGGAATGGACATTAATTTTCTCGAGGGAGTCTAAGTTCAATATTTTTTGGCTCCGACGGAATGCAATATGTGTGGCGTAAGGCTAATACCGAGCTGAACAATAAACATCTCAAGCCTACAGTAAAACATGGTGGCGGCAGCGTAATGGTTTGGGCCTATATAGCTGTAGGGGCGTTGGAAAATTAGTTTTAATTGAAGGCATTCTGGGCAAGGCAATGTACCTTGATATTTCAAAAGAAAATTTGCTTCAAAGTGCCGACACCTTGGGCGTAAGAGAGTCATTTCGGTTCTACCAGGACAACGACCCAAAACATAAATCAGGAATCGTCCAGTCATGGTTGATTTGGAATTCCTCGCATCTTATGAATCCACACAGTCTTATGAGTCGGCACAGTCAGCCGACTTAAATGTAAAAGAAAATTTATGAGCAATTTTGGACAGTGGCATTCGCAAGCGGAATATTTCCAATAAAAATGATTTAAAAATGCCTTAATGGAGGAATGGCCACAAATACCCCCAGAGATTACAAAAAAGATGAAGAAGATGCTTAAAAATGTAATTAAACAAAGTGGTGGCCGCACAAAATATTAAAAAATACTAACATATAACATTTTCTTAAGATTCAGTGCAGTGCACGAAATAAGTTGTGACGTTGAATTTTGCTTCATTTTCAGTTTTTTGTTTATTATCCTTTTAGTAGGCTTTTATATAAAGAAATGAAAGTTTTTTTATTAATATATTATTACTAGCATACAAATGTCGTTTAAATTTTTTCATTACGAGCACTAGTAACTAAGTTAAAGCATATCGAAGTTAGAAGTTTCGTCTACACGAAATAAGCTGTGAGCCACTGTATATGAATCTTATCTCGCTCATATTCAAACAAAATTGGTTTCGGATCCTAAAAGCTTCTACAAGTTCATTGATATCAAAAGAAAATCTGACAGCTACCCATCTACCCTTACTTTTTCAGATATCTCGTCAGATAATCCGGAAATAATTGCAAACCTATTTGCAAATTTCTTCAGTTATAAGGATGAACTAGACTATTTCCTTATTTTTCCTTATTTCCTTATTTTCTTCATTAAGGAATTGTACTCAAACCGCGCTGACTTCTGTTGATATTACACTAACTGATGTCTTAGCAAAGCTACATAATCTAAAAGATGATTTTTCTCCTGGACCCGATGGGTTGCCTGCGTTTGTTATAAAAAAATTCGCGAATTTTTTGGCTCATCCTCTTTTGACACTCTTTCATTTTTCTATTTCTAACTCAGTTTTTCCAAAGTTATGGAAGAATTCGTACAACATATCTTTGCATAAAAAAAGACCTAAAAATGATATTTCTAATTACAGACCTATTGCAAAACTGTCATGTACTCCCAAAATTTTTGAAAGTATTATCTACGACATTATCTTCTTCCATTGCAAATCTACCTTTTCTCCTAGTCAACATGGTTTTCTCAAGAATAGATCGACTACCACCAATCTCACACAATTTGGTTCAAACACTTTATGCTCGTTGGAAAGTGGTTACGAAGTTGATGCAGTTTCCACCGACTTTAGTAAAGCGTTTGACAAAATCTGACACACTTTCATCCTTCTTAAGCTTTGGTTTTCCATCTCTGTTTATGTGATGGATTAAATCTTATCTCGAAGAACGCAGTTATAATGTCATCTTTAGATTTTCCAAATTCAAAATCTTTTACAGCTACCTCTGGTGTCCCACAAGGCAGTAACCTTGGTCCTTTGTTATTCGTCTTAACAATTGCTGATGTTGATGGTATCATCAATGAATCCAATCTTTCTGGTATGCTGATGATATGAAAATCTATCGGCGCATACAAACTAATGCCGATTCTCGCAAACTTCAAGACGATCTGGTGAGCTTTTCCATTTGAAGTCAAAAAAATCTTAACATACCTTAGAAAAAAAGAAAATAAAAAAATCTTAACAAAAAGCTATAACATATTCTTGTAAGTGACTCCAACTTCCTCCGAAAACGTATTACATTCTTGGCAAGCCAGTTCCCTTTGTATGCTTTTCACGGGATTTAGGTGTTTTTTGCAACAAGAAACTTAACTTTAGGTCTCATATTGATAATATCATTAGTAGAGCCAACTCTGCACTTGGTTTCGTGAAACACTGGTCCAGAGAGTTCTCCAATCCTTACGTGACTTAATCTCTCTATCTATCCTTTGTTAGACCCATCCTCGAATATGCCAGCCAGGTTTGGTCTCCCATCTACAACACCCATTCAATGCGAATCGAAGCCGTTCAACGCAGATTCATTATACCTCCTTACCTCCTTATCCCAACCGTCTGAAGTTGATTAACATGCAAACACTTGCAAAGCATACTCATTCATCAACTAGTATGCGGAACCATTAACTGACAGAACTACTCCATTTAATATCTTTAATACCAACCCACGCAACCTTAGGTCTATACCTCTCTTCCACCTTAACTTTCACCGCACAGACTATGGATGCAGTGAACCTATAACCAGAATTCTTTGGGTAACCAATTATTTGATCAGTGAATTCGATTTTCATCTGAGCAGACCACTACTCCGAAATATCCTTCTTAACTCCAACGCCAATTCCTCCCCCTCTATAATGTATTCTTCCAATTAAGATATGTAAGTTGTTATAAAAATATCAGAACATTAAATGAGTTAATCTTAGTTAAATAGCACATTTTTATAATTGAGAGTTTAATTCTCATTAACCTTTTGTGTAACATATAATTTAAATTCACTAAAACTGTTTTGTATGGTTCTTGATTTTTGAACAATTGCCTTGATTTTTCAACCCCATTAGGCTTCGAAAAAATTACTAACTTAAGTAAAACACTAATAGCCAATTTGTTCACCGAGTATTTGCGCTAATCCGTGGATTAGTCCACTTTTAAGCCATGGATTAGTGAAAATGGATTTCTTCACCGAGTATTAAGGCGCTAGTACTCTGATTTAGACCTCGGTACCAGCTAAACTGAGGATTTGCTGAACCATTGAAATCGGAGGTCTAGCGCTCTTAGTCCGCAGATTAGAACGATTTTCATTTCGTCAACACATAAAAGCAAGATTCAACTCGCTGGCACCCATGGTTGAATGTTGTGTTTGTTTACCTTTTTATCAAAAAACAAAATATTTACAGTTGATGTTATAAAAGAATACAAAGTATCAAACTTGTGAAGTGCAAATTATATTGATAAGTTAGTTTATTTAAGAATGAAAGGAAAAATAAGAGAATATTCATCAACAGCTACCTCATCCTCTTCTTCATCAGCAGCTTCTTCGTTGATTTCAAAGGAGTTTACATCTGTGGAAGCCGGAACTGTCGCAATTTGGTTCTTCCTGTCGCAGCATGCCTCAAGTTAAGTAAAGCATCAACAGCCAGTTCCAAGAGTTAAAGGGCCCACCGCCCTTTGCTATTCTTTTCCTTCACGTAGCGGTAGTTCCAGTGATTGAACTCCACCGCAAAACTGTTCCGTGACGTCTTTGTGGCTGAATTTTGTGGATCCAAATCTTCTTAGTCCAGACGCAATGTTAAAATTTTGCTCCATAAGCTGCACAATTTTAGGGAACTGCCGACTGTTGGTTTTTTTCATGCTAAAATTAATTTAAAATTTGCTAAACACCAGAAAAAAACGGAAAAATATAAAAATATTGCACGTTACTTACCTTTTTGTTTATTTTATAAGTTTTTTAAGCAATAGTTTTATATTTTGTTATGATTCGCCAGCTGCTCACCAAGTATTATTATTCGTCTGTTTTTGTCTTTTAAGTCGAATCGAATTTTTTAAATTCGCGAACTGATACCAACTTGGCGAATTTTATACGGTTTTTAATCGATTCGCGGACGGTGATAGGGGTATTAATTCCTATAGCACAGTTAACCATCTTATTTGCACCAGATTGCAAAATTATGCAGTTGCATAGATTTGCTATCAATTGTGAATATATTTTTTGGAATACTCTGCAGGACTTGTAGCAAAACTTAATAGCTGATTTGCAAAAGAAATAAAACAAAAAATCTGAGCCTTAAATCTTTTAATTTTAATCCATTGCAATAAAACAAAATTCACTTCTTTGATTTTGAATCTTATACATTTTTGACACTTGAGCTTGCAACCAAGTGTTGCATGTATGTAGCATTTATATGCTACAAGTTTTAGGTGTTGCATATTTGCAACAACGTAGCAAGTACAAACGTGTGTATTTTGTTAGTGTAGTGCAAGAATATGCACAGAATATGCATAGACTTTTGCAAATGCACTCATGCAAGACCATTTGCACCAGTTCGTGAACTCCACTTATATTAGTATATATTAGGGCGGGTCAAATTGTTCGGATGAGGAAAAAAACGAAGAATGCATATAGCAGAATCGTAAACTATGATGAATTCTGAGAAAATTTTATCCATAAACCATAGGTCTAAAATCAATCCCAATATCGCGCAAATCGAGATTCAAATTTGGGTATGGAATTAAAAAAACAAATAAGTTTTACATAAAACGTACTGTCGAAAAAGGCAGCGAGTATCATTGGTTTTGGGCATGTTGAAAACGAAATTTTGCCAGCTCTCCGAATTTATTTGTTGTAATATTTTGGCTCTTAAACCAAATTTAGCCAACCTGATATTTAAATATTGTAAAAAAATTTAAAAATCGTAAAAACGATTTTATAATTTTAATTTTACTTACTATTTAACTACACTCCTCTTATTTTAGTATATAAATAGTAAACAAAATTGGAAGTAGAAACCACTTATTGCAAAACTGACCACATTTTTAGTAAATAGAAATCTATTGTTTTGTTGACAGTCTATAGTTAATCGATCGCATTCATAAAACATCGTGTTGTCAGAATTCTCCTCGTGATAAAGTTTATGCAGTGAATAATTATGAAATCTTCTGCAAAATCCACTGATTAGTTTGTTTTGGAAATGGACTTTTCATTTGAAATCTCAGAGTCAAGTTATTTGCCATATCAAAACATCAGTGATTTCGGTTCTCCAAGCGAGTTAAGTGAGCTTATTTTGCCAAGTAAGATATTTTAAAGTACTATTTCTTTTTCAGTGAACGTGAGAGAGAAAATGGTAAACACTTTTCTTATAAAATTTTTACCAAACAAGTCGGAAAAAAATAATTGAAATATGGGCGAAACGTAATATTAAAATTATTTATTCAAAAAGTGTCGCAATTTAGTATTTTTAGTATTTCCTTAATCAATAATTATAAAAACAAAATCAAATATAAATCTAGACCCAATGTAATTGTCCTTTTCTTAAAAACAATAAATGAACTTTTTTATATCGAAAAATGCCAATGCATCAAATGCAGATCAACAATCAACACAGCCACCAACTACTCATGATCCAACATATAACATTGACGTACCGAATATGGATATTGAGATATTTTATATTTGAAATACCAGCAACCACACGCCATGTCACATTTAAGAGGGGACCGTATAGCAAAAGGGATGACGCTTTCAATTTTCCCATAATGGCGATAAATTTGGCGTATCGGATAGAGTCGCATCTTGTTTGGCTACAGCTCCTTTTAAAGACATTGGCTTCAGAGATGTCCATGGCGATTATGTTATCATGTTTCATGGATAAAGCTCGCGAAAACAGATATGTAGAGATTCAGTTTGTCGGAAACACCTCGGCGATGCCAACATAATTGCTTTTTTTTTGACGGAAAAAAATATGAGGCCTTGTGGAGAGTGGAAATGAATGGAAAATTTCACACAAGACTGAGGACTCTTGTACAAAGCAAAAACAACTACACGAGTTCTTTCATACAAAAAATTTTTCTTTTGACGAATGGCAAGTCGACTCTTTTTTCATTTCAGGTTGTATCTGATTTTGAGCGCAATTTTGTTTGGAAATATGCCTCCACCGCTCAAAACAGAAGACGCACGCGGTCTTTCTACAGATGTGAAGTATCTGTATCGATTAGCTAAGGCCGTTTCTGAAGGTTTTTGTCCTGCAGATTTAGCCAGTATGAAACGCGGACAAATAGGTATGCTCGTTGGCTTACCAAAGCTAGCAGACTATTGCGACTATACGTAACTACAAATTCACCATCAACAAACTTACAAACTCTAGAAAAATATTTTATGAAAGTTTATGTACCAATGTACTTTAATGTAAAGTATTATAGTTCTGTTATCTATGGCAGTGCACTGCTTGCAAAATTTATACAATCAACGCAATATTTTTCACCGAATCTAAGGGATATTGTTAACGCTGTAGGACAAAATAATGCCTATTTCGGTCATCCAGAGAATGTTTTATTGACAATGATCTTTGATGATAGAAAAATGGTTCGCGAAAGAGGAATCAAAAAGATTTTGTATTATCGAGATAAACTTTATGATCCAATTTTTAATGCTCAGACTATATTGATTTGATAAACCTAGATGATGACAGCATTTAATCCGAACCTCCATTCACCGCAAGCATTCCATACGAGCACATACTAAGTTATCTAGAGCAGGGATGCCCAGCGCCTAACTCTTTCCACTCTTTGCACTCTTTACAACAACTTCGATCTTTTCATGATTTTTGTAATTCGACGAATTCAGTTTGAAGTAAAATCATTGCTATGTTGTTTTTTTAAGAGCCATCAAAAGACGATATCTTGCATTTGCATGTTGTTGTTTTTGTGTGTTCAACAATTTAACTTGTGCGCTTGAGCTCGGTCAGCATTCCTGTTGTTGTTTGTATGTCCTTTTGTTATTTTGCTTGGGCACTGCCAGTATTCGTGTTGTTGTTTTTAACATGCTCCACTCTTTACAACAACTTCAATATTGCAATGATTATTGTAATTCGGCGAATTAATTTTTCAGCTTCTTATTACTTTATTGTTGTACTTGCGCACATTGAAGGACTCGTGTTGTTGTTTTGTGTATTTTATATTTATGAACTTTTGCGCTGGCGCAGATGTAGGTTTTATGCGCGTTGTTGTTTTTATGTGTTTTTGTAGTTAGAAAAATTATTGTGTCACGAATCCAAAGATTTGTTGTTGTTGTTGTCTTTTTGTTGTAATTGTTGTAGCACTCTTCAGATAATTTTTCTGGGCATCACTGATCTAGAGTTTGAAGATGCGCCGCGACCAAACCCACAAATTCCATCGCATATTCAGGGAAATGAGCGATTTGTTCAGTTACTTTCAAGTGTTTCGAGACGCGTAATTGAAAAAATAGAGACGACGTTATGGCAGTAGCTATAAAAAGTCGAACTAAAACCAAAATACGAACAAAAAGTCTAAAATTTTACTTTTATTTTACTTTTAGGTATAATTAAATATCAGGTTGGCAAAATTCTTTTAACATAAATTCAAACTCGGAGGGCTAGCAAAATTTCCTTTTCAACATGCCCAAAATCAATGATAAACGTTTCCTTTTTGTAACTTTTCAACAGTATTTTTATATAAAATTATTTATTTTTTTAATTCCTTAACCAAATTTTGACCTCGATTTGCGCGATATTGGTATTGATTTTAGACCTATGGTTTCTTGGCGAAATTTTCTAAGAATTCATCAGAGATGACGTTTCTGCTATACGCTTGGACGATAAAAAAATTTGACCCGGCCTAGTATATATATTGCACAACTTCAAAATGCAATCATATTTAATCTTGATATTTTACGTTGAAGGGACCACGGACTAAATAGACTGAAAAGTGGTCCCACTTAAAATTAAAATTTCTTAAGGAAAAAGTTTGAGTGAAAATCAAGAATATATAAAAAAAAAATTGGAAAATATTACTCATTTTAGAAAATCAGCCAGTAATATACGAGTCATTTTAGTACGATTTCACCTATTTGATAATGCTATTTAACAATATTTAATATTAAAATATATTTTTTTAATTTTTTTATTTATAAATATACATATATAAATGCGTTTGACCTTTATATGAGGGTATTGCCAAAAAAATCATTTTAATATTAAATAGTAGGGGAGAGTGGGGTGTTGTGAGACATGGGGTGTTGTGAGACACGTCAATATCTGACATAGTGGTAATGTTATGAATGCTCACAACAACTGTAAGATATTTTCTCAATGGGATCTCACTTATTATGTGTACTCATCGCATTGACACGTGTTCCAGTGTGTGTAACAATTTTGAGTTTTGATCGCGCTCTTAAAAGTTTTTTGTACAGTTTACCTTTGTGGAATTTCCAGAAACATTGCCAATTAAACGTGAAGGTAAATATTTATTAAAATGATATCTCTTCCATTGCCTTCAAGTCAACCAAAGTGATTTTGCAAAAAAAATTGCGGGTGATGATGGCGCAGTGGCCATTTGAAAATGTCGAATTTGGGGTGTCGTGAGACAGTAAAAATGGGGTGTTGTGAGACAATTCATTTTTGTTTTTATTTCATTATTTTTATAGCCATCATGCCACCAAATGCATATAAAGTATCGCCAAAGCCAAAAGCAAATGTGGCATCCATCCACCTAGTGGCAGCCATCAAAGAAATTGCCATAAAAAATAATTGTTTTCGAGTTGTCTGCAAATCATATAATTTTGATAAATCTAGAGTGTATGCAACCCGTTATATCGAAAAGTTGAAGACACAATTTTTTCCGCATCGGCTTCAAATGATAAATTAGTCGATTTTGTTGCATAGCAAAGTGTCAAAACTGGCAGCAAACCATTTTTTCCAATATTTTACAAATTAAATAGGTTTTTCAAGGCGTCTGAGCTGAGCAGTGCACTAGAGAAGGTTAGTCCTCTGAAGTTTGATCCCCTATTCCAAAAATCAAAACGCGACCGGAAGCCTATGTGTGCAACCGTATTTACAACTTCCAAGAATGTGGCATTATTGAGGAAAAAATCCCACCAAAAGAATGAAAAAAAACTAAAACAAAAAAAATCGCTCAAGGAACCAGCAAAGCGTAGTCATCGTACGAAATACGTACCGGAAAGAGTTTTGTCATTAGATGATGAAGATTTATATTTTTGCATCTTTTGTAGGGCAAACGTGCCAAAGAGTTTTTTTTTTTTGGATTCGCCAAGGGAGTGTGAAATCTCATGAATACGTATAGCCCGTACTATACGCATGCACGACTTACATTCTAAAATCATTCCGGACAAAACAATTTCATTAGTTGCAATAAATGTGATCGAACTGTTCATCTGCAGTGTGCCAAAATGAAAACAGGATATTTTAACTGTTAGACGAATCAGATTAACGCGAACAATTTCCATTTTGTTATATTTATAGTAGTGTCTCACAACACCCCATAATTTTTTAAAATCCAAAATTCCAATGTTTTTTTCAGGCTTCAAGAAAATTCTTAAATGTTTTGAATTTCAAAAAATTGTCATCGCAGGTTGTTAGGTAATTAAATAAGCTAAACAAAAAATGTTTCCAGAAAAAAAAAAATATTAACTTTTAAAGAAGTTATCGTCCAAAAACTAAACCTGTCTCACAACACCCCACTCTCCCCTATTGTTAAATATCATTATCAATAGATGAAATCGAACTAAAATTACTCTTATATTGCCGGCTGGTTCTCTAAAATGAGTCATTTTTTCCAATTTTTATTTATACATTCTTGATTTTTACTCAAAACACTTTAAATTTCCACAGGAAATCTTAATTTTAAGTGGGACCACTTTTCAGTGTATTTATTGCGTGGTCCTTTGTTGACTTAAAATATTGCACTTTATTTTTAGTGTTGCAATTATTTTTTACTCGTTACGAAAATAGTACTCGAAGTCTAAAAAGTATTCGAATAATCGCTTTCTGACTTTTGCTTATGAGGTTACTACAGGTACTGTTTAGGCAAAAAAATGTTTGTTGTTTTATTTCTACTTACCCTGAAAATTAAATGTAATTGGAGTATTTTAGATTACATTAAAATTTTTTTACTTTGTAAAAATTAACAGGAAAAACTTACTACCAAAATGTCTCAAAGAAGTCATCACTACAAATGAGTTTTGACAACCGGATATTAAAACATTTGTCAAATGTGGTATAAAAATTGGTATACAGCCAAAAATTGGTATACAGAGTGTGAGCGCTTAAGCGCTGATTATAATAGACGAAACGGAACGTGGGCAAGTGCAAAAACATATATTGACATTGTCAATATATGTTTTTGATGATGTGCATGTAGTTGTTGTTGTTAATTTCTTTTGTCTTACGTATGGTTTAGATCAGTCATGAGCAGGAAAATAAATTTAATGAGCCAAGGTTTTTGTTTTTTAAAACAAACACAAAATTTTCCTCATATTTGCTTTTGCTCATCGTTGCAAAAAAAAAAATTAACCAGCAAAACAAAAACAAATCATGTGCGTTTTGTGCTACACATGTACAAACATTTCAAGCGCAGCGCAATCGAGTAATGCCATGTTCACACAGAGAGTTTAGTTTGCGTTTCCAGTACAAAGTTGCGTTTTGCCCTTAAACTCAATTTAAACGCTGACGTTTCCAGTACAATTATGCAGGAGAAAACGCAACTAAACACAACTTGCCTTCTACGTTTACCAAAACTCAATTTGATACATGCCTAAAAGTATGCTAGTGTTTGATGAAAACATTCGTTCAGTTAGATTTTAGCTGTGTTCGATTCGATTGAACGATAAAAAATGCCAACAACAGCTGATTCTGAATTGTGCAAGTTTCTATTTGTATTTTATTATTAACAAAAATAAGCCAAAAAACAAATAAAATAACTTGGGAAAGTTTAGAAGATGAGGGTTTCTCATCAGTCACTCAGTATGGGCCGTAAAAAGCTGAGTTTTGAGCGAAATTCCAAAAATTGGCGATCATTTCAATCCACCGTAAACTCAATTCTGCCGACGCATCTCTGTGTGAACAGCTGCATTTAAACTCAAACGAAACGCAAACTAAACTCTCTGTGTGAACATGGCATAAGGCTTGCTTGGCTTTACATCAGGCATGCGCAGAAGGCCGCCCATGGGCGGATAGCTTTCACATGCATACGACAGCTTTCATCCAAAAAAGCTTTGCAGTCAAAACTCGCACTGTTACACTGAATATTTATTCACATTCGTGCTATCACAGCACACGATCATGATTCAATGAAAAAAAGGTTATTCGTATTTTTGACGTCTTCTCTATTTGGTATGCTTATTTTAAAATGAGAGCAGAATGAGAACATGAGAGCAATGTCATTGGGTCGAAAAATGCATACGGTTGCCTAAATATCATACTATTTGATATTAAAGTGACAACAATTAATTTTTATTGCTACTTTTAATGCTCCGTTTTTTTAAGCATTAATAGATTAGAGGGGACTTAAATTAATAGCAATTGTTTAAACAAATATTATAAAAACTTAAGTTATGCATAATATTAGTCATAAAAACTATATAAAAAAGTTAAACTAGCGAATTCTCTAAATATAATTTTTATAAAGGGTGATTTTTAAGAGCCTTCGGATTTGATTTAAAAAAACAAACACATAAAATCTAGAGAAATGTATGAAATCTTTATTTGAGTCACAATAACGATCTATATAATTCAATGTTTAAAGATTATTTCATGTAAATGTTGACGCCGCCTACGCCTTAAATGGTTCATACGCTAGTTCCAATTTTGGCATACTCTCTCCAACATATCGGCCGGTATCTCTGGAATAAATACTTCAATGTCGGCTTCCAGTGCGTCAATCGTTGCGGGCTTGTCCCTATAGTCATGAGCCTTAACATGGCCTCTCAAAAAATAATCTAAAGGCGTTAACTCGCATGATCTAGGCGGCCAATTGATCGGTCCCGAACGTGAAATAAACTGTTCACCGAACTTGCCTCTCATTGTTTCGCGTGCTGTGTGACATGTGGCACCGTCTGGTTGAAACCACATGTCAGGCAAGCCCAGCTCTTCCATTTTGGGCCAATGATCCACACCCATGATCCACACCAAACAGTACATTTTTCGGGAAACCAGAAATGAGCTTCGTCGCTGAACACAAATTTTCTGGAAAAAAAGTGGAATTTTGGAAAGAAAAGCTCGACGGTTAATAAATTTTTTGTTTCATAAATTCACTGAAAAAAGAAAAAACGAACGTGAATATCGCATTTCAGTCAATTCTGAATGAATTTATTGGCAACTTGTTTAAAACAGCGTCACACAAATTTAATGTTTATTTAAAATTTGCACACGAACTTTTAAATTTAGATTAATTTGAAGCATACACTTGATACAATACCTACATTAGAGCGGGTCAATTTTTTTTTTTATGAAGCGTATAGCAAAAACGTATTCTATAGGTGATTCTGAGAAATTTTGCTGAAGAGACCACAGCTATAAGTCGGATTTGGAGCCCCCCAAAATTTCAAAATAGATATTTTTCCATATATACATAGAATAATTCAATTAAATTCGTCATAAAATCGGATAGAATTAGAGTAGATTTCTCAATGTGGGCTTGTTTGAAACATATTTTTATCACCTTTCAGAATCTGTATTGATACCATAAGCGCAACCAAAGGGGGGGTTTCGGGGTTTAAACCCCCCCCAAAAATTATTGTAGTACCAAGCAAAATAGTATTCAATCAAAGTGAGTCACATGAAAAGCAATCACACGTTTTATGAAATGAGTGAAAACCCCAAATGTATATTTCAAATCAATTCTGGTTGATGCATAATCTGCTAAGTTAGTCATATTTTATTCCTTCAAACTGCGCATTAAGCCGGATCGATTTTGTATGGAGAAAATAAAGTGAGCCGGACACCGACTCAAAAGTAAGAATTACTCTTAAAAACTAGAAAATATTTTTTTTAAACACCTATAAAAAATTTATTTTTCTTGATAGTCAAATGCGTTGAAGATTATTGGAAAAGTATTGAGCTCTTCTTTCTTTTGGTGTATCGTATGGTGTTGTTTAATCAAAACTGAGAACTATGAAAAATGCGTTTTTTATAAGTGTTAAAAAATATAAATATTCGAAAGCCATGAATTTTGTACTGGAGCGCTATCTAGCGCACATTTAACTAAAAACTGGTTAAAAGAAATCGATTTGCGTACCTAAAAACTCATATGTACCCATTTCCAAAATTTTTTTAGTGTACCATGAAAATCTTTAGTTTTTTGCTTATCTTGGGTATGCATTCTGAAGAAAAAAGTTTATGCAAAAAAATTTGTTTTCTGCAGAAAAGACGTTCAGAAGAACCAAAACCGCTCCATGGGGATTTCTCCGATCCAAACAAAATTATACAGAAATTGTTTTTAAGAGTCCCTCTAACTTTTAAGTCAGTGTCTAGTCAAATTTCGATTTCGATCCGGCTTACTACACATGATTAATTTTTGAAATATTTGGAAACAAATTAATTCAAAAGTAAGACATAGTAAAAAAGCCTAAATTTGAGGAAAATCGGTTGAGTCACTCGCCACTGAAAAATCAAAGAAATTTCCCGTTAAATTGTTATTTTTCGTTCTTTTTTAAAGTCATTTTTTAAGCATCGATAACACAAACTTATAAGAATTAAGTTTATAGAAAAGTAATGAGATTCATTATAAAAATAATTCCGAAAGTTTTAAAAAAAATTTACAATTTCTAATTTTCCATCGTTGTTTCCAAATTCCGTTTCAGAAAATTTCTCAAAATTTTTAAATATTATCCGATATTAAGGAATTATGGCTTATTGGGTAAAAATATGTTGGTTTAATTTTTCTTCTGTTCGCCCATCCAGTGACAAAATATAGTTATACACCTTATTCATAATCTTCCATTGGATTTTCAAAATCAGCTTCATGAAAATCCCTCAAAATTGTGCAAATATTAACCGATTTTGGAAAAGTGTAGGAAAGACCTATCGTTAAAAATATATTATTTCGATTTCGTCAGCATTTGCGCATTGGACAAGTAATACCAAACGATTTTTTCAAATTCAGAATCTTTGTTTTTCATCCCAAGTGTCAGAAATTAAGCGGTTTTTACTTTCAGAATTGAGCATAATTAGTGCTCACTAAAGGACGAATTTTAAAGCTAGTGCCATCCAATTGCGTATTTTTACAACGAAGTGATGTATGGATGAAAAATTTTCTCTGCACTCAAATATGTTATAGAGTTTTCTCCAGAGAATACTTTTCTCTAAATGTGGTACTAAAAAATCCCTAAAAATGATAAAAGGCTTCCATGAAAAAGGGAAATATATAGAAATATATCGTTTTTAGAGAATAAGACTTTCTTATTTTTGAAAAAAAATTTCATTTTATTGAAGAAAATACTTCGGACAATGAATTTTTTATCAAAATTTAGTAAAAATTTTTCATTTTCCTTAAATTTTTCTCTATAAATGAGAATTTTTTGTGCGAGAAAAATACTTATCATTATTAGAGACATTGAAATATTTCCATTTCCCATAAGTGAAGAAATATTTATTTGAAAATTTGTTCTAATTGAATTAACGAAAATAGAGAAATTTTTTATCGGAGAAAGGTAGGTATTATTTTCTGAATGTGTGGGGAGAAAAATATTGAATTTTTGCTGACCTTATTGGGACCCGAGTAAAAATGAAAATATTTTAGCTCAAGCCTTATAACCTTCGTACAACTGCCAAACAAGAAAAAAAATCCATTAAACGGCCTTCAACTGGTGCTTGTAAAATATTTTGGCCGAACAGATCCTAAGCAACGTTGAACACAGTTAATTTTAAAACGACCGCTACCACTACTGTTCACCTTCTATAAGGATAGAATGTCCTGACAGTGACCGTTTTAATTAAAAAAAAGAAAAAAACAAAAATATGGTGCTGGTCTTGACTGAAGTTTGAACAAGGATCCATTAGTGCAAAAATTGAACGCACTAACCGCTACAACTCAGCCGCTGTAATAACGTAAAATTGATTTTATATATAAATTCTACATTTGATAAAACCCCCCCCAAAAAAAATTCCTGGTTGCGCCCCTGATTGATACCAATATTTTTTTTTATTTTTAGTAGAGATATTAGGAATTTTTTGTCGAAAAATAGCCTAAAATTAACTTTTAACTAATAAATTCTGAATTTTTTCGATTTTTTCCAGATTTGTTTTTGCAGATTATGAAAGTTCAGATAATTTCCAACAACTTTTATCACGACCAATTTTTTTGTTTTCGAACTCCTTTTTGTAGGAAAATCATTCTGAAAAAATCAACATTTTCAAGATTTCAGCAAAAAAACACTATTTTTACATTTTTAATTCAATTTACAATTTAATGTTTTAATGTGGTAATATTATATTTTAAGGTCCTTTTTACTTTCCATGCGAGGAATTTTCATACGACTTTCTAAAGTCACTGCCATAACTCCTTCACGATTCTTTTCTATGACTTGTTTTGAAACACTCGTTAATAACTGCACATGTCTTTCTGTTCCTTGTATGTGCATTGGAATTTGTGGATCAGCCAGTGGTGGTTCATCGAAATCTAAGTATTCTACCAAGTGATCATATGGAATCTGTCGAGTAAATGCTGGTTCATCATAAATTCTTTGAGATGTTCTGGAATCAATCCACACGAGCATTCTGTTGTTTTTAATTTGCAATTACATTTGCCAATATAAAATAATTCGTTTATTGAATCAACAAATGCTTTAAATTCATCTCTTTTGTTTCTATGTTGTACATGTTTCTGGTATTTATCAAGCAAACCAGTTAATTTTTTTAAAACACTCTTTCTATTAATGATTTCAATTTTTAATTTACACCAAATTTGGATCAATTTATCTGTTACGTGAGGAGTAAAAGTTTTATACGAGAACATTTTGTTTTCAAATTTAGCACGATCACTTAAAAAATAATAATATTTTAAAATGTCAGATTTAGTAGGCAAACTAAGATTATTTAAATCACTTGATAAACCAAAAACAACAATATCTTGATGAGGCATGTTGGTCAATTTAGAGTCAAAACTTGTTGATGTTGTTGCTTCCATTTGCGAAAACAACGCAGACGATGTTGATGGTTCTTGATTATCCATAATAACTTTATGAAATTATCTGAACTTTCATAATCTGCAAAAAAAAATCTGGAAAAAATCGAAAAAATTCAGAATTTATTAGTTAAAAGTTAATTTTAGGCTATTTTTCGACAAAAAATTCCTAATATCTCTACTAAAAATAAAAAAAATATTGGTATCAATACAGATTCTGAAAGGTGATAAAAATATGTTTCAAACAAGCCCACATTGAGAAATCTACTCTAATTCTATCCGATTTTATGACGAATTTAATTGAATTATTCTATGTTTATATGGAAAAATATCTATTTTGAAATTTTGGGGGGCTCCAAATCCGACTTAGAGCTATGGTCTCTTGAGCAAAATTTCTCAAAATCACCTATAGATTACGTTCTTGCTATACGCTTCATCAAAAAAAATCGGTCCATACAATTCGACCCGCCCTAACCTACATAGATTTTTTTCCTTGTTAACTTGAGAAGAAATCATTGAACTATTTTTTACACACGAAAACTACACAATGAAACACTGAAAAGTACGTTTTTTTCCCCAGCATCACAACACACTGTTGGCAGATTGTCAAAATTTCTTTGTTTACAAAAAATAAGCATACATCATGATATAATGACCAGGTAGTATAAATCGCGAGGGCTCAACTGTCATTGGAGGCATAGAATGTCAAAATGACGATTTGACGCCAAAAGAATGCTGCTTCTTGTACAATAATAAATGAAAACAGGGATATTTCTATTTATGTGTTTTCCTTGAAGTTGGAAATATTTTGCATTATATATTATATTTTTGCGTAAATTGTATCATTATATTATATTATTATTAACTTTTGTGAAATATTTGTTCCTAATACTCCTAATAATTCTAAAATAAAAGCGGAGTTGTTTTAAAATAACGACAATCAAATATTACTTGCTAACTCTAGATGGAAAATATTGCTGTTTACCTAAATATAAGTGTTTACCTTTTTTAAAATGTTAAAAATGTGCAAGTGAAACAACAGTTATTGCATGTATTGCATGTTAAAAAAAAAACAGAAAAATCCCTTTCTTTTAGTGCAAAAGTAATAAGAAAGTGCAAGACCAAAGACAAAAAATTCCCTGTTTACTTCTTCTTATGATAACACTACTTGTATTTGACACATCATGCCTCCGTCTTGGCAGCGCAGTCGCTTTTTATAATACCTGGTTTTTATATCATGGCATACATCAAAAAATACGAATAACCTTATAATTATTCAATCATGCACACGATCAGTCGATGTGCGAACTTCATGCTGTAAGGTTGTGGTCGCTTGCTCCTGCGAGCCTTGTTAAATACGACAAGCTACCATTCATACGCATGAATATGCGTTCGTTCATTGTATCTGTTTGTCTGTAATAATTTTTTGTTTTTAAATAAAAGGGATTTAATTAATTCCCAGAATTTTACTAAATTTTTAAACGAAGCTTGTAGTGTTTAAAACTTCAACGCAGTAGCAAGCGACCGCAACCCTTCAGCATGAAGTTCGCACAGCGACTGAACGTATGCTGTGATTGTAACAATGAACGAACTCGTGCTTTTCGTTCAGTCTTTACTTGAAAAACAAAAGCTTTGCAATACAAACACAAAACTTTGTAAGTATTAGTTTGCGCACCCCTGCTTTACATGCATTTGTTGTTGTTAGCAAGTTAGAAATTTGGTGTACTTCGATTTTGTTTCTATTCTTTGTACGTGTTGTTGTTATATTTTGCACGCGTTGTTGTTTTTACAAATGTGCAAACACAAAGTTGAAAAAACAAAACAAATTTGTAGCTGAGCCAACTGAGCTAATTGAGCTACTGGAAGCTCATGTCTGGTTTAGATAGTTAGGTTAGTATTATAGGAAAAAAAAAATCAAAAAACAAATTGGCCATTTCAGCCCTTGAAAGGACTTTGACCGAGATTCTTATGTGTTTGATCAAATGTTGTGTGTGTTACACAGTGCAACACCAAAAAAAATAACCATATACGGACACCACTACGTGATAAAAGACTAAAAAAAAAGACCCGTGTCTCCCAATTTTCCCCAAAGTCATGCACTTTTTGTTTTATGGGCCCCCAAAGATTAGGGGCCTCGGTATCATTTTCGTAAAAATGTGATAATTTTCTCAGGCTCATATCTTGTAAACCGTTCAGAATTTTGATTTACTCTCAGAGGCAAAGTTGTAGCTCTTGTCATAAGGAACAAAAATTGCCAACATATAAAATCCAAAAAACTTCACCTTCCAGGTCAAAATCGCAAAAAACTTAAAAAATTTCGATTTTTTTTTACCTTTTTTCCCGTGTTCAGGTCCATAGGTAGCAAACCGTTCAAAATTCAAGGAAACAATCAACTACAAAAATGTACCTAAGATCTCAATAAACAAATTTCTAAAACATGTAAACTTCCTAGAGATGATTCTTAACACCGTTTTTTAATTTCATTTGTTTTTTATTTACTTCAACATTGAGTTACTATGCTATCTATTACAAAAATATTAAAAAAAAATATTCGTATTATAATAATTATGTTAAAATGTTATAATTATGTTTATAATGTTGATGGCCCTGGACTTGCAAATCGCGCTCTCTTAAGTTGTGGATCCAAATCGTCGACCGAATCGTCCGAATCTGACTCTGATTCAGAAATTATGGTGTCCACAGGCACGTTGCTTCCAGACTGCCCTCCATCATCAGCTCTTTCTTCTTCAACTACTTCATTAACATCATACAGGGTGATCTTGTGACTCCACCAACATGCCTCTGCAAGCAATGCGTCCAGGTTTTTGCCTTTGAACCGTTTTTCCATGGGCATTGTGGTTTGGTGAAACCGTTCTCCTTGCTCATCGGATTCGGTAGGGAGTTGTTTGATGAAATCGTCAAAATGAAAATGAAGAAAATGCAGCTTTAATGTCATCGATGCGCCGATTATCTCAAAATAATACAGCATTGCTTTCACCCATTCTCTTGCTTCCGGTTCCGCGTCTCGATCCGCTCCCAAGACTCTAGTGCATACACGCTGAAGGTAAATCCATGCCATTGAATGATTTTCATCAAGCGATGAAGCAAAGTTGCTCTTGAATAGCTTTCTAATGTCAGGGCTATTAAGTACGCCTGTTAAATGAAAACAAAAAATAAAGACAGAAAAGAAAACATTAACATAGTGTAAATAGCTACATATATATATAGTACAATTAGGTGAACAAAAATCCGTTTTAAATTTACTACAATACCTTTTTTAATTTTGTCATCGCTACGCTTTGGGAAAACGCTTTTCAAATAGTCGAATGCGTTTGGACAATTTACAACGGCCACTTCGATGAATTTTTTAACAATTCCCAATTTTATGTGGAGCGGTGGCAGCAAGATGTTTTGAGTATTGTCAATTAAATGTGCATTCTTCAGTCTATGTTGTTGTATTTGTTCATCCACACTTCCTCTTGGCCTCCACTAATTACATTGGAATTGATTCAGAGGTGAGCGTGAATCCCAATTACAAAGAAAACAAAAGAATTTTGGGAAGCCGCCCTTATCGATGATCCCTTGCATAATGTTGATGACCTTCAAATCACAGCAAATCTTCCATTTATTTTCGTAATATTTGATTTTTTCCATTATATCTTTCAATGTTTCATAGCTTTCTTTCATGTTGATACCCATTGCTAGCGGAATGGAAGGTTTTCGGTTCGACACATGCAACAACACTGCTTTCAAGCTTGAAACAGAACTATCAATAAATAATCTCCACTCACTAGCGATGTAGTTCATTCCCATTTTTACCACCAAAGCTTTTATATCGTTGCAGTAAGCGAACGAATTGTCATCAGTTAGAGTGTACAGCATCTGAAATTCAGCTTGTCGTTTGCGGTACGCCGTAGAGTTTACATTAGCATGTGTGAGTTTTCTTTTTCTTAAAAAAGCTGTTAAAAATATTGCAAGCCGCTGGGATAATCCCAATATGGCCACAATGAAATCCATTTCCATTTGTGTTATTAGTTGTGGTCCATCTCTTCCCTGTTGGGGCTCATAATCGGTATCAAATGGATCTTCATAAGTAACTCCACTTGCTGTACTCATTGCTGTAAATTCTGTAGTACGATCTGGAGTTGGCGGCCTTGGTGATACAAAATTTTCAGGTGCAAGCACTGGTAGTGTGGCTGTTGCAGTTGCTTTATAAATTTTGTTCTTATCAGCATGTCGATTTAGACGTAAATTATAATTTACGCATGCATAGCAACTGGTTGCATCATGATCACCTGGACGATTAATCCAGTTTACCGGCTTACAATACTTCATAGTACCTCTGCCTCCACTCAACCATGCCATGAGATTGTTATAACATTGGCGACACACTGTATTAGGTGTGTAATTTTCACCGGTCAAGTCCATTTCGTCGAAAAACAATGTATATGCTCTTTTGAATTCAGTAGTTAAAAGATTCTTTTCCTTTTGAAATCTTGTAGATGTTATTTTTCTGGTTTGATGACCGCAAACGTAGCAAAATAAATCCTTTTTTTCACACTGCATATCGAAATTGTCAGTTGCCAATGTTGTGTGCGAATTATGCAGTAGCACTTTCACTTTTTTTTACTTTCACTGTCACTTTATAACTTTCACCGCTGAGCTCTCGTTGACGTCGCGCTGTGCAATGCCTCGATGTGAGCGTCGTGTCGCTTTTATATGCTCACAATTTCATCTTTATGACAATGTGTTTCCAGGTATTTTTATATTTTGGCTTGTGTTTATGTGAATTCAATGCAGATGTTTGCTTCCAGGTAGTTTTTTGATAGAAGTTTTTTGATTTGTGAAGACTTTGGGGAAAATTGGGAGACACGGGTCTTTTTTTTTATTCTTTTATCACGTAGTGGTGTCCGTATATGGTTATTTTGCCGTGGCTTAAAAAATTACACACAGTGTTATTAAATGTTTGCACACAATTGACCGAGAACTGGACCTACATATTTTATGCCGACTCCGAACGGCTAAAGTTCATGTTCTCAAGAAGCTTTACATGGCATTTTTACTCTCTGAGGTTTGCCATTGTCTGCAGAGAGGTGGTGACCGATAAGACAAATTATTTTTGTTGAAAAAACTTTTCGCCGCGACTGGGGACCGAACTCGGGCTCCGAGCATGCTAAGCCACACACTTTACCTGCACTCCACGGTCACCAGTATTATAGGAAAATTCAGTTAATAATTACATTTTGAGTTTATAAAATAGAAAATTAAAATTAATTAGAACTTTAAATCATTAAAATAGTAAATTCAGCGAAAAATTTGAATTTTAAGAAAAAAACAAAATTAATTTTAAGTCCTGCTTTAGTTTTGTAAGTTTTAGCTTTAAGTTAAAACTTAGCGTAAATTAACAAAAAATAAATTTCTAATTTCTAATTTCTAATTTCTAATTTCTAACTCTAATTTCAAAAAAAAAGTTCATGATTTAAAATCATTCTTTAGCTATTTCGCAAATTTTAAGATTTATATAGATGATTATTGGAGCGAGCGAGCGAAGCTCGCATGGAACTGGTTGTTTGAAGCTGTTTAGAGACCTTAAACTCTCAAATGGATTTACCGATCTTAAAATTTATTTTTCTGTACTGTTCTATGCTTCCTAACTAAGGTTGTTTCCTTAGAAAGTTTTTTCAAATTCCACTTAGATTAAAAATAAATTGAAAATAATATTTTCGTGAGTTTTGTTGTTGTTATTCGCTAAAATAGTTTTCTTCTAACATGCTTGTGTATGTATCAGTCAATGAAAAAACCGGAAGACATGAAACGACAGCAAAAATCTTGCGGCGAATGTTTTTCGCTGCAACAGCTATTTATCAATAACCCAATAAACCACATAGCGGACTCGTTTTAGTTTCGATTTAGTAATGAAACCGAGAACTCGGATTAGATATCTCGTAATCGATTCGAGTTCGAAACGAGTCGCAATCTCGTAAAATAAATTTTTATATATCTGCAATTAATCATCGCAACATTGATTTTTTTGTTTTTAAATTTTTTTGTTTTTAAAAAATAGAGAAAAAACACCAAAAGCAAAAAAAAAACAATGATACATTTTTTTGTCTGAGCTGGGAGTCGAACCCACTTCCTCAAACGTTTGTTTTCAAAATAAAGCAAATTACGTCGCTTCTAAACAACAAATGCGATAGGCTAGTGGATAACGTAGGAAACTGGCATCCGGGAGACGCGAGTACGAATACTGAACATGCATATTTTTTTTTTTTTTTTTTTTAACAATAATAATCTTATAATCTTTTATAAGACACGCGTAAGACACGCGTAAGACACGAATATATTAAAAAAATTTAATTTAAAAAAAAATTGCTAAAATTATTCGAAAACGATTTGCAAATGTTGAAATTCTCGCTTCGGTAGTGATTCGATTATGATAAAAAATGTCGTTTCGAGAATGAAATGTGCATTTCTCCCGCCATTAGGTTCATTAGCAAAACATTTTCGAACTTCGTTTTCGAAATAAATATCCAAGATCTCGGATTCACCTCGAATTGGAGGCAAATTCGTTTGGTTTATTGGGAAATAGTAAAATATTAAAAAATAAGAGTACGAATGGAATTTATGAAGGAAAATAGTTATAAAATAAAAACAAAACATGCAGTCTGTTCATATTTGCATATCGGTGATTCCATATCAATTCGACAAATTTTTAGCAAAATCTGACCTTAGTGCTTCCGATTTTTTTGAAACTTTGTAGATTAGTAGTTCACATTGAAAAAACATATTCTGTGTTTTTTATTATTGCGAAATGTTTTTTATTTGTAAAGTTATACACTGTCAAAAACACTACAAATTACATAGGTGCATGTATTTGAACAGATTTATCTTCTAAACTGTAAGTCGTATAGTTATTGTAACGGCGATCTACCAACAACGTCGTTACAAAATATACCAACTCAATCTGCTAACGAATGCCTGTTAAGAACAACAAAAACATCACCACAAATTAGTCATACACAGCTAACGCATGACTAAACAGCCAGCATAGTATATAACAAATACAACATCACAACAAGTTAAACACACACAGCCAAGGCATAGCAAACCAGCCAGCATAGTGTGCAGCAACAACAACATCACAACCAGTCAGACACACCGCCAACGCATGATAGAGCAACCATCAGCTATAAGCAGAATTTGTATAGCATGCAATATAATTCACAACACGTTTTGTAAATATACTATTTAAGACGAGCCAACTGTGTCGGCAGTGGGGCGGCTCGAAGGCGTAGTGTCTTGTCGGTCTTTTACTTAGGACGGCTCGAAGGCGTAGTGTCTTGTCCGTCTTTTACTTGGGGCGGCTCGAAGGCGTAGTGCCTTGTCCGTCTTTTACTTGGCAACGAGTAAACTAACTTTTTTATAGCAAAACACCGAAAGGCGGGTTGCTTGATACATACACTGTAGTTAGATTCCGTATTTTGCACTGGGTTGGACTTCACCGCGGCTACGGTCAGTCGGCTATCCTCCCGAATACACCGTAGTTGTGACTGTCGTATTTGGTCGGACTTCGGCTTCGGTCAGTCGGCTATCCCTCCGAATACTTAGCTTGTCGTGTTTGGGTCGGACTTCACCGCGGCTTCCATCAGTCGGCTATCCTCCCGAATACTTATCGTTAAGCTACCGATTAGGGATTATATGAAGAAAGCATATGATAAATTTATTATTCTTATTATTGAAAAAGAAATATATTTATCAGTTATTTATACTACCTGCGAAATGTAAATATATATTTATCTTATTTAATTTATACTACATACTACTACATAAGATATATAAATTACATTGTATAATTTAATGCTGCAAAAGATGTATGTATGGTACTTTTGTATATAATCATTTAACAGTAAGAGTATATTTTCCAAATCCAACGCACTCTGTCGAGCTCTGTCTAAGCCAAGTCGCATAAACTCGCCACGAACGCAATCACCGATATTTACCGAAGCACCGAATACCGAGTATCACCGAACCAGAACGAGTAATCACCGAGGCAGAGTAAGAGAGGGCAATTGTTGGAAAATTATAGCTTGATATCCACGAATGATTGTTGTTGTGTATTTGAAAAGACTTATGTACAAAATATATATGCATATATATACATAATTAATCATAGAGATTATTCAATAAAATTGATTGTACTTGAAATATTAAAACCAACAAGTCTTTTTATTTAACGGAGGTTCGAGGGTCCTTCGTTTGATCCTGGAGCGGCTGAGTCATACCTCAGCCTTTGAGAAAACCCCCTTACAAATGGCGCCCGAGCAGGGACCTGCCTCTAAAGACGACTGTGGAAATCCGAATCAAACCACCAACGACAGCGGAGCAGGTGCCATACACAACAGCAACATCATCATGGAGAACAGCAAACAGTTAACGTCGGATTCACTCGGCTGGATTTATTTGCTGAAAAGGAAAGTGGAAGAGTTAAGAAGGCAATTGAGTAATTTTATTAAAACAAAACGAATGAAAGCATCAACCGAGAATATATTCCGAGCCCTGGAAGCCAAACTAGAATCTGAAGAAAAAATAATGGTGGACGACGACTTCAGCACCAGCCGAGCTACAGTGTCAGTACCTGAATATACACGAACTGACCATAAGCACAGTTCCGATGCCGAAGTAATGAACATTGTACGACGATGGAATATTCATTACGATGGTGGCGAAAATATTTTAGATTTTATGGAAAGAATAGAGGAGTTGGCTGAATGCTACCATATACATCAAAATCAATTGCTGCCAACGCTTTTAGAAGTGCTAGATAGGAGAGCATTGCAGTGGTATCGTGTCAAACGACCAGCGATTACCACTTGGCATGCATTTCGCACCGAGGCCGAGCGTTTCTTTTTACCGAAGAGGTTTTTAAGCCACCTAGAAGACACCATATACCATCGGAAGCAGATGCATCGCGAGAAAGCGAAAGATTATGTATTGGCTATGCAAACCCTTATACGACAACACCCTCAGCTGAAAACTCTGGACCACACTGACCGAATTTATGATGGTCTTCGGGTTGAATATAAGCTCTATGCTCGACGAAGCGATTTTCGTACTCTCGATGAGCTGATGGATCTTGCCGAGGAATTTGAGGTTCTCAAACGGGACGAAGCCAAAGGAAGTCGACCGGCTACCCATTATCTTCGAGAAGCAACAACTTACAATACAGGTACCCACTGTTGGAGGTGCAAAAAGCGAGGTCACCGACGGTATCAATGCCGAAGCAGAGCTCGAAAGTTTTGTTCACGCTGTGGTCAAGACGGCACATTGTCACGTGACTGTCTATGTATAAGCACAATCTCATCTCCACCCGAAGAAGTAACCGATGGCCGCTACTACATCACGGTTACAATGAAAGGGCGACCGATTAAAGCATAAATCGACACTGGATCAACCCTTTTGTATATCGACGACACCGTAAAGAAGTATTTAATAGAACAAGGAGTGCAACCACGACGACACAA
Organism: Tetanocera ferruginea; assembly: GCA_958299015.1. Taxonomy (NCBI): domain Eukaryota; kingdom Metazoa; phylum Arthropoda; class Insecta; order Diptera; family Sciomyzidae; genus Tetanocera; species Tetanocera ferruginea. The sequence continues at coordinate 78,417,087 of OY282643.1, forward strand.
CCGAAAAATTCAGCTAGCGGACAATTCTACAGTCAACTGTGAGGAAATGTATCCTCTTCACGTCAACTTCCATCAGAAGAGCACGTTTATTCTTGTATCCGCGCTCTCATCTCTAGCAGAACCGATGATATTGGGGATGGACTATCTCCGACGCCGAGGAATGAAGATGTTAATAGATGGAGAAGAGCTAGCAGTACAAGAGAGTAATAAGATTACCGAACCTTCCCGCTTACACTCTCTGGTCACCCGAGCCAACTTAAAAGCCGATAAAAATCGACAGCTAGCCACTTTTCTGGATGACCAAAAACAGAAATTTGCCACCGTCACTGGGCCGTGCACTATTACAGAACACACCAGCATGCAACGTAAGCGTACCAACCCAATACCACCGGGACGCATCGCATTCCACTTGCGACAAACGGTAATGCCAAAGCGGGTGGAGCCCTACCGACCACCACCAGAAGAGTGCCGACGGGTCAGGCCAAAGATCGAAATTCAATCGGTCACGAAAGTCCCGAACCTGCAGCTCGTGCATAGATCAATCAGATTCAGCAGCCGCTCGCGAGCTCCCTCTCAACACAATCTTGGCACCACCTAGTCGGTGCAGAGCCCAGCTGCAACAATAAAGCCGAGCAGTCCCTCCCACACCGACTGGCTGCCAACAGGGAGCCTCCACCAAATCAGCCATCGCCAACCCAGCCTCCGCCAACTCAGCCATCGCCAACCCGGCCTCCGCCAACTCAGCCATCACCAACCCAGCCGCTGCCAGCTCAGCCTTCGCAGGCCGATCCATTTACGGTCATAACTGTGGGACCACCACAGCCAGGAAAAGCCAGAAAACGGGAACGTTGGGTGATTCACCGCCGAGGACTGCCGCGGGTAACAGTTTCGCGACTGGCCGATGGCAGGGCTCAACTTAGCTGCCAAGGGCAAGTGAAGATTGTAAACATTACGAACGAAGTGAAACATTAAAGTGCAAAGAAGCACATACTTTTATTTTAAGGAATGGATTTATTTTCTTTATTTTTATTATTACTATTGCTTACGTTTATAACTGAATTTATAACTGAATGAATTTTTTTTTATAAAAAAAAAAAAAACTATCTTATCCCCGGGCTGAGCCACAACCATCTAGTATGGTTTGGTAAATATTACCGATATCGGTAGTGCGAGTCTCACGACTTTAAATCGCCCACAACTTTATTTTCTTGTATTATCTCATATTTTAAAATATTCTTTTGTTGTTTTTTTTTCTTTTTTTCTATCGTTTCATGCCGTGATGTATCACTCCGCGAAGTGGAGGGGGAATTGTAACGGCGATCTACCAACAACGTCGTTACAAAATATACCAACTCAATCTGCTAACGAATGCCTGTTAAGAACAACAAAAACATCACCACAAATTAGTCATACACAGCTAACGCATGACAAAACAGCCAGCATAGTATATAACAAATACAACATCACAACAAGTTAAACACACACAGCCAAGGCATAGCAAACCAGCCAGCATAGTGTGCAGCAACAACAACATCACAACCAGTCAGACACACCGCCAACGCATGATAGAGCAACCATCAGCTATAAGCAGAATTTGTATAGCATGCAATATAATTCACAACACGTTTTGTAAATATACTATTTAAGACGAGCCAACTGTGTCGGCAGTGGGGCGGCTCGAAGGCGTAGTGTCTTGTCGGTCTTTTACTTAGGACGGCTCGAAGGCGTAGTGTCTTGTCGGTCTTTTACTTAGGCCGGCTCGAAGGCGTAGTGTCTTGTCCGTCTTTTATTTGGGGCGGCTCGAAGGCGTAGTGCCTTGTCCGTCTTTTACTTGGCAACGAGTAAACTAACTTTTTTATAGCAAAACACCGAAAGACGGGTTGCTTGATACATACACTGTAGTTAGATTCCGTATTTTGCACTGGGTTGGACTTCACCTCGGCTTCGGTCAGTCGGCTATCCTCCCGAATACACCGTAGTTGTGACTGTCGTATTTGGTCGGACTTCACCGCGGCTTCGGTCAGTCGGCTATCCCTCCGAATACTTAGCTTGTCGTGTTTGGGTTGGACTTCACCGCGGCTTCCATCAGTCGGCTATCCTCCCGAATACTTATCGTTAAGCTACCGATTAGGGATTATATGAAGAAAGCATATGATAAATTTATTATTCTTATTATTGAAAAAGAAATATATTTATCAGTTATTTATACTACCTGCGAAATGTAAATATATATTTATCTTATTTAATTTACACTATTACTACATAAGATATATAAATTACATTGTATAATTTAATGCTGCAAAAGATGTATGTATGGTACTTTTGTATATAATCATTTAACAGTAAGAGTATTTTTTCCAAATCCAACGCACTCTGTCGAGCTCTGTCTAAGCCAAGTCGCATAAACTCGCCACGAACGCAATCACCGATATTTACCGAAGCACCGAATACCGAGTATCACCGAACCAGAACCAGTAATCACCGAGGCAGAGTAAGAGAGGGCAATTGTTGGAAAATTATAGCTTGATATCCACGAATGATTGTTGTTGTGTATTTGAAAAGACTTATGCACAAAATATATATGCATATATATACATAATTAATCATAGAGATTATTCAATAAAACTGATTGTACTTGAAATATTAAAACCAATAAGTCTTTTTATATAACGGAGGTTTGAGGGTCCTTCGTTTGATCCTGGAGCGGCTGAGTCATACCTCAGCCTTTGAGAAAACCCCCTTACATTATGAAAGTAGAGAATAGTTTAAGTATCTTGAATGTATCTTTCTGGTGGTGTCATTTTTTTATAGCACTTATTTGAAAAAGTTATTTTTTCTTATCCTGGAATTTACCATCATATTTTTCGTGGTCGGCACCACAACTTTTTCACCTTTTAATATAATGTCAGATTAAGGCATTTATTCTTATTTATTTTTAAGTTGGATCTCCAACGATTGCTATTTTTAAGGATTTTTTTAAAAATTGTCTATCAAAGTTTTCCTATTTTTATACACCGAAAGTTTTTTTTTATATAAAAAAGTTATTGTTCCCTATTTTAAATAAACAGTAAAACTTTGGTTTGAAGAAAATCCTTCAAATAGATCATCATACGAAAAAATATTTTTCAAATATGAGGCCACGTGTGTTACAACTCAAAGGATTCAATTGATTGATGCACCTTTGTGCACATGTAATCTTCCATACTTGAATTTTTTTTCAATTGTGCAACTATTGGGTCCAAAAGGTGCATACTTATAATAGATATACCAATTTAATAGTCTTGCTCATATATTTGTTAATAAGGGATGTGTCGAAGAATTGCCGGAATGAAATTGCCGGAAATTAAGTCGAAAATCTATATAATTAATAGGCTAAGGTTTTTTTTGTGACTTCAACTCCTCCCAGACCAATGGACCGATTTTATCGATTCAGATGTCATTAAATCAGGTTTAGGCTGTAGATGTGCAAACCACTTTTAAAAATTGTAATTTCGCTTCAGGGGGTTCCCAACCTTTTAAAACAGAAATAAAATGTTTGTACAAAATTTGAAATTTAGTTTCAGAAGAGCTTATGAGTTGATCGAATTTGAATTTTTTTAAAAACTAAAAATTTTTAACCAAAATTATCTTTTATGCATTCCTCAAATGTCAATTGTCCGAAAAATGCAGTTCCAAAATCAAAAATTCCACTTTCCGAGCAAACAAGTCAGTCAAATTTTTTTGGGTTTTTTGGTGTTTTTTCATCTAAATGTGTCGTAAATCGATGTTGCAGGTGTTCTGTAATTATTTTTTATTAATTTCTGAAATATATCTTAGTATTATGTCTCAAATCTATTTTTTACTGCGTTTTTTTTTTAATTAGTTATGTTTTATAGCTGGAAGAGTTAAGCTGCGATGTTTTCGAATAGTTATTATGTTTGTCTCAGTAGTAAAATAATTGTAATTCCGTCTTCGTATTTTGACAGTTACATTAAAAAATTTAGTGTCAGATCATACGTTTCAAGTCAAACCATTCAGATAATGATCTTTTATATCATTATTGAGACTGAATATATCGTTATTGAGTATAATAGCTTCTTGAATAGAATATCATATATTAAACGTTTATAATGTTTCTAACACTTAATTTTTATTGAATTGCTCGAATTCGGGCAACAGGTTTACTAGTCATACTTTAAATGACGTACATACTTGGCGATTACCTAAGTTTTTTAAAGCTTTACTGGTTCTCCAGATATTTCGAAAAATGTGTTACAAAAATTTGCATCGGAGCTGCCACGCCCACCTTTCCCAAATTCGTTAAAACCATTTTTATACTTTGCTTTGCCTAAAATACCAAAAAGGCCATAAAACGCTTCGATGATTGATGCGCGAACTGTTTCACTTTAAAAAAATAAATAATATTATTTAAATAATAATAAGTCCGTTATTGACCTGAAACTGCAGCATTTATTCACTATTATAAATGGATTTGAGAATACAAAGTTTTTTACCCACCTTAGTACACAAGCCCATACATATGTATAGAAATTTTTTTCAGAATATTCAGGAGATACTTTGTTTGCAAATTTTAAAGTAAGAAACATGTAATGGCCACCTAAGAACGACATGAACCTTACGTATCTTACGTAGCGGCACGTAGCATGCAGTTGCCTACCTCTGAAACTAACATTTATAACAAGCTTGCTCATTAGCAAAACACCCACATAACACCTACCTCTTCTTGTGTAGCGCATTAAATTGCTTAGATTTTTCGTTAGCTGCTTAGGGTAATCAATGACTAAACAATTAATAGGAAAACAAAGACTATAAAAACAAATAAATAAATATATGAACAAATTATTTACTTAGACAATAATAAATAAATAAACAAATTAAGTAATATATATTTAAATATCTACATGACTTATAAATAATATATATAATATATAAAATATCTAGTATCGACTATTAAATATAAACATAAACATTAGAATGGAAATAATAATTATTATTTATCGAACGAAAAAATATTAAGGGTATTCACTTCAGCGCTGAAATTTCCGAAATCTGAAATTTACGAAAATTTCAATGCAATTGTTATTGTTTTGGTTTTCCGAAGTTTGCTTAAATTTAATCATCTATTGAGTTGATGAAAATTAATCGTCGTAAATTCGTAAATCGTCGAAGAAAAGATATGTTCAGTAGTCGTTAGTAGACCTGTTTGATTGATGTGAGTCATTGTGAACATGCAAAATATGATAAGAAGAAGAACATTTTGTCTGTTCTTATATAAATTCGTCAAATTAAGCATCATATTTAGCTTATTATGCAATAACTAAATTATTAATTAAGAATAATTAAGACGGCAAACAATTAGGGTATTCACTTCAACGCTAAAATTTCCGAAATCGCAAATTTCTCACGAGTAGAAGTGAGTGATCGTTTTTGATTTTTTTATGCTTCTGTCAACATGAAAGTCGCCATAACTGGCTTTTATCGAACGCCAACAAAACAATAAATCGTGCCTACCTTTTGTTAAAAAAAAAATATTGTTTGCCGTCTTAATTATTCTTATATGGGAACAGACAAAATGTTCTTCTTCTTATCATATTTTACATGTTCACAATCACTCACACCAATCGAACAGGTCTACTAACGACTACTGAACATATCTTTTCTTCGCAAATTTACGACGATTAATTTTCATCTACTCAATAGATGATTAAATTTAAGCAAACTTCGGAAAACCAAAACAACAACAATTGCATTGAAATTTTCGTAAATTTCAGATTTCGGAAATTTCTGCGTTGAAGTGAATACCCTTAATATTTTTTCGTTCGATAAAAGCCAGCTATGGCGACGTTCATGCTGACAGAAGCATAAAAAAAATTTAAAACGGTCGCTCACTTCAACTCGTCGGAAATTTGCGATTTCGGAAATTTCAGCGTTGAAGTGAATACCCTAAATATATGTAAACATTAATTATTATATAGATAAATTATTATTATTATATAGATATTGTTTCGTTGCCTCATTTGAACTCTCTTCGCTTAACACATTAAAGTATAGACAAAAATTTCGGCTTTACATTAACGGATCAATTTGAGTATGATCAAGAAAATTTTTTATGCATCTTAACAAAATTGTTTTATTGTCTGGTGTTAGACAATCGTCATATTGGACATTTGCTGGATAAAAAAGAAACCCACAAGAATATTTTAAACAGCCAGGACACGGCTCTCGGAGCAGAAAATTCGACTCAAAAGGGTTTCGGCTGTAAATGCTTGCGACCAAGCGATTCGCCTTGAGTGTCCTTCGACTTTCCTTCGAGTGCCCTTCAAGGAGCGACAAGTTTTCCCGCCACCACTTGCTAGGTCTTCGCGTCTCATCATAAGACGTGAGGATCCTGCACAAGTGGACAGCAAGGAACGCTCAAAACGCCCAGAAAAAAAAAAAAAAATGAAAAAACAACTAAAATGCTCCAGCTACAGCTAAACGCTCAACACGCTCGCTAAACTTACGTCAACAATACGTACTGGAACCGTAGGGAACGAAAAGGTTCTTCAAATAAATTAACGAATACCTGATATAATTAAAGCCTAAGTTCGTAATTCAAAAAAAAAAAAACATGCTAAATTTATACGTAAATTTTTAATTCTAAAGTAAACTTAGAAAACAAACGTAAAAACAAAAAAAAAAAATGTGAAAACTTGCTTACATCTATGTACTTAAAACCTAGTTTACAAACTTAAAACTTAATTTAATAATGATTTTTTTTAAACTTAAAATAATTGAATTTAAAAGCAAACATATATTTAAGACATACGATTATTTCAATTGTATTTCTTATCTAATTTTTTTGACGTAGAATTACGTTTTACAGCGCGGTTTGTATGGGGTCGTTTTAACAGATTTTTTGAAAGTCATTAGGCAACGTTTTTGGCGAATACTTTAGGGCATATCTACAGCCTTTAATACTCTTCGTTCAAAGATAATATATATACTAAAATATCAGATATATCCTGCGCTGAATGAATATCTAACTTTGGATATTGCCACTATTATATTAAAGTCACAAAAAAGTAAAATATAAGAAGGAAAATGCATGTTTTTATATAAGAAAATCAATCATCAGCTGCTTATGTGCCTGCTGCTTTCTTTGTGTTTCTTTCGTTGTTTATGCTTGTATGCTTTGGTTTTGCACGAACTGGTTGGTTCGCTTTGGCAGCATCGTAAGCATTAGTTCGCATTGGGTTTATGTATGCACTACTGTTCTAGTATACCATTTTGAAACCAGAGTTCATGAACCCTTTTTCAACTCAGTCAATAAACTCAATCTGTCAAATTTAACGAAATGGATCTGTGATCCGGTTAGATTTAACTCTTATGCAAAAAACGAGTTGGATCATATTTTTTTTTATGCTTCTACCCAATAGATGGCGTAAAATTTTAATTTTTGTTTTTAATGCAAATTAATTTGGATTCCACATCCCACTAGCACTAGCGAGTGTTGTTTGCAAACTATACATCGAACAGAAAGTGTAGCTAGCAAACTAAATATCAGACAGAGACGAGAGGAAAGGAGATGTGCTCAGCGTGAAATATAGTAACCATACGATTTTTAAAAATCGGGGTCTTAATTTAAATTGAAATTAGTAGTTAAACTGACTGCAGCTCGCAAACTATATATCGGGCAGAGACGAAAGTGGCACCAATGGAAAGTGCATTTGCTTCGCCTTCTTTTCAACTAAGTCAATGAACTCAACCTGTCAAACTTAACGAAATGATCGAAAAAATTTGAAATTTTGCTTGTTTCTTTTTGCTTGCTCATTTAATCATACTTACTATTTAACTTTTTCTTTGTTTCGGCATCGATAAGTAGTCTATAATTGAGTGTTATTCATTTATTTTTTAATTTTTGAAAGATCAATAAAAATACGTGCAAAATGAACAAAACAATCGGACCAAAGAGACAAAGTAGAAGAGGTTACAACTTAAACGGAATTCTACGTCTACACTAGCGTACTATAGAAACTGCTTCTTTTTTTTTTTATATAAAAATAATTTTATTAATAAATTCCTAAATAAAAATAGGAAAACTTTGATAGACATTTTTTAAAAAATCGTTAAAAATAGCAATCTTTGGAGATCCAACTTAAAAACTTGTGTACACCTTCAGAATAAATACCTTAATCTGACATTATATAAAAAAGGTGAAAAAGTTGTGGTGCCGACCACGAAAAATATGATGGTAAATTTCAGGATAAGAAAAAAGAACTTTTTTTTAAATGAGTGCTATGAAAAAATGACACCACCAGAAAGATACATTCAAGATACTTAAACTATTCTCTAGTTTCATAACTATGCGACTTACAGTTTAGAAGATAGAGCTGTTCAAATACATGCACCTATAAAATTTTTGTGTAATTTTTAGTGTATTTGACAGTGTATAACTTTGCAAAAAAAAGTACGCAGTTATTATTCTTTTCAGGAGAACTATCCACCAAAAACATTTAAAAAGTTTTTAAAAACAGTGATGTCACAAAAGTGTGCCTTTTGACATGGAATCACCGATATGTATGAACCCTGTTAAATAAAATAAATTTGCAGTTTTAATTCTTATTTTAGGCTTATTTTCTTTCATAAACAACATTTGTTGTTGTTTGACAGAAATTTGTAGTTTCATTAATATCAGCTCAGCACCATAGTATAACTAACGAAGTAATAGCAGGATTGAACGTACTCTCTCTGTCAGTACCCTATATGTCAAAATCGGCCGTTTTGGCGAATGCAGACAAAGCAAACAAGCCAAAGCAAACAAACAAATCTAAATTCAATGGAGCATCGTGTTGTGTTAAGTGCAAATAACATTTAATATTTTCGTTGTGATATTGTTTTATTAAACAATAAACTAGATAAAATAAATATAATACAATAACTGAGGAATAACAGTGACTTCAAGGTGTTTGCAGCGAATTGTTCTAAGAGGTCCTAGTTTAAGCAGCAGCAGCAGTGACTGCAAACAGCATCCAATGAATTGCAGTTTATTCAATTTGCACTTTTAATTTTATTCATTATTACTTTAACAATAACAATAAAAATAATATACAAAGCGACAAATCACAATTTTCTACAATTATTTAAAATAAACACGCGAGAGTTGATAGCGGATCATTGTTTACATTTTGCCTATTCTTAGCGTTCTACTCGTTCGTAGATTTTGTATGAGCTCTCAACTTCGTTTTGACAATCACGGTAAGCTGCTCTCCTCCCTGATATTACTTCGTTAATTACACTGTGCTAGTTGCAAAATCCATCAAACGGGGGACCCAGGGGGATAACATAATTCGAGTGCGCTGATTCTAATGGTGCTATGCGTTTTTTTAAGTTAGCTCTAGTTTTCGAGTTATTCGAAAAACAAAATATCACTATCAAGGATAAAACGGAAACAATTTTATTTGTTATATTTTACAATTTATTAAAATGAAATCTATATAAATTGATAGAATAACCTTAATATCGACAAATATACATCAAATAAAAACAATATGAAGAATATTTCGATGGTTAAGCGCACTAAAGTGATAAGTGACCTTTTGACTAAAAAAGATTTACTGCATTTTTCAATCCATCAATATAATATCTACCTTGTGTAAATTTATTAAAAATACATAGTCAGTGAATGCGTGTCAGTATACAGTTAAAATTAGGGTTTTGTATTGAGATGTATTGAAATTGAAAAACAAAATCGACGTTCCTGAACATTTGAAATTTTTCACTTATCACTTTAGTGAGCTTAACCATTGATTTATTCGATTTAGTTGATTTAAGAGTGATTTTCCTGCAAAAAAAAATAACACAAAAAAACTTTAATGGGCCCTTAAGCAACGACAACATTTCATGGCTTTGAGGGTTTGGGGAAAGTGCATTTTTAAAGAAAAATTTTTAATCTTTTAAAATTGTTAAATCTTAACAAAATTGGTTATCGTATGATAGGAGCTTTTTTTAAATTTTTTTTTCAATTTTTGGTGATGTTCCAAATTTGAAAGTGTGTTTTTTCGAAAAAAATATTGACTTTAAAAATTCATAAAAAATCGAAAAAAAATTAAGAAGAAAAGCTCGTGTCATACGATAGCGAATCAAGTTTAAAAAAATAACAAAAAAAAATTTCGTCAAAAAATGAAATAGTGCCGCAACCAGTACGTAAAACATGGTTTCGAGAAAAACGCGTTCAAAGTTTGTGAACAAAGAAAAATGCAAAGAAAAATAAAAATGCGCTGTTACTTATCTGGCTGTAACTTTTGAATCCGTAAGAAGTTTTCCATGAAATATTTGTTCTTAAAATTTTAAGAGTATTTACTAAAATTCAAAAATATAAAAATTTAAAAAAACAGCCAATGTCATGTTCACCCTTAAATAAATGGTCAAGAATTAAAAATTTTTTTCTTCGTGGGTCTAAAATTTTGATTCTCAAAATTCTCGAAAACAAGAGCTAACCTAAAAAAACGCTTAGCACCATTAGAATCAGCATACTCGAATTATGTTATCCCCCCGGGTCCCCCGTTTGATGAGAAAAAAAAGTGTCCGATTCGAGCACAGTGTTATACTATGCTCAGCACTGCTGTTTGGCTGCTAAAGAAACTTGCAGCGCATGCACAGAGAGTATATTATAACACTAATACTCTCTAATATACTCTCTGTGGCGCATGCAAATCAAATTTTGTTCTTTACTGTTACAACTATAAAATATTAAAAAATAATAAGTGGTCAAGGAACAAACAGAGTGTTATTTTGTTGTCATCAGCAAGCCATTTAAAATATTTGATAATAAATTTCTTTAATGATTTTTAAAGATACATATTCTTCGTATTTTCTCGTTGTTCGTCCGTTCTGAAAAAACTTTTGTATGCAGCGCTCGACTATCAGCATCAGCATCGTCAAGTGATTTTTTTTCTTTTTGTTGTGAATGCGTCTTCGGTTCGGTTTGCGTTGTTGTTGTTCTACATGTTTTCGTTTTTGCGTTATGATGGGGAAATGAAAAAAATAATAAGAAATAAGAAAGAAACGCTCATTTTGAATAAGTGATAAGAAACGATCATTCGTTGTTTTTATTTTTATTGTGTGAAAAAATCGAAATAATCCAATTGGATTTTTAATGCCTTAATTCACTTAAATAACATATTTCTGAAGCTTTGAGCAGTTCAAAAATAAAATAAATTAAAGAATTACATTTTTAGATTTAGTTGAAAAAAAATTATAGTAGTGTTAGTCTGCCAACTTGTGAAAACGTGATATTATGAAATTGATATATGTAAGTGTTTTTGTTTTAAATTATCAGTAGAAAGCTATAGAAAAGCGATTTAGAAAAAGTTTAATATTTTTGAAATTTTTATGCTAGAGTTGCCAACTTTTTCAAAAAACATTAATTTGATTATATCTCAAAAAGTGATTTTTTGTTTTTAATTTTAAAACTTTTAAACTTTTCACCAACATAGAATTACGATGGCCAAATGACACGTTTTTGCGCAATCTCGTTTTCTGACATACATTTCACTTTATCGTTCATAACTTTTGTACCGTTTGAGATATTTATACAAAATCTTTAACAAAACTGTTTGCCTTTTTAGAGCCAATACTTGTTTTATATATAGTAATGACCTCACATGTGACTTTGGCCCATAATACTGGAATAAATTAAAAAATTTTAATTTTTTTGTTTAAGATAATCGGAAGAGATAATAGGGGTATTCACACTGACTTGGGTAGTTGGGTACGGGTAGATTGAGTACTTTTGATTGCTGCGAGCACCCTTAACTGCAATTGAGTACTTTGTAGAATAACAGCTGATGAGAGATGAGTGACAGGTAGAAAAGAGTTGCCACCATATTATTCATGTCATTTTATGAGCTCAAAATTTAGGTCATTGTACGGGGGTAAAAAAGTTATTTTATATAACTGAACTGAACTGAACTTTGCGGCATTTAATAATTTTTATCTCAAAAATTTTAAAATACTTAATTTTAACACATTTGTCTATTTTATTCACTTAAAATTTGTTTTCTTTGTTTTAGCTTTTTGTCAATTTAATTATTGCCTACTTTTGTAAAAGTACCACCCATGAAAAAAGTACTCAATCAATTTACCCAAACAAGTCAGGGGTCAGCTAGAGTAGATTGGGAGATGGGTACTTGGGTAGAATGGCACTTTTACAAAAACAAAATGTATGGCATTTGGCAATCTTCCTCACTACCCAAGGCAGTGTGAATACCCTTAATATATTTTCTTTATAGTTTTAAGAAAACATTTTTCAAAACGAGCGACCCCACTAATTTGTATCCTCAACGTACCTATTTATGTGGCAAGCTTATGCATTTGCTAAGCGATTGCTACGACCTAGTATCTGGTTGTTATTTAATTTTTGTTAAGTTATGATTCTATCCACTCGAGGGGTTGTTGAGAATACTTCAATTTGAGTTGTCTTTTCAACTTTTAGCATGGAACCCAATAAGGCGGCTGAAATATTTGGGAAAAATTTAATTCAAAAGTAAGACAAAATAATAAAGCCTGCATTTGAGGACAATCGGTTGAGTCCCTTGCCACCCAGTATTATTTGAGAAATTCCCTCTAAAATTACCATTGTTCATCCTTTTTTAAAAGTCATGTAATTCAGTAAAACAATATTAAAATATTATTATATCAGACTTCAGAAACTGGAGAAAAAAATTCAGAATTCATCATTCTATATCATACTTTTCCGAATCTGTTTCATAAAAATTTCTCTAAATTACCAAATATTATCCGATTTTAAGAAATAAGGGCTTACTAGAAAAACAATGTTGGTTTGATTTTTATTCCGTTCATCCGTTTATATCTAGTGATATATTAAAGTTATATCAATAAACATGAATAAGCAAATGCTGACTTTTATCAAAATAATATATTTTTGACGATAGGTCTTCACGACACTTTTTCAAATAGGGATTTTGATGAAACAGATTTTGAAAATCCAATGGAAATTATGAATTTTAATATATTTTCCACCAGTTTCGGAAGCCAATTGGAGTTATTGTTGTACCTTCTCATGTGGCTTCACTGGAAACTTGCTTCCCACAAAAATTTGGGTTAGTATATAACTTTTTAAAAAAATATGATTTAAAATAAAGATTTGTGATGGACTCAACTCAAAATATAAGAAACGAGTCGTAAAACGGCAATATGAAGGGCGTTTGTAAGACATTTTGACCGTAAAGAGGTTGAACAGCGTAACAGCGATAGTTTTGTTCTAGTTCGGTCGTTGCACGGACAGTGACGACATGAGTGAAAAAAAAAAAAAAAAAAATTTGGGGAAAGATCAAATTTTTACAACGGACAAGTTTCCGTTATTCCATATTGACCGAAATATTTCAGTCAGTAATTTAGTTTTTAAAAATAATTTCATGTATCCGTCCATCATGTTAGTTACGTTCACCATTCCGGTCGATCCGTAATGTAATTTTGGCATACTTTTGTCCGCATTTCGGCTGGTATCTCACAAATGGCATCTGTGATATTGTTTTCCAGGGCTGCAATTGTGGCTGATTTTTCTCTGTATAGGAGAGACTTCGCGTAGCCCAACCAAAAATAGTATAGTGGGTAGAAAGGTAAAATCGCATGATCTTGGCAGCCATTGGACTGTTCAAAAACGTGAGATTGATTTCTTACCAAACTCGCCTCTACGTAGATCTATGGAATCGCGTGCCGTGTGGCATTTGGCACCGTCTTATTGAAACCACATGTCAACTAATAATAAGTCCAACTCTTCGATATTGGGTGCAAATAAATCGGTAATCATAGCATGGTGCCTTCATTGATGCCGCTGGCCCACAAACCGCACCAAACAGTGCATTTTTCGGGGTGCATTTACAGCTGCTAAACTGACTCTATCTTTAATTTATCAAATTCGGCAATTTGGTTAGTTGACGTACCCATTGAGCCAACAAGAGCTTCGTCACTGCAGACAATTTTTGGATAAAAAAGTAGATCTTCATCCAACTTTTTTAAGGCCCATTCACCCAACAAACGACGTTTTGGTAAGTTACCCGGCTTCAGTTCTTGCACCAGTTGAACGCACTTTTGAATAGTTTCATACCGAGGTCCATACTTAAAATGTTCAAGGAACGGCGACGAATTGCAAATCGCGATATTCATTGACACTGGCCGATACAGCAGCAGGGGGTAATTACCCCCCCCAAGAACTTTTAAATACTTTACTTTTTAATACTTTATTTGGAGAAAATAATTGTGCTCACAGCTTAAGGGTACTTTTATGTATACATAAGCGATTCTGAAGACGTTTTTTGAAAGAGAACTACAAAAATATGATAAGAGACATTGTTAAACTTAAGTTTTTTAATTGATTTCAACAATTATTAAAGTATATAAAAAAATTTTTTTTATTTTGTGACGTCATTTGCGTATAGGGGACGTTTTTATGAAGCGATGCGAGAAGAGTAGGACCATTTTGCTTGTAGATTAACACGATCTGTAGTCATCTTCAAAAAACAAAATATAATTATATGTAAAGCAAACACTTAAGTCGAGGTAGTGTAACTTCACTTTTTTTTAAAAATGAGCCTGAAAATAAAGTTACAGCTCGTTACGTTCTCAAATTTACAGCCATTTTTTAAACAATCAACTTAAAATACGCGTTATTTTCTTACAAATAAAAATAAATAGTAAAAAAATACAGAGTACAATACTAAAGACTCATTCCACAGAAATGAGGAACGGAAACATGAATTCTTAAATGCATGTATTTGAAGTAATTTTTAGTTTTCGAATTGAAGTGGAATCTTAAGTTAGTCCTGCTACAAAAATATTTTTAAACTAAATGCTTTTTCATATTATTTTGACAATTTAACCAAACAAACTTCGAATTTAAAATTTTTTAAATATTTCGATTTAATTTAAACCTTAAAATCAGTCATCTTTTGATACAACTTAAAAAAAAATAATAAGTAAAGTAATATTAAAAAAGATATTAATGTTGTGTAAGAAAAGTTTGTAATAATGATTGGTTACTGCGTTTTCAAAGTACAAAATATTTAAACTGAGTGTTTTTTCTGTGTCACACCCGTCCCAAAAAAGGCTATAGTTTTCCTAAGAAGCAACATGGGCTTATGATAAGAATGAAACTTTCCTAAAGTAAGGATGTTGATGTTTTACATAAATTTGTTAACTTTTTTCATTCAATAAATTATATTTATTCTTCATTTCCGTTACAAGAAGTTGGTCACACCCGGAACGGTTTTTAAAATTTTTTTATAATAATGAAATTTTTGCAAGTATATGAATAAATTCTTTGATTAAAACCAGTTTTGTCAATTCATGTATAGCGAAATCATTTGTATAGGTATTAATTTGATCAAAAATTCATGCGAAAAATTTTTTGCAAAAAAATATTTTTTTTTAAATATATTAAAAACTTGAAATTATTTGTATAGGTATTAATTTGATAAAAAATTCATGCGAAAAAATTTTTTGCAAAAAAATATTTTTTTGTTTTAAATTAATACATTAATTAAAAACATATTTTTTTGATTTAAGTGTCAAAAATATGTGAAAGTTATTATACCCATTAAGTTCTTATATATAATTCCCATATCATTTGCACTCGTCACAGGGACAATCTTATGTCACACCCGTCCCATTTAAAAGTTTAAAAAATAATGGTTATCGCCATTTTTTCAAAATATTTTTCAGTGGTATTCAACAGAAAATATATTAAATTTTAATATATGCAAGTCAAAAATGGTCTCATTGTGGCAGATGGACTGAACTTCAATGTTAAACTCAGATTTTTAGTTTTTAAACTTGTGCTCGTCACACCGTCTCAGGTGTTTAAGCGAATGTAACTATTAAACTAGGTCGTAGCAATCGCTTAGCAAGTACCTAAGCTGGCCACATAAATAGGTACGTTGAAGATACAAATTAGTTGGGTCGCTCGCTTTAAAAATTTTTTTCTTAAATCTGTAAAAAAAGAGATATTATCTCTTTCTATTATCTTAAACGAAAAAATTAAAATTTTTTAATTTATTCTAGTTTTCTTCCATTTTTATGTTCCAAAGTCACGTGTGAGGTCATTAATATATATAAAACAAACATTATTATATATAAACCTATAAAACGGCAAACAGTCTAAAATAACAAAAAAAAACTAAAATTCACTTTTTGAGATAAAACCAAATTAAAGTTTTTCAGAAAGTTGGCAACTCTAGCATAAAAATTCCAAAAATATTTAATTTTTTTAAATCGCTTTTCTATAGTTTTCTAACGATAGGAATGTTACCATTTACAAAAATAAGGTAACATAAGATGGAGACATGATTTATTAGAAATGACAATTTTAAGATTGTTGCTTTTATAAAAATTGGTATCTCCATAATATTTTACAAAATTATGGCGATAAAAAAACAAATAACTGATATTCTTAAAAGAAGAAAAGGAACCTACTAAGAGCATGTGATAAATTTTTGGAAAAAATTTGCCATATATTTTTTGGTGCAATGAATATGATAATTCAAAACGAAAATAATAGTATTTAACAATTTCATAATTTCTCGTTTCACATAAGTTGACAGACTAACACTTTCATAATTTTTTTTCTTACTAAATCTAAAAAATAATTATTTCATTTATTTACTTTTGAACACCGAAAGCTTTAGAAATATGCTAAAAAGAAATATTTAAGTGAATACTCAAATCCAAAGATGTTGTGTAAAAACAATTAAGGGCAATAAAAATCCAATTGGATTATTTCGGTTTTTTCACACAATAAAAAAAAAACAGCGAACGTTCGTTTTTAATCACTTATTCAAAATGAGCGTTTGAATTAAAAATTCATGAACTTTGTTCACGACCGGCACTTAATTATCTGAATGTTTCTTGCAGATTGATTTCCTTACTTTTCTTTCTTATTTCTTATTGTTTTCATTTCTCCACGATAACGCAAAAACGAAAACATGTAGAACAGCAACAACGCAAACCGAACCGATGACGCACGGACAACAAAAAAAAATCACTGACGCTGCTAGTAATTTTTTTCTGAACGGACATTCTATTTAAACCTTAATTTTTAATGAACGGTTGAAACGAACGTTCGTTGATTTTTGAAGTTGTGTGTAAAATTTCTTGAGAAAATACGCAACAGACAAATTTTCCGTGATAAAAAAAATGCTTTTATCTTTCGATCAGACATGCACAACGAAATCAACAGAATTTTTTCTGTTTCGTTGAGGCAGAAAAATAAATTATCAAAATTATTTCGTTTTTTGAATAACGTTAAGAATTTATCAAATCAAATTTCGTTTGGTTGAAAAACGAAAAATTTTCTATTATTTTCTCCTATGCTAAAGCTGGTATGACACTTGCTTTTTTCGCATTTTTAAGATCTTCAAAAAAGCAGCGGGTAAAAGGGAAGAATATACTTTTTAAAAAAGGATAATTATAGATAATTATAATGGATAATTATACAGTCCGTTGAATTTAGCATTTTAGTGTTATTTTGAATTTTGTCAAGAATTATGAATTCTTTACATAAAAATGGAAAACATTTGTTAAAATATTAAAAGTCGAACTTTTTTGCAGTTCTTGTGTTTATTGGGTTTTGTATATTCATTATAAATAAACAATAAAAAAAGTATATTGTGAAATGTCAGAATTTAATGTGCCTCTGTCAGATTTTAAGCTGCTAGCGGCTGAAAGAGTAAATATTTAGTATTTACTAAATATTTTATTTTTTAACAGTTTTCAGCCATTGAAAATGACTGTTCTGCATTTTTTTGGACTTGCAGCGTACTGCTCACACCAACTAAAAATTATATAGCTTCGTTTGGTGTGTTGCTCTTTTTGTATTTTTAATATATTAAAAATGCGAAAAAGCAAGTGTCATACCACCTTAAACAAAAATTTCTTCGGATCCGAACAAAACGAAATTTTTTGTTGAAATTAACATTATTTTCAACGGTTGATTGGGACAAAAACGAAAAAATTTTATATCGTTTTCTCCGAAACGAAATAAATATTTTTCGTTTTTGGAATTACCGTTTTGTTATTTATTTTGCTTCAACCAAACGAAAAAAAATATTTTGGTTATCGTTTAAATTAACGTTAACGTGCATGCCTGCGTTCGATTGCAAACGAAATAAATCTGCTTTTAAATAAGTTTAAGAATCATTTAAGAAATTTATTATTAAACATATTTTAATGGATTGCTGATGAAAACAAAATAATAGTATATTTCTTTTCAAATGCTCTGCGACAATTACGCGCTCATTGTTCCTTGCCCACTTAAAATTGTTTAATGTTTTGTAGTTGTAACAGCAAAGAACAAAACTGGATTAACATGTGCAAGATTCCTTAGCAGCAAAGTATTAGCAGCGCTGAGCTGCAATTTATGGAATTACAAATGTCTGTCAAACAACAACAAATGTTGTTTATGAAAGAAAATAAGCCTAAAATAAGAATTAAAACTGCAAATTTATTTTATTTAACGGGGTTCACCTACATATGCAAATTTCATGTTTTGTGTTTTATTTTCTAACTATTTTCCTTCATAAATAAAATTCGTACTCTTATATTTTACTATTTTACTATTTATTGATATATAGCCGTTGCAGCGAAAAACATTCACCCCAAGATTTTTGCTGTCGTTTCATGTCGTTCGGTTTTTTCATTGACTGATACACACACAAGCATGTTAGAAGAAAGCTATTTCAGCGAATAACAACAACAAAACTCACGGAAATATTATTTTCAATTAACTTTTAAACTAAATGGAATTTGAAAAAACTTCCTAAGAAAACAACCTTCGTTAGGAAGCGTAGAACAGTACAGAAAAAGAAATTTTAAGATCGGTCAATCCGTTCGAGAGTTTAAGGTCTCTAAACAGCTTCAAACAACCTGTTCCATGGGAGCTTCGCTCGCTCGCTCCAACTAGTATAAATAACTGCATTATGTTTTAGCATTTTGAAACCTTGGGCATCTTCTAAAATACCCTATAGTAAATTGCTAAAATTTTAACCGGTTAATACCATTTTCAGCACGATAAAGTAGTCAAAACGTCACACTCGTCTGTATGGAATGAGCCTAAAGTAAAAATACAAATTAAAAACTTGAAGTCACTACCTCAGCGTAAGTGTTTGCTTTATAATAATTATATTTTTGCAAAATATTAACGATTCGTTTAAAAATGCCCTTTATATGAAATCATTGAGCAAGCAACATTGAATTTGATTTGTAATGAGCGCAATAAAGATTTTGGCAGTGCGCACCAGAGTTGTCACTTAAAATATTTTATTCTTCTAAATTTTTACTGAAAACCTGCCAAACTTTTTTGCAACCTTTTTTGCAACAAATTTTACCACAAAAAAACAATACGTGAATTGTTACTTTTAGTTTTCACATTATAAATTTAAAAAAAAAAAAAGTTCAAACAATGTAAAATCCAATAGTATGTTTATACCCTAAACCTGAAAGGTCCAGGGTATATTAACTTTGTGCAAACGTTTGTAACGCATAGAACGAAGCGAGTCCGGTATAGAAAAGTATATATATTCTTGATCAGCGTCACCACGTGAGTCGAGCTATCCATGTCCGTCCGTCCGTCCGTCTGTCCGTCTGTGTGTTGTCCGTATACACAGGATAAGAAGAAGGAGTTGAGATAATTGGATGAAACTTGGTACACATGGTCACATGAAGCCAAGGATCTGCACTATTGAATATTTTTGGAATCCGCCCACGGACACGCCTACCTCCCATACAACGCGAAAGTTGAAAACTGCATAACTCAGCTCATAACAAGCCTACAACAATAAAATTTGGTATGTATGTGTTTTATATCAACAAAAAGATGACTTTGAAAAATGGACATTATCCGCTTACGGACACGCCCACCTCCCATACAATCCAAAAATTGAAAACGCAATCAATAAGCCTCTGTTTAACCTACAAAGCTTAAATTTGGCACATATATTTTTTGTAACAAAACAAAGATGGTTTTGAAAAGTGGACATCATCCGCCCACGGACACGCCAACCTCCCATACAACGCGAAAATTGAAAACTGCATAACTCAGCTCATAATAAGCCTACAACAATAAAATTTGATATGCATGTGTTTTATGCACACACAAAGATGTCTTTGAAAAATGGACGTCATCCGTCCATGAACACGCCCACCTCCCATAGCGAAAGCACAATAAAGGCGTTAACTGTGAGCTACAGGAATAAAACTTGGTATGTGTAAATTTTTCATCAACATTTAAATGCATATAAAATATAGGCTTCATCCGCTCTTGGAGACGCCCATTTACAATAAAAATTTTTTGTTTTTGAAAAGTGGGCTTAGGGTATTTCATAGTCGGCCTAGACCGACTTTAGACTTTCTTTACTTGTTTTACTTAAATTATTTCATCATTAAGCATAGTACTATGTTCGGCGTCACGTGAAATTCCACTCAAATCTCCATACAAAAAATGACAGCTGTGAAACAACCGTGAACATTTCACAATTTTTTCGTCAAAGCTGTACTATGCTTCACTGGTGAAAATCTAGTACTATATTCTGCAACATGCATCAACATTGTTTTCACGGCAATTTAATTGAACCGACCATTTATTTTGCCGTGAAAAGTGACAATTGCCATTTCATTTAAGAAATAAGTGCAAGCAAAAGAACAATGAAATGATATTTTTGTACTATTTCTAAAGTTTTGCAATTAATAATTGCAGTTGTTTGAAATTGTAAATACGGATGCACCTTTCCTTGATGTTGGCGGTCGCAAAACTTCGCATCTTGTAGACTGCCATAAACTAATGACTTGTTCTGCTCCAAAATAAAGGACATGCATACTTGTAGAAATATTTATTTTGTATTTATATAATCACAAGTATGAAAATTAAAGAACTTAAATGATTTTCTGCTTTTCCTCTAATAAATTGTGGCTGTTTATTTACATCTTGTCGAAATATGTAAGCTGATCATCAGCTGTTCGTTCGCAACAAAATATCTGTCAAAACTTTCACGCAACAATTAATGGCTGTTGCCAGTGAAATTTCACGCAATCGAGCATAGTACTAAGCTTTAGTTAAAATATTTTTCAGAAATATTTCAATATGGTCCTTATGAAAATATTATAAACATCTGTAATACTTTTTGTCATATTTGTTATTTATATAACAGGGTTGTTTTGAAGGGAATTAATGTAAGGTTAAAGTTGCTAAAATTGTATCAACTGCGCAAATAATTTGTTGCATACATTTATTTTTGTTTGAGTTAATTCTTAATTGTTTGGAATTCTGAAATTTTTCAAGCCGACCTTAGCTTCATCTTAATATAAATAGGCGTAGTGAAAACAGTTAAGAACCATTTTCTCCCGTGTTTTTCAATCGATTTTGATTTGATAATTCTTCTTTTAAATGAATTAGAGTGCGGAGAAGGACTTCACCGACTATTTTATGCAACTATAAATAAGCAAACAAAAATTCGTCAATTTTCGAACCCGATTTTCGGCCAACCAAATTACCACAACCGACTTTCATGAAATAAAACTGCCACGTTTAGTCCACTTTTAGTGAGGAACTATTCAAATTAAATTATTTCATGAACTTTAAATTTGACAGTGTATATAGGTGAGCGAAACTAAGGTTATTGGTATCAACACCGTTTTTACTCTTTGTAATATTGACATTTTTCCACTAATTTCTAAAACGTTTGCTATCTTTGCCACGCTTCCTATCAGTGTAGCAACAGCTGAGCGAAGTTTTTCTACACTGCGACGATTAAAAACAAGGTTACGTTCAACTATGCAAGAAGAACGATTGAATGGACTATTGCATATACTTAGAGACATTAAAATAAATATTAACGAAGTTATTGATAATTTTGCAATGATTTTGTCATATTATTTGTCTCTATCTAATGACTATCTAATAACACAATGTAACAAAATTAAGCTTTTTAAAAGGTGCAGAGAACTCGATAAACAATTCCGAATGAATTTTGGCTGCCGACTGAAGTCAAATATGGACTTCGTTTTTCTCCATCAGCTTGACTTTTTGAGTTAAAGGCGAAAACATGAAAATCAGTTCTTTTTCTGATAATTTTCTTATATCTATTATATTGATCTACCGATGTGTATTACTATAACTGATTTCAATGAAGAAATACTAGACTTTTCATTTCTTGCAAATTCAATAACAATTTATTTGACAGTTTCGAAGATATCGACGTTCAAAGTCGAAAAAATTTCACAATTAAAATTCTCTTCAAAAAGTACGTAAGTAGAAAATAACTTTATATAAAAGTAGTGAGCATTTGAATAAAATTGAACGTACAAAACTGTTTGTTTTTTCAATTTCTTTGAAAATATGCAAGATAATAAAAAAAACTAAAATGTTTATTAAAATGCAGAGATTTTATACCAAGTAAAAAAGGTTTTTTTAAATTCGTCGAAATATATCAAAAATACAAGAGTTTCAAAAGAGCAGACTACGTAAAATTGTGAAATATTTTCGACTTTGAACGTCGATTTCTTCGAAACTGTCGAATATATTGTTATTGAATGTGCAAAAATTGAAAGGTCTAGTATATCTGCGTTGAAATCAGTCATAGTAATACAAATCGGTAGATAAATATAATAGATTTAGCAAAATTCATTTCAAACTCAAGATCATTTTGTATTGTTCATTTATTTTTCAAAGTGTACCATATCATAGTCGTATCGTCAGAACAATGAGTTTCAAATTTCTTTAATTTTTTTTAATTTTGATTGAAAGAACTATGTTTTTTCATTGCACACACTTGAAAATATAATTGTGCAATTTTTTTATAATGGAATAAATGTGAAAAATTTGAATAAATCACCTTAAATCTAAAATAAGTTAAATTTAGAGTTTTTATTTACTTTTCGCTAAGACATTATTCCAGAAAAAGGGTAAAATAAATAAATATGCAAATGTGCGTGTATGTGTCTGGAAAAAATGCCAATTAAACAATTCAATAATTTCAATTCAAAAAAGTACAATTTGTCTATATGTAAAAAGACAAAATTTTCTGAAATCGAAAATGTGTGTCTTTGATAATTTACCCCCCCCCCCCCAAGATTTTTTCTAGATCCGCCCCTGTACAGTAGTTCGGTGAATAAATTTCATTGATTTGCAAAAGCTGTTTGTTTGTTTGAACCTTACAAAACATTTTTGGCTTTGTCAAATGTTACTTATCACGCGTGAGGTGTCAAAAAATGTACCCTAAAAAAATAAGTACAAAAAAAATCACCATATTTTAAGAAAAAAAAAATAAGTAAACATATGCTTTGTTTGAACATTGTTGAAACTTATGCTATGATATAAAGCCTTTGAAAAAAAGAGTATGAGCGAGTAAAAGTTCCAATATCGGACGCATTAACAGCTACATCACAGCTATAATTACATAAAATTGCTTTCATATATAAGCCCTACATTTGATAAAAGCCCCCCCAAAATAAATTCCTGGTTGCGCCCCTGACCTTACTTATGGTTTTACTGAATATCTTTGCAGTGATAAATTCCTAATATTTTTCCATTTTCTTTTTCAAGTAAACCGAACCTACCCTGCGTTTTATTTACTTTTGCTTTTATAAAAGTAGGGGCGAGATTAGCATAAAACTTTTTCATTTGGCTGCTCTGAGCAAAATTTCTTGCTAATACTTCGTCTCCAATTTTAAAATTTACATTACGACTTCTAAGATTGTATCTTCGTTCGTTTGTTTCGAATGCTTAAGTCATTTGCTTGCCCAAAAAGAAGAAAATATGGTGAAAATCCCGTGCTCTGATGAATCGTGATTCTCAATGCTCCGTTTATTTCACTAAGATTCCAAGGTATGATCTTTTTCGATATATGCCCTAATGGCTGCAATAATGGATCTGTTTACTATCTTAGAAGAACTTACCTGAGGGGAATATATTGCCGTACAAACATGCGAAACACCGAATTGTGTTAAAACCGATCCCAAAGGCCAGATTTAAACTGAGTGCCATTATCAGTTAAAATGGTTTCGGGCACACCGAATGTGTAAAATATATAATTTTTTAAATATTTTTTGACGTAAATTTCTTCAACGGTTTAAGAAAATGGAATTTCGACATATGGTCCACGACTATCAGCAACCCAAAGTGTGACCAGATTTAGACAAATGACGTCTAATCTTTTCTAGGGTTTTAGCTGTTCCACAGTGTGCTACCAATGGTGGCTTATGTTCTCGGAATAAGACATCTTGAACAAAAGAACTAAGAATCCAGAGTTTGCACGAATCTAATTCTTGCGCAGAATTTCCAGTAGACTGCTTAGTGCTTATATACACGAAATTATCTACTATTTTTAAATCCGGATGCTTTGATTGGCTTTGGGAGATTCGTTCTTTTAATTCTGCGTATTCTGTGTATTTAAAATGCTCTGATGATAGATCGACTATGGGACCGACATCGTCGAGTGCGTTGATTTCTAAATCAGGTAATCGAGAAAGGGAATACGCGACAACATTTTTGGTACCTTACTTACTTACTTAGATGGCCATGACAACCCGTTGACGGGTTACGGACGACTTCATCAGCTCTCGCCAGGCATCTTTGCTTCGCGCGTGCCGTCTCCAATCTCTTTCACCAAGCGCGGTAAGGGTTTCTTCGGCCTGGTCAATCCATCGGAGGCATGGTCTTCCTCTTCGTCGTCGACCCTCAGCTTTCGCCTCAAACACCTTTTTCGCTGGAGCTGCTTCATCCATACGAAAGACATGACCCAGCCAACGTAGTCGCTGAATTATTATACGCTGGACTATGTCAATGTCGTCATAGAGCTCAGTACAGTTCGTGGTTCATTCGAATGCGATAGTCGTCACCAACTTGAGCAGGACCAAAGATTTTGCGAAGAACTTTCCTCTCGAACCCCCCAAGAGCGGCTGCATCTGTTTGCGATACCACCCATGCCTCAGCGCCATAGAGAAGCACAGGTATGATGAGCGTCTTGTAGAGTGTTAGTTTTGTCGATCGAGAGAGGGCTCTGAAACCTAATTGCTTACTTAGCCCGTAGTAGCACATATTAGCAATTTTTATTCTTCGCTTTATCTCCAGGCTGATATTGTTTCAAAGTTATATTTGCCTGCTATAACTTGGGAGCCTAGACGCCGCACTTCCCTATTTGCAGACAGCATAAACTTTATTTTGCCCTGGTTCACCGTCAAACCCACTTTGGCTGATTCCTTTTCGATAGCGGCTAAAGCAGCGGTTACATCCCTCTTGGTACTGCCGATAATATCGATATAATCAGCATACGCAAGGAGCTGGACACCTTTGTAGAAGATGGTACCATTTTGATGTACACCTACATTTCGTAGGATCCCCTCCATGATGAAATTGAAGAGATCGCATGATAGCGGATCGCCTTGTCTGAAACCTCGTTCGGTATTAAAGGTTTCGGAGAGGTCATTTCCTACCTTGACGGAGCTGCATGTATTGCTCAACGTTTTCTTGCAGAGCCTTATCAACTCTGCAGATATACCGAACTCAGACATTGTTGCTTGCAGGCAATCCCGAATCGGGCTATTGAACGCAGCTTTGTAATCAACAAAGAGATGATGGATGTTGATTTTGTTTTCGTGGGTTTTCCCAGGATTTGGCGTAGTGTAAAAGTCTGGTCTATGGTGGACTTGCCAGGACGAAAGCCACACTGATAAGGTCTAATCAGTGTTTTGGTATGTTGTATTTTCGGTACCTCGCCTGTGTTGAATTGTAAAAGAAAATCCCTGTAGTTTAAGTGCCCACCTGGCTAATTGTCCGGATAGATACTTCTGTCTCATTAGCCATTGGAGGCCAGCGTGGTCTGTTATGACCATAAATTCTTGCCCTTCTATGTATGATCTAAACTTCTTGATTCCGGTTATGACAGCCAGGCACTCTAGCTCGGTAACCGAATAGTTGAGCTGAGCTTTCGAAAGCTTGGTAGACATATATGCGATAAGCAACTCTTCTCCTTCCTCGTTTACCTGAAGAAGAACACAGCCTAAGCCCAGTAGGCTTGTATCACATTGCAAGATAAATGGTTTCTTTATATTGGTAAAGTGGCCTATTTGGAATTGTGAACGCTGTCGACTGACGAGACTTTTCCTCTAAGGGTCAAGACCAGAAATGAATCGAGAAGATGGAAGACGACTAAGAATTCCGTCTATGTGTGGTAGCGGATAAGCATCCTTAACTGTTTGCTAATTAACTTCACGCGAATCCAAACATAAGCTGTTTTTATTATTACGTCGAACCAAAACGCAATTACTGCTCCATGGACTTGCAGATTCTTCTATGACGTTCAAGGCTAGCATTTGGTCTACTTCAGCGTACATAAGTTTTTTATAGCGGTGACACTGAAAAGTGTCGCTGTTTTACAGGCTTTGTATTGCCAACATCAATAACGTGTTCAAGTAGACTAGTTTTCCCAAGGCCCTCTCGTTCAAAAGAAGGTAAACCATCTACAACAGTTTTCAACCGCTTGGCTTAAATAACTCATAATAAACAAATATTATGAGTCCTTTAAGAGCCTTTTTAGACTATAATTTATGACCTCATAAAGAGTCTTATAAGGGCCGTTTTGTTCACAGAGGGATAAATTTATCTCCGAGATAATTATATTTTTTCATTTGTTCATAGTGAGTTAAGGCTTTTATCTCCTGAGCGGGAGATAAAAATGGCGGCGAGATATTTTAACCCCTGAAATGTATAACTCGCTCTTATCACTCTCATTTTATAATTTTTTTCATTAAAAAAAATAAATAAATTCCTGAATTTTGTTGTTCATCGCAACTGCGCTGCGGAAGTACTGAATTTAATTTTCATAATCAACCAATCAAAATTGAAAAAAATTGATGTGAGAAAATAATTTGTCAGCCGGAATTTCACTTCAAAAATTTTTTTCTTAAGGAAATAATTTTTTTTTTATGTAATTTGTTTCTTTTTTCTCTCCCAAACTCCAGGTTGATGCAGATCGTCAGTGCAACACCGTACGTAAATATTTTTAAAAAATCCATCTTCCAACAATCGCCGAAATGAGCGAAGAAAGATTTTGAAAATTTTCGTGACTCGTGCATTCATTGCAGTAGCATTTGAAAAGCGATGCATTTTCCCAAAAACACTTGGGCGAATCAAATCTCCGAATAGAGCCGTCAATTAGGTCAAGGAAAATAAAATCAACTAATTTACATATATATGTGTCTAATCAAAATTTAAAGTTTTGTGTTTATAAATATTTATACTCAAATATGTTTTTATTTATACTCCAAAGAATAAATGTTACTACAAATTTAAAAAAAAAGTTAAGACCCCGATTTAAAACCCCGAAAAAATATCCCAAGCTGAGGGAATGGCCTTTCCATTGGTGCCACTTTCGTCTTTGTCCGATGTATAGTTTGGGAGCTTCACTCAAATGAATAAATTTTACTACAAATTTAAAAAAAGTGAATAATAGGAATAAGAACTTATTTATTTTTTTTTTAATGTAAATTTCTGAGGTCAATGTTGAAACTGCCGATGCACTTATATATTAGATTTGATCAAAAGTTATTTCCATTTGTAGAAATTGTGGTTCTGTCATACTGTGGCCAATTTTTGCAATATGACAAAGGTTTATTTTTTCCAACTCAATTAAAAAAAAGAACTGAACCAGCGTGGACCCTGAGGTCAAAGATAATACTACCATAACACTTATCTATTAGGTTTGAAAAATGTTTTTTCCATGTAAGAATTTCGACACAGATTTCATAAACAGAGTTTAAATTTTAAGCCCAGTTAAAATTATTTTCGTAACTTATCTCATTTTTATCGGCAGTTTACTTAAACTCTGTTTAAAAATTTAAACTGAGATTAAAAAACATATTTGAGCGGCACTGTAGAAAAAAAAGTGTGCGTGTCAGCTACGACGCGCGATTGGAGTTTACTTCTTATTGATTGCCTTGGAATTTTATATAATCATGTACAATAGGCAAAGTGGTTAAATATATAAACTCATCATGCATTAACAGTGTTGTGATTTGAGCCTATGTCAGCCCGCCGTCGTCGATGTTGCAGTGCAAATATTATATAATGCATCGTAATGGTATTCGTTTATTATGTTCATATTATATTGTTCAATCTTACCGTATCTGCTGTTTAGTGTAAGTATAGTTTACTCCTATTCGTTAACTTTGATGTTTGTAAAAAATATGTATTTTTGTAATTTAAGTTAAACTAGCTGCTTTGAAATTTGCTAAATGGTGTTAATTTCTTTTAAGTCTAGCAGCCAAGGAAAGAAGTAAGATTCTTGTATTTATACTATTGATATATCTAATTGTTGATTGTTAATATTTATATGTAAAATTGCTTAAACTTCTTCTTCATTTTATAAATTTATAATTTAAATTTATTCAAATTTAGAGAATAAACTTCACTCATTTTCAATACACAAAAAAAAAACTTGCCGCCATTTAATTATTTAATTTGAACTTGATAAGTTTATTCACGACTGTTGGACGTAAAGCAACAAACAGTAAACATTATTAATTTCAAAATGTAATGTCGTTACCAACAACTGAGGCAGTAAAATTTAAATAACTAAAACTCAAAACGTAAAAAATTGAAGTAAAATTTTTTACAAATCGTGATGATAGAACAAAATCTAGACGTCCCCAGTGTTCTTCCAAAAAACTTAATATAAATTAAAGTTTTCTCTCAAAAATGTTATTTTAATATGAAATCCATTAAAGTTTCAATGACCCAGCCTAGACCTCAGAAAGTCCAGTTACATCCACTTGACCACAAAATCATCCATTTATGTCTAAATTGTTCGTAGAATTCATAAAAGTGACAATGACCTCAGATCATCCCATTGCATCCGATTGGCCATAGAATCATCCATTTTGCTCCAAATGTTCCATGGAACCCACAAAAGACACAATGACCCGCCTGTGACCTCAGATAATCCCATTGCATCCGATTGGCCTTAGAATCATCCATTTTGGTCCAAATGTTCCATGGAACCCACAAAAGACACAATGACCCGCTTGTGACCTCAGATAATCCCATTGCATCCGATTGGCCATAGAATCATCCATTTTGGTCCAAATGTCCCATGGAACCCACAAAAGACACAATGACTCGCTTGTGACCTCAGATAATCCCATTGCGTCCGAATGGCCATAGAATCATCCATTTTGATCCAAATGTTCCTTGGAACCAACAAAAGACACAATGACCCGTTTGTGATCCAGATTATCCCATTGAATCCGATTGGCCATAGAATCATCCATTTTGGTAGAAATGATCCATGGAACCCATAAAAGTTCCAATGACCCGTCTATGACCTCAGATAATCCCATTGCATCCGTTTGGTCATAGAATCACCCATTTTGGTCCAAATGTTCCATGGAACCCATAAAAGTTCCAATGAACCGTCTATGACCTAAGATAATCCCATTGCATCCGATTGGAAATAGAATCACCCATTTTGGTCCAAATGTTCCATGGGACCATCAAAAGACACAATGACCCGCTTGTGACCTCAGATAATCCCATTGCATCCGATTGGCCATAGAATAACCCATTTTGGTCCAAATGTTCCATGGGACCATTAAAAGTTCCAATGACCCGCCTATGACCTCAGATAATCCCATTGCATCCGATTGGCCATAGAATCATCCATTTTGGTCCAAATGTTCCTTGTAACCAACAAAAGACACAATGACCCGCTTGTGACCTCAGATAATCCCATTGCATCCGCTTGGCCATAGAATCACACATTTTGGTGCAAATGTGCCATGGGACCATTAAAAGTTCCAATGACCCGCCTATGACCTCAGATAATCCCATTGCATCCGATTGGCCATAGAATCATCCATTTTGGTCCAAATGTTCCTTGGAACCCACAAAAGACACAATGACCCGCTTGTGACCTCAGATAATCCCATTGCGTCCGATTGGCCATAGAATCATCCATTTTCGTCCAAATGTTCCTTGGAACCAACAAACGACACAATGACCCGCTTGTGACCTCAGATAATAACATTGCATCCGATTGGCCATAGAATCACCCATTTTGGTCCAAATGTTCCATGGGACCATTAAAAGTTCCAATGACCCGCCTATGACCTCAGATAATCCCATTGCATCCGATTGGCCATAGAATCATCCATTTTGGTCCACATGTTCCTTGGAACGTACATAAGACACAATGACCCACCTGTGACCTCAGATAATAACATTGCATCCGATTGTCCATAGAATCATCCATTTTGGTCCAAATGTTCCTTGGAACCCACAAAAGACACAATGACCCGCCTGTGACCTCAGATAATAACATTGCATCCGATTGGCCATAGAATCACCCATTTTGGTCCAAATGTTCCATGGGACCATTAAAAGTTCCAATGACCCGCCTATGACCTCAGATAATCCCATTGCATCCGATTGGCCATAGAATCATCCATTTTGGTCCAAATGTTCCTTGGAACCTACATAAGACACAATGACCCGCCTGTGACCTCAGATAATAACATTGCATCCGATTGGCCATAGAATAACCCATTTTGGTCCAAATGTTCCATGGGACCATTAAAAGTTCCAATGACCCGCCTATGACCTCAGATAATCCCATTGCATCCGATTGGCCATAGAATCATCCATTTTGGTCCAAATGTTCCTTGGAACCTAAATAAGACACAATAACCCGCCTGTGACCTCAGATAATAACATTGCATCCGATTGGCCATAGAATCATCCATTTTGGTCCAAATGTTCCTTGGAACCCACAAAAGACACAATGACCCGCCTGTGACCTCAGATAATAACATTGCATTCGATTGGCCATAGAATCACCCATTTTGGTCCAAATGTTCCATGGGACCATTAAAAGTTCCAATGACCCGCCTATGACCTCAGATAATCCCATTGCATCCGATTGGCCATAGAATCATCCATTTTGGTCCAAATGTTCCTTGGAACCCACAAAAGACACAATGACCCGCTTGTGACCTCAGATAATCCCATTGCGTCCGATTGGCCATAGAATCATCCATTTTGGTCCAAATGTTCCTTGGAACCAACAAAAGACACAATGACCCGCTTGTGACCTCAGATAATAACATTGCATCCGATTGGCCATAGAATCATCCATTTTGGTCCAAATGTTCCTTGGAACCCACAAAAGACACAATGACCCGCCTGTGACCTCAGATAATAACATTGCATCCGATTGGCCATAGAATCACCCATTTTGGTCCAAATGTTCCATGGGACCATTAAAAGTTCCAATGACCCGCCTATGACCTCAGATAATCCCATTGCATCCGATTGGCCATAGAATCATCCATTTTGGTCCAAATGTTCCTTGGAACCTACATAAGACACAATGACCCACCTGTGACCTCAGATAATAACATTGCGTCCGATTGGCCATAGAATCATCCATTTTGGTCCAAATGTTCCTTGGAACCCACAAAAGACACAATGACCCGCCTGTGACCTCAGATAATCCCATTGCATCCGATTGGCCATAGAATAACCCATTTTGGTCCAAATGTTCCATGGGACCATTAAAAGTTCCAATGACCCGCCTATGACCTCAGATAATCCCATTGCATCCGATTGGCCATAGAATCATCCATTTTGGTCCAAATGTTCCTTGGAACCTAAATAAGACACAATAACCCGCCTGTGACCTCAGATAATAACATTGCATCCGATTGGCCATAGAATCATCCATTTTGGTCCAAATGTTCCTTGGAACCCACAAAAGACACAATGACCCGCCTGTGACCTCAGATAATAACATTGCATCCGATTGGCCATAGAATCACCCATTTTGGTCCAAATGTTCCATGGGACCATTAAAAGTTCCAATGACCCGCCTATGACCTCAGATAATCCCATTGCATCCGATTGGCCATAGAATCATCCATTTTTATTTATTTATTTATTCACCGTCTTTGGATTTCAATATCCTTACAGACTACTTAAAAAATAAAACTTAAAAACTAATATAATAACAAATATTCAACAAAAAGAGTGAAAAACTATATATATTTATAAATTCGAAATTAGATACGAAAACAATTCTTTAGTAATTCCTTAAAAGACAGTTTTAAAACAGAAAAATCTAAATTATTATCGACAGATATTTCATTATACAATGATAAAGCCCGAGCAATAGGGTCATTAAGTGCATAAAGAGTTCTATGGGTTTCTAAATGAAATAATGAGTAATGGCGTAAAGTCCTTACGGGAACATTAAAGTAAACAAATTGTAATAACTGGGCACAGTCAATATGACCTGATATGAGATCATGGATAAATGTTAATGATTGAATCTTTCTTCTACTTTCAAGTGTTTTCATACCCAAAAGCAAAATCCTTGCATCATAGGAAGGCAAAGGCTCCACAAAGTTTGATGAGCGAAGAGCAAACCGAGTAAATCTTTTGGATTTTTTCCAATCGAGAGCAGTGACTTAAATAAAACGGACTCCAAATAAAGGAAGCATACTCCAATCTTGATCTCACAAAAGAGTTATAGAGACAAATAAGAGTAAATGGATCAGAAAACTCTGGACTATTCCTACGCACGTAAGCAAGTAAGGCATATGATTTCGGAACAAGATAATTTATATGCTCAACAAAAGTGAACTTAGAGTCAAATACCACTCCAAGATCCTTAATGGAATTAACATTTTGCAAGGTGGAGCCAGCGAGGCAATATAAAGAAATGGGCACATTATTGGACTTAGAGTACGTAATAGAAAAACATTTATTAAAATTTAATGGTAGAAAGTTTTTCATGGACCAAGAAAGCAAATTATTGAGATCAATCTGTAATAGATCAACATCATTTGAATCAATTATATCACTAAATAACTTTAAATCATCAGCATAAAGTAAAAATTTTGCTGATTGAAAACATTTACTGACATCATTAATAAATAATGAAAATAACAAAGGGCCCAGAATGCTACCCTGTGGTACCCCAGACGAGGCAATAAATTGAAACGATTTCACTCCATTTTGGTCCAAATGTTCCTTGGAACCTACAAAAGACACAATGACCCGCCTGTGACCTCAGATAATAACATTGCATCCATTAGCCATAGAATCACCCATTTTGGTCCAAATGTTCCATGGAACCCATAAAATTCCAATGACACGCCTGTGACCTCAGATAATCCCATTGCATCCGATTGGCCATAGAATCATCCATTTTGGTCCCAATGTTCCTTGGAACCCACAAAAGACACAATGACCCGCCTGTGACCTCAGATAATCCCATTGCATCCGTTTGGCCATAGAATCACCCATTTTGGTCCAAATGTTCCATGGAACCCATAAAAGTTCCAATGACCTTCCTGTAACCTCAGATAATCCCATTGCATCCGATTGGCCATAGAATCATCCATTTTGGTCCAAATGTTCCTTGGAACCTACAAAAGACACAATGACCCGCCTGTGACCTCAGATAATCCCATTGCATCCGATTGGCCATAGAATCATCCATTTTGGTAGAAATGTTCCATGGAACCCATAAAAGTTCCAATGACCCGTCTATGACCTCAGA
Source organism: Tetanocera ferruginea (assembly GCA_958299015.1). Classification (NCBI taxonomy): domain Eukaryota; kingdom Metazoa; phylum Arthropoda; class Insecta; order Diptera; family Sciomyzidae; genus Tetanocera; species Tetanocera ferruginea. The sequence goes on from OY282643.1 coordinate 78,450,692, forward strand.
TAATCCCATTGCATCCGTTTGGCCATAGAATCACCCATTTTGGTCCAAATGTTCCATGGAACCCATAAAAGTTCCAATGACACGCCTGTGACCTAAGATAATCCCATAGCATCCGATTGGCCATAGAATCATCCATTTTGGTCCAAATGTTCCTTGGAACCCACAAAAGACACAATGACCCGCTTGTGACCTCAGATAATCCCATTGCATTCGATTGGCCATAGAATAACCCATTTTGGTCCAAATGTTCCATGGGACCATTAAAAGTTCCAATGACCCGCCTATGACCTCAGATAATCCCATTGCATCCGTTTGGCCATAGAATCACCCATTTTGGTCCAAATGTTCCATGGAACCCATAAAAGTTCCAATGACCCGCCGTTGACCTCAGATAATCCCATAGCATCCGATTGGCCATAGAATCATCCATTTTGGTCCAAATGTTCCTTGGAACCCACAAAAGACACAATGACCCGCTTGTGACCTCAGATAATCCCATTGCATCCGATTGGCCATAGAATAACCCATTTTGGTCCAAATGTTCCATGGGACCATTAAAAGTTCCAATGACCTTCCTGTAACCTCAGATAATCCCATTGCATCCGATTGGCCATAGAATCATCCATTTTGGTCCAAATGTTCCTTGGAACCTACAAAAGACACAATGACCCGCCTGTGACCTTAGATAATCCCATTGAATCCGATTGACCATAGAATCATCCATTTTGGTAGAAATGTTCCATGGACCCATAAAAGTTCCAATGACCCGTCTATGACCTCAGATAATCCCATTGCATCCGTTTGGCCATAGAATCACCCATTTTGGTCCAAATGTTCCATGGAACCCATAAAAGTTTCAATGACCTTCCTGTAACCTCAGATAATCCCATTGCATCCGATTGGCCATAGAATCATCCATTTTGGTAGAAATGTTCCATGGAACCCATAAAAGTTCAAATGACCTTCCTGTAACCTCAGATAATCCCATTGCATCCGTTTGGCCATAGAATCACCCATTTTGGTCCAAATGTTCCATGGGACCATTAAAAGTTCCAATGACCCGCCTATGACCTCAGATAATCCCATTGCATCCGATTGGCCATAGAATCATCCATTTTGGTCCAAATGTTCCATGGGACCATTAAAAGTTCCAATTTCCCGCCTATGACCTCAGATAATCCCATTGCATCCGTTTGGCCATAGAATCACCCATTTTGGTCCAAATGTTCCATGGAACCCATAAAAGTTCCAATGACCCGCCGTTGACCTCAGATAATCCCATAGCATCCGATTGGCCATAGAATCATCCATTTTGGTCCAAATGTTCCTTGGAACCCACAAAAGACACAATGACCCGCTTGTGACCTCAGATAATAACATTGCATCCGATTGGCCATAGAATAACCCATTTTGGTCCAAATGTTCCATGGGACCATTAAAAGTTCCAATGACCCGCCTATGACCTCAGATAATCCCATTGCATCCGCTTGTCCATAGAATCACCCATTTTGGTGCAAATGTTCCATGGGACCATTAAAAGTTCCAATGACCCGCCTATGACCTCAGATAATCCCATTGCATCCGATTGGCCATAGAATCATCCATTTTGGTCCAAATGTTCCTTGGAACCTACATAGGACACAATGACCCGCCTGTGACCTCAGATAATAACATTGCATTCGATTGGCCATAGAATCACCCATTTTGGTCCAAATGTTCCTTGGAACCCACAAAAGACACAATGACCCGCTTGTGACCTCAGATAATCCCATTGCATCCGATTGGCCATAGAATCACCCATTTTGGTGCAAATGTTCCATGGGACCATTAAAAGTTCCAATTTCCCGCCTATGACCTCAGATAATCCCATTGCATCCGATTGGCCATAGAATCATCCATTTTGGTCCAAATGTTCCTTGGAACGTACATAAGACACAATGACCCACCTGTGACCTCAGATAATAACATTGCATCCGATTGGCCATAGAATCATCCATTTTGGTCCAAATGTTCCTTGGAACCCACAAAAGACGCAATGACCCGCCTGTGACCTCAGATAATAACATTGCATCCGATTGGCCATAGAATCACCCATTTTGGTGCAAATGTTCCATGGGACCATTAAAAGTTCCAATGACCCGCCTATGACCTCAGATAATCCCATTGCATCCGATTGGCCATAGAATCATCCATTTTGGTCCAAATGTTCCTTGGAACCTACATAGGACACAATGACCCGACTGTGACCTCAGATAATAACATTGCATTCGATTGGCCATAGAATCATCCATTTTGGTCCAAATGTTCCTTGGAACCTACAAAAGACACAATGACCCGCCTGTGACCTTAGATAATCCCATTGAATCCGATTGACCATAGAATCATCCATTTTGGTAGAAATGTTCCATGGAACCCATAAAAGTTCCAATGACCCGTCTATGACCTCAGATAATCCCATTGCATCCGTTTGGCCATAGAATCACCCATTTTGGTCCAAATGTTCCATGGAACCCATAAAAGTTTCAATGACCTTCCTGTAACCTCAGATAATCCCATTGCATCCGATTGGCCATAGAATCATCCATTTTGGTAGAAATGTTCCATGGAACCCATAAAAGTTCCAATGACCTTCCTGTAACCTCAGATAATCCCATTGCATCCGTTTGGCCATAGAATCACCCATTTTGGTCCAAATGTTCCATGGGACCATTAAAAGTTCCAATTTCCCGCCTATGACCTCAGATAATCCCATTGCATCCGATTGGCCATAGAATCATCCATTTTGGTCCAAATGTTCCTTGGAACCTACATAGGACACAATGACCCGACTGTGACCTCAGATAATAACATTGCATTCGATTGGCCATAGAATCATCCATTTTGGTCCAAATGTTCCTTGGAACCTACAAAAGACACAATGACCCGCCTGTGACCTTAGATAATCCCATTGAATCCGATTGACCATAGAATCATCCATTTTGGTAGAAATGTTCCATGGAACCCATAAAAGTTCCAATGACCCGTCTATGACCTCAGATAATCCCATTGCATCCGTTTGGCCATAGAATCACCCATTTTGGTCCAAATGTTCCATGGAACCCATAAAAGTTTCAATGACCTTCCTGTAACCTCAGATAATCCCATTGCATCCGATTGGCCATAGAATCATCCATTTTGGTCCAAATGTTCCTTGGAACCTACATAGGACACAATGACCCGACTGTGACCTCAGATAATAACATTGCATCCGATTGGCCATAGAATCATCCATTTTGGTCCAAATGTTCCTTGGAACCTACATAGGACACAATGACCCGACTGTGACCTCAGATAATAACATTGCATTCGATTGGCCATAGAATCATCCATTTTGGTCCAAATGTTCCTTGGAACCTACAAAAGACACAATGACCCGCCTGTGACCTTAGATAATCCCATTGAATCCGATTGACCATAGAATCATCCATTTTGGTAGAAATGTTCCATGGAACCCATAAAAGTTCCAATGACCCGTCTATGACCTCAGTTAATCCCATTGCATCCGTTTGGCCATAGAATCACCCATTTTGGTCCAAATGTTCCATGGAACCCATAAAAGTTTCAATGACCTTCCTGTAACCTCAGATAATCCCATTGCATCCGATTGGCCATAGAATCATCCATTTTGGTAGAAATGTTCCATGGAACCCATAAAAGTTCCAATGACCTTCCTGTAACCTCAGATAATCCCATTGCATCCGTTTGGCCATAGAATCACCCATTTTGGTCCAAATGTTCCATGGGACCATTAAAAGTTCCAATTTCCCGCCTATGACCTCAGATAATCCCATTGCATCCGATTGGCCATAGAATCATCCATTTTGGTCCAAATGTTCCTTGGAACCTACATAGGACACAATGACCCGACTGTGACCTCAGATAATAACATTGCATTCGATTGGCCATAGAATCATCCATTTTGGTCCAAATGTTCCTTGGAACCCACAAAAGACACAATGACCCGCTTGTGACCTCAGATAATTCCATTGCATCCGATTGGCCATAGAATTACCCATTTTGGTGCAAATGTTCCATGGGACCATTAAAAGTTCCAATGACCCGCCTATGACCTCAGATAATCCCATTGCATCCGATTGGCCATAGAATCATCCACTTTTTCCAAATTCTCCAGTGCCAATGATCTGCCTGTGACCTTAGATAATTCCATTGCATTCGATTGGCCAAGCATAACGCAAAAATAGTTGAAAATTCAACCATAACGAAAAAATAGTTGAAAATTCAAACGTAACGAAAAAAAGTTGAAAATTCAACCATAACGCAAAAATAGTTAAAAATTCAAACGTAACGAAAAATAGTTGAAAATTTGACTTTACCCCCTAATATAATTTCTTTATATGCAATCCGATTCTAAAAGAGTAAACTCCAAAAATTCTACAACTTTGATGCAGAACATCAAAATATTTCAAAAATTTTTGATAAAATAATGCAAATTGTCAGTTCTATTGGAATAATTTGAAATATTTTCATTGAGAACATCAAAAAATATTGAAAAATATATGTATGTACAAATAAAAAAATCAAACGAAAAGCTCAGAATATCCAAATATTCTGCCTTTAAGTTTCAAGCCTTGATAAGCTGCTTGTTGGCCTGTGGACAAGTTCATAAACCTTGCAAATGTCTATTATACTAAAAGGACCGTTAGTGCACTATATGATGCAATGAAATACGATACGGTACTGCGATTAGATCTGACACATGATTTTAAAGAAAATACAAATGCACTGCACTGCATTGCACTGTTCAAATGCGTACCATAAAAATGTTACAATAAAATGCATTGGAGAATTGAAGAGCACAGTTTTATTTTCTTTATTGTTTTGTTTATTGACTGTTGTTGCTTTTTGTTTATGAATTTTGTATGTGTTTCTTCTCGGTGGTTTTCTTGACTGTAGTTTCGTTCACCACCAATATCGCAACTGCACCCATTTGCTGAAATAATTTTTGTAGGAATAAATGTTGAGTAAACTACCATAAAAAATCACTTACGAAAAAGCGATCCATCTTATCCATTGTTATTATTTGTTTTTTATATTTATTTTATTTGAAGTTTTGAATATTTTCTTCAATGTTCTCAACAATGAATTTTTGACAAAATCTAAGTTTAAATTTTTTAAACCTAGAATTTCTGTGTTTAAATTTAAACTTGCCTCACCAAGTTAAACTTAGATTTTTTGAGATGAGGTATCGGCGTTAAAATTCAAACTGAGGTTAAGGAATTTTAAACTTGTTTAAGCTAAACTTTGTTTAAAATTGAGATCAGTTAACGGGCCTAATGCCATGTTCACACAGAGAGTTTAGTTTGCGTTTCGTTTGAGTTTAAATGCAGCTGTTCACACAGAGATGCGTCGGCAGAATTGAGTTTACGGTGGATTGAAATGATCGCCAATTTTTGGAATTTCGCTCAAAACTCAGCTTTTTACGGCCCATACTGACTGACTGATGAGAAACCCTCATCTTCTAAACTTTCCCAAGTTCTTTTATTCGTTTTTTGGCTTATTTTTGTTAATAATAAAATACAAATAGAAACTTGCACAATTGAGTATCACCTGTTTTTGGCATTTTTTATCGTTCAATCGAATCGAACACAGCTAAAATCTAACTGACCGAATGTTTTTATCAAACACTAGCATACTTTTAGGCTGGTATCAAATTGAGTTTTGGTATACGTAGAAAGCAAGTTGAGTTTAGTTCCTGCTCCTGCAAAATTGTACTGGAAACGTCAGCGTTTAAATTAAGTTTAAGGGCAAAACGCAACTTTGTACTGGAAACGCAAACTAAACTCTCTGTGTGAACATGGCATTAGTCACAGAGATTTTTTTTCTTAGTCACGAATTTTCTGTTAAAATTCGCACTGTTGGTAGCAGAGCTCTGTTAATATTTATTTTCGCCGGATGCTACATTTCGCCGGATGCTAACTTCACACCAGTGAATCTTGTAAATTAAGCGATTCGAAGAGTCAAACTTTTGGTTCGTACCGATCTTTCAAAATATGTGTCAAAAATATGATCAGTTCAATTGTAATTTCTTGTTGCATATTTTCAGGCTAATTCTGCCTAGTCATACCACAGGTCTGACTATGTTTCGCTAGATGACTCTGTGTTTGCCAATTCGTGGCAGCACTGCCTGCAACACAGTCAGCACATTCATTAAGCTAAATAAAAAAAGCAAAAACGTTCAACGCTGCACAATGGGAAAAATATAGCAAAAACCCTCGCATCGCCTGTTTTTAACGCTAGCATCTATAATATTAATGCTAGATACTTGAAGTTTTAATTTCATGGACATAATTCTTCAGAGAAGAGACAAATGTAATTGCAAATATTTTCAAATTTTTGATGCAGATTGAACGAACTTTTTCAGGCCTATAATTTGAGACAGTTTATTTGTGTACAACTATTACACTAGTTAATCATATTTTAGCTAAAAGGAAAATTTGGCTCCAATTAAGTCATCTAGCGGTACAATATACGGACGTCGTAACCTTGTATTCTTTCATCCATGGTTTTCTGTACTTGTGACCCCGCACGTAAGCTGGCAAGTTTTGCTGGTTCATGTCTACAAGTCCAAATTTGCGCAGTACGAGTCAACCTAATGCCATGTTCACACAGAGAGTTTAGTTTGCGTTTCCAGTACAAAGTTGCGTTTTGCCCTTAAACTTAAATTTAAACGCTGGCGTTTCCAGTACAATTTTGCAGGAGAAAACGCAACTAAACTCAACTTGCTTTCTACGTTTACCAAAACTAAATTTGATACATGCCTAAAAGTATGCCAGTGTTTGATAAAAACATTCGTTCAGTTAGATTTTAGCTGTGTTCGATTCGATTGAACGATAAAAAATGCCAAAAACAGCTGATTCTCAATTGTGCAAGTTTCTATTTGTATTTTATTATTAACAAAAATAAGCCAAAAAACGAATAAAAGAACTTGGGAAAGTTTAGAAGATGAGGATTTCTCATCAGTCAATCAGTATGACCCAAAAAAAGCTGAGGTTTGAGCGAAATTCCAAAAATTGCCAATCATTTCAATCCACCGTAAACTCAATTCTGCCGACGCATCTCTTTGTGAACAGCTGCATTTAAACTCAAACGAAACGCAAACAAAACTCTCTGTGTGAACATGGCATAAGGCTGCGTGCATAGTAAACGCTGATTCCGACAGACAGGCAGGCAGGCAGGCTGATCCCACTAAAAACGCTTTTCATATCACCAAAGATTTTCACCTTCTTTGTACATAAGCTAATAAAATCCCAAATTGATCCCGGATAGAGATAAATAATTTCCCTCCTTGTTCAAGGTCAGTAGCTGCTGCTCTGCTGAAAATTGTTTTCGTTTTATTTGTGTAATTTGGTTTTTAAGCAAATTGTGTTAAATGAAAATTTAATAGAGTGAGTTTTGAGTCTTAAAATAATTCTTCAGTAAAATTATCTCTTTAATTAAGCAAAATAATGTCGATTTATAAAGATCATATTCAAAATTAATGCTTTCATGTTTATTTATAATATTTTTATGTACATTAAAGTAGTAAATAATAGACAAAATAAAAAATTAATTCAATCGTAATATCCTAGGGTACGCGGTATAATTGTTGGTGCCACTTTATTTACATAAATAAAGTACTTTGAGCAATTAAACACTTATCATTAATAAGTAAATGTCAGCACACTATTGTAATGTCAGTACAAGCAGTTTTTGTAATAAAAAATTTTACCAAATGCATTCTTCAATTTTTAGCAAACGTTTATCAAAAAAGCAATGTTTTAATTTAAGGGAGTCAATAATTGCACCACTGAGAAAAAAAACATATTAAATTTAAACAAAAAAAAGTTTATAATAGAAATTTAACGCATTTGCGTCTCTACAAACAAAATTTAAAGCAAACGCGTTTAAATTTTAACTATAAAATATATATTCAAACATTCAGCTTCATACCTCAATGCGTTGTTGAGATATTCATTGGGTATTTTTAAACCCATATGGGTTTTCCAATGGGAAATGTGTTAGTTGCATTTGTTTTGAGTCTTTGTAGCCTCAAGCCTTTTTTATTAGGCCGGATCAATTTTTGTTTTCAAAAACTCTTTTCCCAAAAAACACTAAGCCTTAAATCGATTTTGAGCCTCCGGTTTTTCGAAAGAAATTTTGAATTTGTGTTGCTACAAAATGTGAAGAAATTGAAAAAAGAACCAAAAAATTACTGTACTGATGTACAGATTTTTGCGGTTTCGAACAAAAATTTAAAATATTATTTTATTTATACATTTCACTTGTTTCATTAATGGTATTCCCTTAACGCCTCGGAAACAGCTTAAACCTCGTAAACTGCTTAATTTTAAGAAAATGGGAAACGATGGAAATATTTTGTATGGCGATTTTTTTACGATGTTTAAGCTACAATTTCAGTGCTTAAACAATGTAAAAAAGTTTGGTTAAACTTTCAGCTGTCAAACTGTCAAAAAGTGTGTGGTGTTTTTTTTTATTTATTTTGGCGCTTAATTCATCCCAATTGGCAAGCATAGAAATGGATAGTGGCAGTGCTTGAAAAAGGAAAGAAACACTTCGACACATCGTTGGGTGCTCTGCCAGACAGTAGAACTACTGCAATTGGTATTGGATGAGGCTAAAGATTGCCCGGAAAAGTTTGGAGTAGATTAATACTGAGCACTTGAGTTTGGCAGCTAACTCAATTATTCCCATTTCAGAAACCTAGAGCAAACAGATTCTACGAACAAATTTTCGGTCGATTTGTTACGGCATGATGAATAATGAAGTTATATTATATTTAATTTTTTTATTGATCTGCTGTTTTTGACATATGCATGACAAATTTATCAGATGTCTAAAGGTGCGTTCCTTTAACAGAGGCTCGGAATTTTACGAGTTTACGAAATGGGAAATTTTGGTCGTTAAGGGAATACCATTATTATGTGTCAACAAAAAATAAAAAAAATTTCAGATTGCATTATAACATTAAGAAATATTTTGAAAATTTATTTAAAATAGAATAACATTGAAAGCTAGATTTGTTAGTTATTATTTGTTTCTACAAATATTTAACGATAGCTAATTATCAAAACAACACAACAAAAAATAGCTTAAAATAATTCAACTGATATAAAATACTTCATAATTTGAATCGTTTTGCTCTAAAAATTTTATTTGTCTTTCATTTGATTTTAGACTGGAATTCTTTCTGAAGAGTATAATACTCTAAGTATTGAATCCTGTGTTTTAAGATCCCTTTATTTTTATTAATAGTTTTCATAAGAAGTGTTTTTACTTTAAGTATTTTTACACAAATCTTTAAATTTTTAATAGTTTTGCCTTATACATTTTATTTTCATTCATTTGGGGGGTTTAACCCCCAAAACCCCCTGCGTTCGCCCCTGTGAACATTATTTTCAATTTCTATATTATTAAGTTCTAAATTTATTTTTGCTAACACTGGTCTTTTTTCTATATTTGTTTCATTACTTATTTTCTTTTGTTTTTGTCACTATAAAAAATTGACACTGAAATTTTTGAAAGTCTTGATTTAAGGAGGGACATGACATTGGCCGTTTTTTAAAATCGAAAAATTTCATGGAAAAATTCCTACGGGTTCAAAAAATACAGCCGGATTAGTGAGAGCGCATTTTTAATTTTCGCCTTGTTTTCTTTGTTCACAAACTTTGAACGCGTTTATCTCGAAACTGGTTTCTCGTACTGGTTGCGGCACTAGCGGGTTCATTTTTTGACGAAATTTTTTTTTTGTACATTTTTATACAGTACATTTTTGTACAGTTTTTATAAAACTTGTTAAAATTTAAAAGAAAAAGCTCCTGTCATACGATAACCAATTTTGTTAAGATTTAAAAAAAATACTTTTTTTTCCAGATCGGACAATTTTTGCGACTCCCAGCGCTGCAACCACGAGGCCCCGTTTTTTTTTCTCTGCCGCCAGTTTGGAGCTCTATAAAACCATGTTGAAGTGAAAAATATATTTTTTTGAATTTTTGTTCTAGTAATTTGTTCAATTTTCTACAATAGTAAAAAATTTTGGAAAAATGTTTGTTTTTGAATGAGTAATGAATTTATTAAAAAAGGTCTGTTTTCTTTGCCGCGAATGTTATGCCCCTCCTTAAAGCCACTAATATTTACAAACTTCTTTTCGAAGTGTACAGCGCATATATACAATTTTTCATCTTCTATCAACTTGGAAGAAAAGCTTTCTTTTGGCATAAGAAATCTAGAAATTCCATTTGTTTTTTTAATTTCACAGCCGACGTAATCATAAAACTTCATTACACTTAAGTTAATAAAAGATCTTTCAAATTATTTAAATAAATAAAACTTTTACGCGCTACCAATGCATATAAAAAAGTTTACAAAGTGGTCAAAAAGCTAGCAATTGACAGAAGACACAAAACAATACCGCAGAAAGTAACTGGTAATCAGAAAATGACGATAACAATAACAAAACAAGTGAAAAAAAACCAAGGGAAATTTTTCACACATAAGCGAAGACAATTTATTTGGGTTATAGAACTGGATAATTATGTGAAGTGCAAATATCTGCCACATAGCTCTAATCTCGCTTCATCGTCAGTAGTGTCACCTTCTATTCGTAATTATTCAATGCTTTGGAGATATACAAAACGATGGTGGCTACATAACGACGGGTAGTGGCGTATGTTGACGATGTCCATTCTGTATTATAATTATTCAATGATCACTATTTTTCAAAATATGTGTCAAAAATGTGATCAGTTAAAGTTAAATTTATTGTTGCATATTTTCAGGCTTAGCTTTGTGGTCTGACTATGTGTCGCTAGATGACTCTGTGCTTGACAACTTATTGCAGCACGTAGCTGATCGATATGGCAGCGCTCTGGTTAAAGTGAAAGAAACTGTAAAAAATAATAAATAATAAAAGTCACTAGGTGTGTTTCCGTACTCGATTGTAGTAACTTGCAAGCTGCTAGAACGTGTTTCCGTACTTTTTCTAGCTCAAAAAAGAGAAGAAGAACAAGCACAAAATCGCTCTCTCGAGCTCGAAACTAGATCGAAGTTTGCTGGAAGAATTTCTTCCAGCATTATAAGAACAAGCATGAAGAAGAAGAAGCAAATCGAAATAGTAAAATTAAATTCATAACAATAGCTACATTTAAAATGAAAAAATGTAATGAATAGACAAATCTTAATTTGCATTGTTTACGTTTGATAGGCAATCAGCCTTTTTTTGTTCTTGAAACTAGCTAGAAGTCGTTTCCGTACTTTTGACAATTTTTTCAAATTTCGTTTTACTCTCTCAGACTTTTGAACTTTACTTGACTTTTACTCGACATTGTGTACGGAAACACACCTATTGTTTCAACGGCTGGCTCTTGAACGTGTTCTTTTATCTTACAACTAATTAATTTGGATTCTGTTGTATTTAATTGTTTGAGTTTAATATTAATAAAAAGTTTTATTTCTTATAATACCAACACGTCTATAAATTGGTGACCCCGACGTGATGCAAAATATAGCTTGGATCATAAACACTTTTGTCGACTGCGCAGCTGCCACCAGCGTGTAGAAGTTTTGCTTTGCATACAAGCTTATGAACAGAAACACGCCACCAGTTCTTCGGAAACGCAAACCTGTGGATTACAACGAAAGGGAATCTGAAAGTAAGGAGGATATTTTCTTGGAAGCTTTCATAACCTCTGAGATGACTTCACCAACAAGCATTGCAAAACGAGCTAAGCGCACTCAAACTCATGTAATCAAGCCAGCCAGAGCCATCAAAGCCGACTTCGCAGCGAGTGCATGTACCTAAATTCAACAAATTGAATCCTCATCTTTGGTTCGCTCAGGTACAGGGGCGGATCTGGAAAAAATCTTGGGGGGGGGGGTAAATTATCAAAGACACACATTTTCGTTTTGAGAAAATTTTGTCTTTTTACAAATAGAAAAATTGTACTTTTTGAATTGAAATTATTGAATTGTTTAAGAAGCATATTTCCCAGACACATACACGCACATTTCCGTATTTATTTATTTCTCCCTTTTTCTGGAATAATATCTTAGCAAAAAGTAAATAAAACTCAAAATTTAACTTATTTTAGAATTAAGGTTGATTAATTCAAATTTTTCACATTTATTCCATCATTAAAAAAATTGCATAATTATATTTTCAAGTATGTATGTGCAATAGGGTTGCCAACTCTGAAAAGTACAAAATCGGGACGGAGCCATAAAAAATGTGGGACTTGGCTGAAAAATGCGGGACAACATTAGAATTTTTTATTTTATTAAATATTTCCTTTTATTCTTTGAGAAATAAAGGGTATCAACGATGCCTTTACACCATCGCTTGGTTCCTTGATATTGTTTAGTTCTCTTTCCAACTCTTGCCCAATTCATGAAAAAACCAAAAAATAAATCCAAATCGTTTTGATAAATAAAATGTATGAAAATAAATGATATAGCCTGTTTCAAAAGAGAAGAACATTTTCGCGCATGTTTGAGAATAAGAAAATAATTTGGAGAGTGTTCTTCATTCTGATTGGTCGACATTAAAAATAAAATTGAATATTCTCTGAGCAGAAAATTAAATGAAAAAATTAATGTATATTCCTGAATTTTGTTGATCATCGCAACTGCGCTGTGGAAGTAGAGAATTTTATTTTTCAAAATCAACCAATCAAAATTAAAAAAAAATGTGCGTAAAAAAATATTTTGTCATCCGTAATTTCACTTCACAATTTTTTCTTGAGAAAATAATTTATTTTTTATTTAATTTTTATTTTGTTTCTCTCTCAAGATGCAGGTTGCTGCAGGCCGTCGGTGCAACACCGTACTTGTGCGATCATTTGTTCTAAATGTTTGCGAATTTAAATATTAAGAAAAACGGTAAAAAACATTCAAAAACAGCATTAAGTTCAGCGAACAGTATAAAAAGAGCAAGAATCTACGCTCTAAAAAATTTTCTGCATCGAAAAATGAAACTAAAAAATGTTCTTCTCGTTTGAAACGAGCTATAAATTTATTTTGATAAAAAAATTAAACAGTTTAGGAAACTGTGTTTCATATCGAATTGGAAATTTAGATACAAACAATCTTAAGTTCTTAAATGCGGGACAAAAGGTGTCCCGCAAGGGGTCGTCGCGGGACGCTAAAAAATTACCTGAAATGCGGGACGTCTCGCGAAATCCGGGACAGTTGGGAACCCTAATGTGCAATGAAAAAACATAGTTATTTTCAATAAAAAAAAATTAAAGGAATTTGAAACTTATTGTTCTGACGCTACGACTATGATTTGGTACACTTTGAAAAATAAATGAACAATACAAAATTAATACTGATTACACTGCGCGACGGACGATCTGGTGCCGGAGATTTTTCAGCTGATTATAGACAAATTGGGTTTACTGATTTCAAATATGAACTCCGTTTTTCTTCATCCGCTCGAGTTTTTCAGCTATAGGCAAAAACATGAAAATCAGTTCTTGTTCTGATAATTTCGCTAAATCTATTATATTGATTTACCGATTTGTATTACTATGACTGATTTCAACGAAGACATAGTAATCCTTTAAATTTTTGCACATTCAATAACAATATCTTTGGCAGATTCGAAGATATTGACGTTTATTAATATTACGTGACTCTTTTTTGAAACCCTTGATCTTTGATATTTTTCAACGAATTTACAAAAACTGTTTTTTACTTGGTAGAAAATCTTTGGAATTTTAATAAACATTTTGGTTTTTTTATTATCTTGTATATTTTCAAAGAAATTGAAAAAACAAACAGTTATGTATACTCTAAGAAAAAATGGCGAGATTTCACTACAATTATTGCTGGCAACACTTTAACAGCAATTATTGTAGTTAAATCCCACAACACGAAATTTCAAATATTTCACGCTATAAATGCTCAAATATTCAAATATTTAAATGCTATAAATGAATGCTCTCTTCTCCAATAATGGCTCTCTGATAAAATGATGTCTCTCGCGCTCTTTATAAAATGTAAAAAACGCTAGAAATGCGTTTTATCGCTCACGGTTATCTCTCTTTTGCTCTTTCTGATGGTATATGCAGCTTAATTAGCGCTTTCTTTCGCTTTTTATGCGAGAATTGTTGATAGTTATTGTAGAAAAATATGAAGAAAAGGTGAGCTCTATCGCTGATTTTAGAGTGATATTTCATGATTATTATAACGAAGCCAAATAAATAGTTGTTATTTAACACGGTTTTCAGTGTGAAACTAAGCATTAAAACAGCAATAGAATCAAATATTTGAAAACCGTACATTTTTAAAAGATGAAAACAATTGAAAGTAAATGTGTTAGAAATTTTATTTTTATTAATAAATAAATATTAGTTTTTTAAATAAAAAAATTTAATGTAAATGATGTACAAAAAGAAACACAAAACACTAGAAAAGCTTAAATAATCTCAATCTAATTTTTTAATTTAAAAAATTGCTGCTTATTGGGCACAAAACATCTTTACTGTAGCACCCCAACGGAACCGAGTTCAATCCTTACATCAGTGGCAAACTTCAGTTCGTAAAATCTGCAATGTACAGCTTCTTGAAATCATGAACATTAGTCCTTCGAAGTTGGCATTAAACATGCTGGTCCAGTTTTCGATTAATTGTGTACAAATATTTTATACCACGTTCAACACAATTGATCAAAAGAAGCACAGGCAAAACCCTCTCAAGGGTTTAAATGGTCACATAATTTTTATTTTTTTTTCCAACTTAAATAACGCACTTTTTTTTGACTGTTTAAAAAATTTCTTATTAAGTTTTAAATTTAAAGTCGTGTTTTCTACACTGTAACATTTAGTCAGTAATTTGAAGTATATTTACTATACATTATTTGAGATTTTAAAGTATAAATTTATGAAATACACTTTTTATTAAACTAGACAATATTTTAATTGATTATAAGCTTTAGTTTAATGTTGTCGCTTGTGTTGCTCACAACAAACTGAAGAAAAGTATGCATCTGTTAAAAAATTGCTCGTTTATCTTAAGAAAAACCCGCTGTAATAGCGAAAAACATCGCTTCAGAAGCGTGTTATAAATTAATGAGCGAAAAAACGCTAAAGTGGCGTGAAAAAGAGAGAAAATATAGACTTTTTTTATAAACTGAATTGAAAGATCCCACTACGATGCGTGTTATTTTTTAAAAATCGCAAATATAAGCGTGAAATTTCTCAGCAATTCTTGTAGTGAAATAACGATCAGTTTTTAGAGTGTGGACAAACAACAACAAATTTGAGTTCATTCAATCATTTGATTAAGAGCCCGAACAGAACCAAAGCGGATGACGGCTGGCGGATTCGCCGTTCAGCAGAATACATTAAAATGTATGCACTCGGCAAAAACGAATTCGCTGGACGAATCCGCGACCGAAAAACGCCAGAATAGAATCTATTCTATTATTGCTATGGCGGCTGGCGGTCCTCTCTCTGAGTAACATAAATGTTGCCATACTTTTGCTAAGAATTGGCTGTGTTTAATGTAATTTTTTTAGTTTTTAGTATATTCTGACGTTTGGTTTTTTGTGTCTGTGTTATATTTATGTGAATTCGCAATAATATACGAAATAATTGTCTTCATAATGGATTTTGATGAACACTTAATTGAATAAGTCAAAAATTTTTCATATATGTTAATGTCCGTCTGTTGCACCCCTATCAGTCAATTGTACCACTACCGTGACAAAAAGCTACTCTGTTCCGACAACCGCCAGCCGCTCTTGTTGTAGACGTGTTTCAGCTCAATTCGCCGAGAGAGGACCGCCAGCCGTCAGTCGCTTTGGTTCTGTTCGGGCTCTAACGTGAGCACAGCCAAATAGTAGGTAGCAGAAAAGCCTGCGTCGGCGGTTCAGCCAAACAACCACGTGTGAGCAGTGGTTTGACTTCATAGTACAACAAGGAAGGTAGTATTATTACTAACTGCGCTGCCGAGCTGTGGGCATAGAGTGTCAAAAACAAGTGATGTACACTGAAATAAAAACATAAAGGGAATTTTTTCTTTAAACAAATCAAAATTTGTATAGTTTTGTCTTCCCATCATTGCGCTAAATTATATTATTCTGTTGTCAATTTTTCATAAGTTCCGCGTGCCTTTATCAAGCCCTAACCACTTTTGAGAGATTGAACGCATTCCTGTTACAAATTAACAATACAAGTGTTTGCAAATCAAACTCTTCTTTTTTAAAATCTTCCACTTCAATTTGTGTTTTTTTAAAACAATGCAAAATTAACTTATTTTAATTAACAAAATTTAATTGCCATTTAATTTTAAAAATGCCATTTTTAAAAATTTTGTTTTCCCCTTCTCGCAAAAATCCTCTTTTTTGTAAATAAAAACAACACCGTCAATTGTCATTACAGCATTTTGACACTATATGCCTACGCTAAACAGCTGTTTCAGTCTGATTAATACTACCTTCCTTGTTGTACTATGGTTTGACTTCAGTCAAATCACCTCAGAGAGAGTAAAATCAACAAAAAATCCCGTTATTCTTCAATCATTTGATGAACGTGGGAGCACAGCCTAAGCAAACACATCCCAGCAAAATTTTTTGTAAAGCCTTGATTTTCATTCAATTCTAAAATGCATTACATAAATGCTGATTGACGAATAATGCATTATATTGTGCATTACTCGTAATGCAGTTAGTAATTTCAGGCTTTTGTGCTTTTCAGATGTTTGTTTTTTTTTAGGATTGTTTAAAATTTTTGTTTGACTTTTGTTTTTTACTTCAAACCCGTCAAATTTTAAAAATTTTTGAAGTTCAAAAACTAAAATTTCACAAGAACGTTTGAAAAGTATAAAATTTGCTAATTATATATAAAAGAAAGAATAAAAGGTAAGAATAAATAACCATCACTTAATAACTTAACCACTTTTTTTATTTAGTAAAAGTAGCTTCGAGAACGATAGGATGTTTTAACATTCATTTGAAAAGGCTTCAACGAAACTATTTTGACGTAGAATTACGTCTTACAGCGCGGTTTGTATGGGGTCGTTTTAACAGATTTTTTCAAGGTCTTGCAACGTTTTTGGCTAATACTTTAGGGTATACCTGCAGCCTTTAATACTTATCGTTCAAAGATATTATAGATACTAAAATATCAGATATATCCTGCGCTGAATGAATATCTAATTTTGGATTTTGTCACTACTATATTAAAGTCACAAAATAGTTAAAAATAAGAAGAAAAATGCATGTTTGTATTTAAGAAAATCAATCATCAGCTGCTTATAATGTGCCTGTTGCTTTCTTTGTTTTTCTTTCGTTGGTTATGCTAGTATTGCTTTTGTTTTGCACGAACTGATTGGTTCGCTTTGGCAGCATTGTAAGCGTTCGTTCGTATTGGGTTTATGTATGTACTACTGTTCTAGTATACTATTTTGAAACCAGAGGTCATGAACCTCTTTTCAACTCAGTCAACGAACTCAAACTGTCAAATTTAACGAAATGGGTCTGTGATCCGGTTAGATTTAACTCTTATGAAAAAACGAGTTGGATCATATTTCGTTTTATGCTTTCACCCAATAGATGGCGTAAAATTTTAATTTTTGTTTTTAATGCAAATTAATTTGGATTCCACATCCCACTAGCACTAGCGAGTGTAGATCGCAAACTATATATCGAACAGAGATGAAAGTATAGCTAAATACCAGACAGAGACGAGAGGAAAGGACATGTGCTCAGCGTGAAATATAGTCACCATACGATTTTTTAAAAATCGGAGTCTTAATTTTAATTTCAAATAAGTAGTTAAACTGACTATAGCTCGCAAACTATATATCGGGCAGAGACGAAAGTGGCATCAATGGAAAAGACATTTGCTTCGCCTTCTTTTCATCTAAGTCAATGAACTCAACCTATCAAACTTAACAAAATTATCGAAAAAATTTGAAATCTAGCTTGTTTCTTTTTGCTTGCTCATTACTTTCATACTTTCGTCTTAACTTTTTCTTTGTTTTGGCCTCAATAAGTAGTCCATAATTGAATGTTATTCATTTATTTGCTTGTTTCTCTTTGCTTGCTCATTACTTTCATACTTTCGTCTTAACTTTTTCTTTGTTTTGGCCTCAATAAGTAGTCCATAATTGAATGTTATTCATTTATTTGTTAATTTTCGGAAGATCAATAAAAATACGTGCAAAATGGACAAAACAATCGGACCAAAGAAACAAAGTAGAAAAAGTTACAACTCAAACGGAATTCTACGTCTACACTTACGATACTATCGAAACTGTTTCTTTTTATTCCTAGCATAATTGTGTGCAGAAAAAGTCCAATGCTCTACAATGTTATGTTATATAATTACAATTTATGAATTTTAATCCCTTCATTTATTTTAAAAATATGTATCTTCTCAATAAAAGTATATCCTTGTTTTAAGAATTCAATCATATTCAATATTTAATTGGTTTCCATATTTGTGGACAGGAACGCGTTGTTAAGCAACTACTAAGGTATTGATAAATTACACGGTGTGACAGTCATTTTCCACTTTTGAAGTAACCTAGTCTAGATTGTAGGTCTGGTGGAGTACACTAGGAAACAGCGAAAGAAAGTCGCCTAACACCCTCAAAATCTTGATTTACCGTTCAAAAACCAGTATTGCGTACCTTCACTCACTTCTTACCAAGCAACTCAATCAGTTATCAACCGATTTTATATTTATTATCATTTTTGGAAAGCTAGAAAATATACCATCCTAAAGATATACAACAATTTATGGTTATAATGGTATTGCTACGTGTATTTATCAAGTAAATGCAAACATTTTGACAATTTTTCTCATTTTCCAAACTTTGACAATTTTTTTAAGACATAGTTTCCACAGAATACCACCTTTTTAAATTAATATTCGGAAATAACTTTTTTTACCGAGTCCAGTGAGTGCTTGTTTTATAAAATCGGCTAATAATTGACGAATTTATGGAACTTTTTCGAAAAACAAATTATTTTCAAAACGTCACACGGCAATGTACTGTGTATTCCTCACTTTTGTAAGGGCGCGTATTTGTGAAACAGTATAAAAGGGTTTATCTTTTTAACGGTGGATTTTTGTCAAGATCAAAACAAGAGTACGTTCAAGTTAACGTGATTATTTTTGTTACGTGTGCGGATTACTTGAATTACAAAAGAAAAGCTGTTATAGATTATAATAACAACTAGTGTAAAAGCCCGTCCTACGACGGGAAGGAACCATTTAGAATACAAAATGCGACAAAAATTTATTGGATTTATATACAAAGGTTTTTATTTGAAAACATGTTTATTAAATTATTTTTATAAAACTTCCTTATATACAACATTTCTAGTAAAAAAATTCTTAAAATTTTAACCAATTAACCTTGTCCCTTGCCATCTATAATGCTTAGTTTTACATCATCAGCCCGCTAAAACTGCCCATGACTAAATACCAGTTCTTTTAGAAAAACTCCTACTTTTTGCAATATTTAACCTTGCAATTTATTTATGGTCATTGAAAATGTCAGTTTAACTGGAAATTGTCGCCTCCAGAGAGTGAAAGGCAAATCTGTGTTTGTCGGGGCCAAATCAATTCTAGGTATGAAAACTATTTAATGTTCACCAGTACGCCTGTCAATACCTGTGCGATGATTTATTAAGTTTTTAGGTTTTTCAAAACTAACCACCTTCCATTACAGATATCTCTTTTGGTATTGAAATTTCGAAGAAGTATTATAATACTTCCAATTTCGAGGTTTAACTTATGCAGTTGCATTCCTGAAGAATAAAATTCATTCAAAAACTCGGCAGGGAAATTTTGTTTATCGTTATCATCACTGTCTTCAATTTAATCCGTGCTCAGATCTCTCATTGTGTCACCAACTAAAATATTTAGAACTTGCTCGTTGACTTCGTTCACATCGGAATTTTTTGGGCACAGGATAGCAATTTTGGAATAACGGTTGATGTTATTCGGACTCAAGGTATCGCCAAAAATCTATTTAACCCTTTCAATGGATTTGTCCATTATATTGGACACTTCGGAAAAATTTTTTTTTTATTTTCCAACGTCTTTTGTAAAATCGAATAGGTTGGTACTATGAAATGAAGTTGCAAACATGACAAAAATAATTTTAGGGAGATATATAACGTTCAACTTAGTTAGATTTTCGATTTTATGCCCAACAGTAGCCTTTAATTTTTTTATATCGCGTGTTAATAAATTTTGCAAATAAAGTGAGTATTGTGATTGGTGTGCAAAGTATAATTTTTTTTTTATAATAAAAAAAAAAACTAATTGATCATTTCAGCCCTTGAAAGGACTTTGACCGAGCTTCTTATCATCAATTGTGTTATGGATGTTATTAAATGTTTGCACACAATTAACCGAGAACTGGACCTACACGTTTTATGCCGACTCCGAACGGCTAAAGTTAATTTTCTCAAGAAGCTTTACATGGCATTATTTACTCTCTGAGGTTTGCCATTGTCTGCAGAGAGGTGGTGACCGATCTGAAAAATTTCTTATTGAAAAAACTTTTCGCCGCGACTGGGGATCGAACTCGGGCTCCGAGCGTACTAAGCCACACACTTAACCTGCACGCCACGATCACCATAATTTTTTTTATAATAACATTTGCATAAATAACGCATTTGCATTTGTCTCCGGTTGTTTTAGTTGAACTAAAATATTATAATACAACGTTATCGTGGTTTTGTCCATTATATTAGACAGCCTGCCAAAAGCAAAGCAGCTCATGTAAAAATCAGAGGGATGTTTTTTAATCTTTTATTGCTTAAATGATGGGAATATAAGCTCAAAAAAATTGTCCACGTTTATTCTAGGCAAGCCATTGAAAGGGTTAATAAGCGAACCTTTACAAACAAAATAATCTGGAATTTCTATGATATCTTCATCTTCATTTCCTAACTTGAGTTCCACTCGCTAAAACTTGGATCAGAAGACCGAACATTGTGATTTAATTCTAACAATTCCAATTGACACCAACGTCTCTGAATGTAATAATTGCTGTTCAGTTTATGCAGACCGAATAGGTTGCGGTTCTGTTAATTAAGAAGCACTGTAATAGCAAGACATGATGTTTGACGTATAGTAGTTGAGGAAAATGACGATAGTCTTCAAGTACAAAGATTTCCAATACATAATTTAATAACAGGTTCTGGCCTATTCTGAACAGGTCTAAAAAGGTTTAGTAGGTACAAACATTTCAAATGGATAATTTTACAACAGGTTATGGTACAGGCTGAACAGGTTTTACGATATAGAACAAAAGGTTTAGTAAGTACAAAAATTTCAACTGGATAATTTTACAACAGGTTCTGGTACAGGCTGAACTGGTTTTACGATATAGGGCACGGAGCAGGACGCTTGTCTTTTATATATTAAGATGTTTTTGACCTTACTTTTGTTAAAAATTGTTGGAATGAACCAAAATTTGCTTGTTCGACTTGCTGTGCAGAACTTTGGTTTGGCATCTAGTGATCCATAAGACACAATATTGCTATTATTGTGAAACAAATATCGAAGGTCAACATTTTAAAAGTCGTAACCACATACAATATGCTGACGTATCAACTGTTTGTAAAACAGGTGTGAGAGA
The DNA here is from genome assembly GCA_958299015.1 of Tetanocera ferruginea. NCBI lineage: Eukaryota > Metazoa > Arthropoda > Insecta > Diptera > Sciomyzidae > Tetanocera > Tetanocera ferruginea. The sequence continues at coordinate 78,472,355 of OY282643.1, forward strand.
AAGTCAGACATGTTGTAATAAAAATAGCATATAAATTAAGTTTAAATTTAAGTGGTTGTGTTTTTATAAAGTCAAAAACTTTTTTCGACAGCTTAACAACTATTTCATATGTAAAGTATAAATTACATAAACACTAAAAAAATATATTAAAAATTTTGTTTTTTTAATTTGTAAGTGCAATTGACTTTATTGGGACAATCAACCTCTGGTTGCATGTGAACAACATATTACCCACTACTTCAATATGAATTAAGACTGAATGAGTTTCCTTGCAAAATTTATTAAGCATTATTTTAAATTATCACTTTAGTTAAAAACTAACTGCTTAGTCATGTCATCTGAAATTAAAATAAGCATTTTTCGACTTAAGAATGACCAATATATAACATCAGATCCATTTTATTAGTTATCTGATTTTTTATTCTCTAGAGTTGATAAAAGCCACACTGTGAGTCGCGGAAAAAAATCCATATCAACCACGTGATTGGCAAGCCAGGAAATCGTTTCGAATAGGAAAGAAAAATATTGTCAACATCCCGTTGGTGTAAACTGATAAAATTATTTTGCCGCCTTTACACCTAAAGTTAGGCTACATGAAACAGTTTGTGAAAAAACTAGACAAGGATGGCGAGGATTTTGTTCCAAGTCCAAGGATTTTGATCAGTTTTTCTACCAAGAAATCTCTAAGATCGAAACCTGATTCCAGGGGAGAAGTAAAGTAAAAATGATAGCCAATTAATGCTGGTCACTTCAACGGGAAACTGATTATTCATCGTTAAAACGCAGTCGATCAAACAAGCATTTCTAAGCTTAAATGTATCGAAGTGAAAATATTTATTTTTTTGAAAAAAATCCATAAGTTTGTAAAATAATGGCCAATTTACAAAAACAAGCATTCATTTTAATTGGAAAAAAACGTTCTCTCTAAATATTAATTAAAAATTAATAACATTAGACGAAAGTATGTTTTAAAAACGTCGTCAAAGTTGAATGAAGTGAAAAAAAAGTAGAAAATTTTTCATTTTCTTGATAAATTCACATAGTAACTGCATAATATCCACAAACTAGTATATACTATTGGAAAGGCCTATGTTTCAACTTTCTAAAAATGATAATAAATTAAAATCTGTAGTAAACTGATTGAGCTGTTGGGTTAGAAGTGAGTGAAGGTACGCAAAAACAGTTTTTTTACGGTAAATCAAAATTTTGAGGGTGTTAGGGCACTTTTATTCGCTAATTCCTATTGAACTTGACCAGTCCTACAACCTACACTAAGTCACTTCAAAAGTGGATTCAATTTTTTCTTTTTTGTATCACCGTGTTATTAGGGAATTCACAGTTTGCTTCTAAAGTTAACACCTAGCAACTTTAGAAAGATATTTCAATCGAACTGTGAGAACCTCTTTTTGTGTTTTCGAGCAAAAATAGTTTTCAAAAATTTTACATTTGTTCAAAAACATGCCTCGAATGAACGGAAGCAAAGAATTATGGAAAAATGTACTTACTTCTTCGACGATCCATTCTCTTCCATTTTTTGCAACAAAATTAAATCAGCTGATAAGTGATACCACATTAACACAAAAGAAAGACATGAGCAGATGTGAGATAACTTTAGCAACAAGTGGTATCTCAAGTTTGTACGTAAAACAAAAACAATCAAAGTTAACAAGTCTTTTTCACACTTGCCCTTTGGCTGTGCCCACACGTCAATCAAATGATTGAATGAACTCAATTTTGTTGTTGTTTGTCCAGCTAAAAAAAAAATGAACTCTCTGTGAGAGAGAAAATGAACTTTAAGTACGTCATCGCTTCATTCAAAGTTTTGACCACGCTCTAGACCTGAATCATTCAGTCAAAGCGTTGCAAACTTTTACTTGGCTGCTGCTTAGTAGTAAGTTATTGATAAGTACGTAGCAGGGATGATATTTTGAGTGGAATAGTACTTTTTTGAGTACTATTGACTCTACAAAAGTACCCGAGTACCTTCTTGCCGAAAAAAGTACTCTGGTATGTTAAAGAATTTTGCTTGAAATTTTGTCAAGAGTAAAAAAAATCATTTTTGAAAATTAAGTCATAAACTTGCTGCCAAAATTCTCGCCCAGTCACGTATTATTTGCCGTTGATTTTAGAAATTTTCCCAGAACAAGAATTTCTATAAAAAAACGTCAAATATTTTTATTAAAATTCGCAATATCTTTGGTCAGGTGGCAAAGATTTGATATTTTTGGGATCAGATAGTAAGATCTTCTTCAGTACTTCTATTTCCAACCATTTGTTTATTTTTATCTGCTACACCAGCTTATATTTTTACAAAAACATGGTTGGTGGTGGCAATGACAACTTTTTTTCCCCCATAGAGGTCGAGACACTCTAATATACATTTCAGAACCCATTAACGGGTTCTGAATGCAAACATGATTATTTATTGTTCCTTTATGTAATATATATAATGAAATTTTAAAAATTATTGGTTTTAATTTATGTATTTATTCACATATCATTAATTAGTAAAAAGTACCCGAAACAATGAAAAAGTACTATTTGCCTTTATAAAGAAGTACTCTCGTGAATGATCCGATATCATCACTGGTACGTAGTAGATTAAACAAAAAATACTTTTATTCTATTGTATTTATTTTTACTCTGCTACTTCGCCATGGTTTTATCCAAAAATAGTTGAGATTCTGATGAAGATTTTTTTAGTTTTTGCCACAATTTTATTTATTTTATAATTTTTATTCTGACAATTTTCTGTGTATCATTCATATATGGGCATCTCCCAAAAAAGGTCCACCAAAAGTGAAGAAAAACATTAATATAAAGCACTCTAACAGCTTTTAACTTTATTTTTTTTTTATTTTGATTAGTATTACTGCTATGTAACTTGAATTCAACTTATTATGATGTATTTTTATTAAAATTTATAATGAACATCTTTACTGTATTTTACTACTGTGGAAAAATTTGTCGCGTCCATGATGTCGCGTCCGTATTCGTGCTTTATCTATTTAAAAAAAGATAAGATATAATTCTTATATTTCATAAGTCTACGAAGAATAGTTATCCTTTGACCTCCATTAACATGTATATTATATATAAAACAAGTTCTCAAAATTAGCTCAATACGAGCTATTTCTATACGAGCTTAAAAAAACTTCTATTTTTTGTCGCGTCCGTTCCATTGAATGATTGCTTATTACTTTGTACTAATTTGTACTAAATCTCGCCAATATTTTTATAAAATGTAGCACTCTTTCGTCGCGTTAGAACACTTATATACATATCGGGTCATTTTGTTTCTTTCTTGTTTTTCGAGTAATTAAAACCGTGTGAATGTCGCGTCCATGCCACTTGGAGATGCCCATATGTGTTATATCCGCCATATTGATTTGCTAACGTAATAAATTTCAATCCTTAAGCTGGAAGTTCATTCGATGCATTTGCGTTTTCCGTCCGTTTATTCGCTACAGCAATTTACGCAAGAAAATGATGGCAGAGTTCAATCACTGCGTTTTACGTTCAGAGCAAGCAAGGGCTGCAACATTATACAACAGTTATTATGTTCTTAGCGTCATATTTCTCAATAATTTTCATCATTTTTACACAAAAATACTCAAAATGTTTTCATTTATAATCATAAAAATTTAGATTCTAAGTATAAACACGTCATGGTAACAAATTATCAAAAAAAACTCTAAGACATTAAAAATTTTCAAGATCTACATATGTGCAAGAGACATCCCTGAAAGCAATTGCTTCTGACTCGTTACTTTACTTTCTTCTCGCTTTTCGTCATAAGTAACGAGCTTTCAAAAAAACGCAATTTACGCAAGAAAAGTTGAAATAATTTCAACTTTCTTGCGTAACTAGCGTTTTGCCAGCGTAACGTTCACAACCATTGAACTCGCTCCCATAAGTTTTCACATACTTCTATTTTATAACGCCATCGAGTAAACGGATGAAAAACGCAAATGCATCGAATGAACTTCCAGCTTTAAGCTGGAAGTTCATTCGATGCATTTGCATTTTTCATCCGTATACTCGTAAAAAATTGCTAGAGCAATTTACGCAAGAAAATTATGGTAGAGTTCAATCACTGCGTTTTACGTTCAGAGCAAGCAAGGGCTGCAACATTATAAAACAGTTTTTATGTTCTTAGCGTCCTATTTCTTAATTATTTTTATTAATTTTACACAAAAATACTCAAAATGTTTTAATTTATAATCATAAAAATTTAAATTCTAAGTATTAAACACGTCCTGTTTACAAATTCTCAACAAAAAAATCTAAGACATTTAAAATTTTTAAGATCTATGTTTTAGAGCCATCCCTGAAAGTAATTGCTTCTGACTCGTTACTTAACTTTCTTCTCGCTTTTCGTTATAAGTAACGAGCTGTCAAAAAACGCAGTTTACTTGGTGGCTACACGTTAAATTTTTCTATCAAGTTGCCTTTCAAGTTGCAACACATTCACACTTTTTTACTAACACACTCAAACTTTTCGAACTTGAAAACCAACTTGATATCAATTTTTCCTTTCAAGTCGTGAGGCAACTTGACGGTCAAGTTAAACAGCTGATCACAGTTTTGTAAATAAATTCTCGTGCTTGGTTGTGAAATTTTGAGTTGTTGCCTTGACGATGGCATCTTGAAAGTAAAATTGACTATCAAGTTGCGCACAGCCTACGTCACAGCTATCAATTCGAATGAATTTTGACAAGCACTATGTGTGATCAACTTGAAAGCAATTTCTTGAACGTGTAGCTGCAGCGTAACTAGCGTTTTGCCAGCGTAACGTTCACAACCATTGAACTCGCTCCCATAAGCTTTCACATACTTCTATTTTATAACGCCAGCGAGTAAACGGATGAAAAACGCAAATGCATCGAATGAACTTCCAGCTTTAAAGATCAACATTTTCACTATCTTTCGCCCTTTTAGAAAACTTTTATGCAGATAGTGCGAAAAAACACAACGAAATAAAATAGTAGGCAAAATGATACTAACCGCAAACAGTAAGTAGCAGAAAAGCCTTCGTCGCCTGTTCAATCAAACAATCACGTGTGAGCAGGCTTCATTCAAATACTCACAGAGAGAGTAAAATTAACAAAAAAATCCCGTTATTCTTCAATCATTTGATTCACGTGTGAGCACAGCCTAAGAAACTCGTCTGCATATTCTAGATAAAACAATTTTAACCTCCTGGTCGATTTACGAAATCAACGGCTCATCGATTCCAAAACAGGGCTAACCACACATGGAAAAATGCTGCAAGCCACAGAGTTTAATATTTCCACTATTAAAGCATCAGCTGATTATAGTGACTTGCTCACGGAATTCGTCGACGTTACAGCAAACTCATTGAAAAAAATTCTAATAATTTGGCCACAGTGCGGCACTATATTGAAACACATGGTCAACCAATTGCAGAGAGGCCACGGCGACTTTCGGGTGAAAAATTATCATCGGCTAAGGCGGAAATTGAGCTTCTTATTACACAAGGCATCTGCAGGCCATCCAACAGCAATTGGCTCACTCCATATGGTGCCTAAAAAAACTGGTGGTTGGAGGGCTTGCGGTGACTAGCGTGAATTTAATTCGCGGACTGTGCCTGATCGTTACCCGATCGCTCACATACATGATTTTTCTGAGAAACTTAATAGGAAAAAAATGTTTACAACAATTGATCTCATCCGCGCATATTACCAAATTCGTATGGCAGATGAAGATATTAAAAAGACAGCAGTCCGTACACCGTTTGGGCTTGTTGAATTTTTATATATGCCTTTTGGCCTCCGAAACGCAACTCGAGACTTTTCAGCGATATATGGACAACATCTTCCGAGGTATCAGTTTCGTTTATTGCTATGTAGACGACATTCTCATCATGTCTGATTCAGCAGAGCAACATCGAGATCATCTCAGAATCGTTTTGGATAATCTTCGTCAACATGGACTTTCTATAAATCCAAGCAAATGCCAATTTGGTCAACCTGAGGTCCAATTTCTCGGCTTAATAATTAACGAAAATGGCTGTCGACCGCCACCTGTAGTGGAATTCCCAAACGGCTAATCAACTATTTTCGATGTCGTTAGCTTGCAAAAACTGTCACTTTCTATTAAAGTGGCAGGCACAATGACCGAAATCGACAACGATTATTGTCGTTAACTTTTTGGGAATTCCGCTACTGAACGAGTTTCAGCTATAATAAATTACCCTAAGCCCATTACAATATGTGAGTTAAGGCGATTCTTAGGTATTTTAAATTATTACCGTCGATGCATTTCAAATGCGGCTCAGCTTCAAGCGCCTTTAAACGAATTTCTTCATGATTCAAAAAAGAATGATAAACGAAAAATTCCTTGGAATGCAGTGGCAGACGAAGCATTTGAAGCTTGTAAAAAAAGTCTTGCCGAAGCTCATCCTAATCCAAATGCTGAGCTGGCTTTGGTCATAGACGCGTCAGACATCGCAATTGGAGCAGCATTAGACCAGCGAACTGTTGATGGCTGTAAGCCCCTTGGATTCTTTTCACGCAAGTTATCAGAAGCAGAGAAAAAATATAGTACTTATGACTGCGAGTTGCTGGCAATGTATCAGGCAATAAAATATTTTCGACACATCTTGGAAGCCCGTTATTTTGTAATTAAAACCGACCACAAACCACTAGTTCACGCTTTTTCACAAAAGGCAGATAAGATTTCGCCGAGACAACTCCGACAACTTGATCCAATTGCTCAATTTACTACAGAAATTGTTTATATATCAGGACCTGAAAATACTGTGTCCGATGCTCTCTCGAGGCTGAACGAAATCTCCATGCCAATTTCGATCAACACGAGTCAACTACAAGCAGCTCAAGAAGAAGATAATGAACTCAAAATTTTAATGTCTGGTGGTAGCTCATTAAAATTTCAAAAAGTTCATTTTGATCCTGATACAGCAGTTTATTGTGACATTAGTACTGGGTATTTAAGGTCATATGTTCCACAAAAACTCCGAAAGCAAATTTTTTCATCTGAGCACGGACTCTCTTTCCCAAGCGGCCCACGTTGGGAAAAAATCGGGCAAAACGCGCGCATAGCGATGACATATCAACTTTTATTTATTGGTTTTTGCAATGATTTTATGATTTGGGATATATTAAATGATAGAAATCCATTTTTTTAAGTTCATAGGCCTTACCACTTTTTTTTATAGACCTCCAAAGTCATGCCTAACTTCCTTGATAAAAAATTTAACTCGTCTGTGACAAGTTACCCCACTCGTGGGGTAAGTTGTCCCAATGCGTAGTCCCCGTTGTCACACTTCTTAATCGTCATTGCTGCCACACTCCGAAACACAATTTAACCAGCAATGTATTAAACTATCACTTTCAATGCATTATGTGCACAAAGTTTGCATTTTATACATTGACGACAATTGTTATTGGATTTGACGCTCGACAACAATCTACATATAGTGAAACCACGTTATCTTCATTGATATTAGCTGTATTCGGCTTGCATCATGATATCTGAAGATGTCCGACCTCGGTTTGTAAGTCGTTTGCGATTTCTTAGCATATTTCCTTGATTTCCAATAAATCATAGAATACTTTCAAAATAGTTATATGAAATTATATGTGACAACAAGCCCCACAAGCGCTGTGACAACCTGTACCATTTGGAAAAAAATGTTAACAATGTTCTGTAAATTTAAATATAAAGTTTTATCTTAAAATTCATAAGTATTTGCAAAATATAATATTAATTGTATTGGAAATTTATTTAAAGTTGAATATAACACACTTCTATTTGTTTAATTACAAAATTTAAAATAATATAAAAATGCACAAATCCAACTTAGTTTCTTAAATTTCTTTTAATTTTTGCAAAAAAAAAACTAACGGCACTTAAACTTTCTTGGGATGCTAGACATTGCAATAGCGTATAGATGGCATTAATATTCCATTCGATAACGTGTTGAATGAAAAGATATCGGCGTTGTGACAACTAGTACTTGAGACAACGGGGACGAGTCTCCCCTATGTTTATTTTGAAAGGTCTTTATGACTGCTCTCATGTTTTACTTCGGAATGACGCTGTTAAGGAACCATAAGAGCCGCTTTATTCAGGGCCTTATCTAGTAGTCAAACGAATTACAGATCGTATTTTCACGCTGAGAATAAACAATAAAGATGTTAATATATCTACGGATCGACTAAAACCAATATTCATCGCAAAAGACGACCAACTAAATCAATCTACAAATACCGAGGGTAGTTTGACGACTACAGAACCACCTTTACGAACTTATTTGAACAGGAAAAAAGTAACCTTTGCAACTAATCGTGACCCCCGTCACTGGAGGGGAATAGATGTGGCAGCACTTAACTGATCGATATGGCAGCGCTCTGGTTGAGGTGAATGAAACTGTCAAAAATAATAAATCAAGCAAGTCATTGTTTCAACGGCTGGCTCTTGAACGTGTTCATTTATCTTAAAACTAATTAATTTGGATTTTTTTGTATTTAATTGTTTGAGTTTTATATTAATAAAAAAAATTATTTCTTATAGTACCAACACTAAACTAATAGCGCAGTTCTTCAAAATGAAAAAGGAATACATGTGTGCATGTATAAAGATTCATATACCCTAATAGTACGTTAACACCGAATCTTCAAAACGTGTAGAAAGAATTTAAAGCATTTAAGAGATAAAACACGACTAATTTTAAGTGTTTTATAGTATGTTTACACTAAAAATTCGCACAACACATTATATTATCACACCACACTATTGCAGACTATCCGAGCCTAGTTCAGTGTAATGCAGGGGTGCGCAAACTAACCCAGTGGGAAAATCCATCCGTACATAATGAATTATTCTTTGCTTATTTTTCATCCGCGGGGCATGAAAACTTCAATACCAAATGCCCATTACTTTTACACAGGCATGATCGCCACTATAAGCTTCCTTTTGTAATGTATGATATGCATCATACGTGCTTACGTGACCCTTTACTAAAATAAAGTGCAGGGAATGTACTCTCGACAATCGGAATCAATCGGGCTTCCATGCTTATGCACTTTATTTAATAAGCAGGATGTATAAATCAAAACGTAATGTATCGGTAAGGTATTATATTCTCACCTTATGGCTTACCTTATTTTGTAAGTGCTTTCGTAAGCATTGCTTACATTTTCCATCATGGGTAAGGCTAAAATGGAGTATGTGCTGTTCTTTGCTCTCTTTTCCTTTTTTCCTGTGTTTCAAATTTTTTGATAAAATATTTAGTGTTGTCAACTAATTTGAATTGCAAAATTGATAACGGAATTAGCATGTTGACAAATTTTCCTTTTTCAATAATCCGAAATTGTTGAAATAAAGTATTATTAGTCTTAAATTAAAAACAAGAAATAAAAAACATGTTTTATTTTGTAATTTTTATTTATTGAAAAGTTTCATACTTTAAAAATTCTTAAAAACTAAACAATTATATAATAAAGTAAAATCTTAAATCTAAGGTAGAAACATTAAAAAATAAAATAATATCATTTTTCAGTTCATTTTTAAAATAAAAAGTTTAAACGTTTTGAAAAAAAAAATATAAATGAAGTGTGAGACAATTACTAAAAAAACGGAAAGTTTAAATATTTAATATTTTAATATTTAATATTTTACTGTAATTGTAGTTTGTTTTGGTTTTCGTTACATTTTTTTTTGTCATCACATTTTTTTTGTAATAAACATTCTTATAATTTTTAAATGAAGTTCTTATTTCGCGAATGTATTCCTTCTCCGAATACCCTTCCCTTTTAAGTGCTTCTGCAAAAAATATTATAAGTTTATACTAAATTTTTGATAAGAGAAGTGGTACCAAACAGTGATGCATTCAAAGAAACATAGTCCTTAAAAGCAGATTTGCTACTGACGCCGTCATAATTTAATGACTGAATTAAATTTCTGTCAATCAGGCGATGTAGGCTTTTTAATATGCCATCGGGTGTTATCAAGGACTTTATTAGTTGTGCCTAGAAAGTAAAAAAAATCTTAATTATAGATTTTGAACTACGTGGAACACCTATATTTTCAGATCTTAAAATACTTTAATAATCGTCGAAAGCACTTCTAGTTGGGTGGTGTTTTTTATAAAAAGAAATGTTTTTCACGAATCGATATTTTTTCATTAAAAGTTTGGATTTGTTTGTTTGCATTTTCTTTAACTGTTGCATCTTCATTATTTTGTTCTGTTACACTTCCCTATGACTTTCATTAAAATCATTATTTTGTACAATACACACATTAGCAGATGAGTTTAATTTTATTATTTTACTTTTACCTTCGTTACAAACTATTATTTCTTTTCTTTTTAAAGCACTAACTTTCCGAATGTGACTTTTAGAAAAACCTTCCATTTCACAAAAATAATAGCCGCGCAACACAGGAAACACACAACACAACAAATTCAATCACAGCAAAAACCAAAAATTAATGTTTTGAAAACTTAAAGTGTTATTTGTTGTTTTTATTTTATTTTATATATATACGCACAATTGTTTAACACGCACCGGCGATCAGCAGACTTTCGTTCTTAACGTAAAGGATAAGACTGTACTGACCGCCTAAGTATCTTATTTTTTTTGTCTTTTTGCCGCATTCCATCTCATCAAACAGTCGTTAAGAACAGTTATATCGTTATGCCGCTGCATATCTTACATTAAAAAATAATGTGTACATGGATATGATCACAAGAAGAAACGTTCAGCGCAAACGTGCATTATTATACCCTAAACCTGAAAGGTCAGGGTATATTAACTTTGTGCAAACGTTTGTAACGCATAGAACGAAGCGAGTCCGGTATAGAAAAGTATATATATTCTTGATCAGCGTCACCACGTGAGTCGAGCTATCCATGTCCGTCCGTCCGTCCGTCCGTCTGTCCGTCTGTGTGTTGTCCGTATACACAGGATAAGAAGAAGGAGTTGAGATAATTAAATGAAACTTGGTACACATAGTCACATGGACCCAAGGATCTGCACTATTGAATATTTTTGGAATCCGCCCACAGACACGCCTACCTCCCATACAACGCAAAAATTGAAAACTGCATAACTCAGCTCATAATTAACCTACAACAATAAAATTTGGTATGTATGTGTTTTGTATCAACACAAAGATGTTTTTGAAAAATGGACATCATCCGCCCACGGACACGCCTACCTCCCATACAACCCGAAAATTGAAAACTGCATAACTTAGCTCATTTTTAGCCTACAACAATAAAATTTGATATGTATGTGTTTTATAAAAACACAAAGATGTCTTCGAAAAATGGACGTCATCCGTTCACGGGCACGCCCACCTCCCATACAACCCAAAAATTGAAAACGCAATAAATAAGCCTCTGTTTAACCTACAGAGCTAAAATTTGACACATATGTTTTTTATGATAAGACAAAGATGGTTTTGAAAAATGGACATCATCCGCCCACGCACACTCCTACCTCCCATACAACGCGAAAATTGAAAACTGCATAACTCAGCTCATATTTAGCCTACAACAATAAAATTTGATATGTATCTGTTTTATACAAACACAAAGATGTCTTCGAAAAATGGACGTCATCCGTTCACGGACACGCCCACCTCCCATACAATCCAAAAATTGAAAACGCAATAAATAAGCCTCTGTTTAACCTACAGAGCTAAAATTTGACACATATGTTTTTTATGACAAGACAAAGATGGTTTTGAAAAATGGACGTCATCCGCATACGGACACGCCTACCTCCCATACAACCCAAAAAGTTTAAAACTCAATAAATAAGGTTATGTTTGTCATAGAGAAATTAAATTTGGTATGTGTGTATTTTATACCAAAACTAAGGTGCGTTCAAAAATTGCGAGTAATCCGTCCATGAACACGCCCACCTCCCATAGCGAAAGCACAATAAAGGCATTAACTGTGAGCTACAGGAATAAAACTTGGTATGTGTAAATTTTTCATCACCATTTAAATGCAATTAAAATATAGGCTTCATCCGCCCACTACAATACAATAAAACGCCCATTTACAATAAAAATTTTTTATTTTTGAAAAGTGGGTTTAGGGTATTTCATAGTCGGCCTAGACCGACTTTAGACTTTCTTTACTTGTTTTTTATTTGAAATCGTAAGGGACGGCGTAAGGTACTCTGGATGTTTCAAACAACATACTTAATTTTGTATGATCATATTTCTAACCTCATTAGCTTAAGGAAAACATTAATTATTTAGTAAGCACCTTATGAGTTTTCCCACTGGGAATACATACAAAGTTTTGTGTTTGTATTGCAAAGCTTTTGTTTTTTTAAGTTATCCAGCAGTATTTGGCACTAGTACAGAACTAGAGATTTCACTATCCCCTAGGTAGCCAGTACTAGTTCTACTTTAATCTACTTTCTTTGCATTCAACTGGCGAATTTAACGTGAAGATGTCATAGGAAGGAGTCAATTGCTACCTTTTACATTCCCATTCCCTAGCCACATCACTAGTGCTATAGGGCAAGCTTATTGCTAGTCAGAAATATAAAAAAACAAAAAACCTAGGCATTGAGACATCAATGTTCAGTTAAATTGTTTTTATTTATTACAATTTTGTATTCACGTTGTTCAACGAAATTGAAAAGCCTCATATATCATGTTTTTTCCGAAAAAGTTGCTTTGAATAATATCAGCCATTTTCATGAGAGAAAGCCTTAAAAAACATAAATAATAAACAGTACGAGCTTGAAATAGATTCAACTGACCCATGTATGCATTACCTAGGGACAGAAAATTAGCTAGTATGCCAAGAACTAGTAAAGTAGCTAGTGATAAGTAGGCAATTGGTTACTCTCAATACTGACGGGTTAACACTGAACGAAAAACACGAGTTTGTTCATTGTTACAATCACAGCATACGTTCAGTCGCTGTTTGAACTTCATGCTGAAGGGTTGCGGTCGCTTGCCATTGCGTTGACGTATTGAACACTACAAGCAGTGTTACCGTTTGGATCCATTTAGATACTTTTTTTCTTTAAAAATTGATGGATACTTATTATTTAGCCTTAGTGAAAATTTGGATACTTTTATTGAAAAATCAGTTTTATATGAAAATATTGTCATATGAAATCATAAATGCCCTAAATTACCAAAAATTCAATACCGAGTTTTTGATTGATTATGATGCACCGTATCCAAATATATTTTAATGCAAACTGTTACACTCTTACTACTAAAATCAACGATTTTATTAACAAAATTAGCCTGAAAAAATATGGTTTGTTTTTAATTTAGAAAGTTTTTTGGTTCTTCTGAAAAATTTTTCAAATGATAGATAGGAATTTTTTGATTTTATATGAACCCTGCAAACATTTTATGAGGCTCTCCAAAAAATGACTCTAAAAAGAGTGTTTTTTATGCATGTTTTTTGATGACTCATATTAAAGACTCATGAAAGAGTCTTTAATATGACTGTGAAATGATTGTTCAAAAATAATACTCATAAAACAGTCATTATTGTATCTGCTTTATGAGTACTCATAAAAGACACTCATTAAATAGTCCTAAATATGACGGTAACATGATTGTTCATAAAAAAGACTCATAAAAGGATCATTTATTGATTGATATATGCGTAATCAGAAAGAAGACTCATAAAAGAGTCTTCTATGGAAGTGTATGAGAGAATAGAATCGGATTATTTTAAAAGCGCCATATCTAATAAATAAATAAGAACTTAATCGAGAATATTTATTTTAATTATATAAAACTTTGTAACTGTCCATTATGGACACATGCTATCCTGACGTCGCTTTTCGGAGAAATATTTGTGGCGATATATATGCATTGGAAGTGAACTACATCAAATGTTCGTTTTAAAACAGTGGTCGGCAATATTAAAAATGAGACTGTAAGTGAAAGTGAGACAAAAAAAATTGCATATCATTCAAAACAATGCTGCTTCGGCAATAGTTGCTTGTGGAGTGAGTGAAAGAGCATGAAATTACGTGAGAGTTTTGACAAAGCATGTGCCTCATGGGTGCCAACCACTGTTTTAAAATGACTTCTTATATGAGTCTTAAAAGAGTATTCAATATGAGTTTTAAAAGAGTACTCAATATGAGTCTTAAAAGAGTATTCAATATGAGTAATGAAAGAGTACTAATATGAGTCTTAAAAGAGTTTTAAAAATTAGTCTAAAAACCGTTATTACTATGAGTGCAAAAAGACTCATAAAACAGTCAAAAATATAAATCATATTTTGGAGCCCACAACATACGAAAATGTACTCATAAAAGAGTCGACGTCTTGCTTGTAACCCTAACCACGGGTTAGGATTTGTCAAGTTTGTTAGAGCAAATTGTTTGTTGGCAGCTCAATAGACTCTTGCTCAACAGACTCTTGCAGCTTTTTTTTTAAGTGAAAAATACGATAAAAGATTTTAACAGATAGTACTCAGCTAAATCCAACAAGTTTTGGGAAGTTTTCTTGGGTTTAACAAAACTCAACTCAACCCTTGTTTACATGCAGAGCTCACTATGAGTAAGCTCCGAGTTTACTCTGCATGTAAACAAAGTATATGCCGCTTCTAATTAAATACTTTTTATGAAAATTGATTGAGATCAGAATTAAAAACTACTTTTTTGTGTTTAAAAAGTGAATATAGTATAGTTTTGTGCTATTTGATACCTGGATACTTATTTTTTTTTAAGTGGATACATTTGGATCCATTTCTGACCTTTTTATGGATACTTTTTTTAGAACTGACGCGGCAACACTGACTACAAGCTTCGTTTCAAAATTAAGCAAAATTTTACGAAATAATTGAATCAATATTATTTAAAAACAAAAAATTATTACAGACAAACAAATAAAATGAACAAACGCATGAATGGTAGCTTGTCATATATAATAAGGCAACGCAGGAGCAAGCGACCACAACCTTACAGCATGAAGTTCGCACCAGAGATAAAGAGATGGGAAACTTCTTTTTAATGATGTTTTTTTTCATGTTTCCCTCCAAATTCATGCTTCTTCTTTAATTTTTTGGGTACTTTTGTGAGACTCATATATTGTATACATGATTCACCTCATAGTTGTCAAATATTATTGTCAGATTCTATTAATAGGGCTACATTGCAAAAAAAAAAAAAAAATATATTATTATATCAAAGTTGCTTCGAACTTAAATGCTGTTTGCGGTAGACCAATGGTATTTTCTTTTCCCGATAAAAGAAATCAAGAATATATTCCATTTTTCTCCACCCTCTATGCAAATAGTGCAGAATATATTACAGTTTTTATTTAACCCAAAAATTTTCCCTGTTCTAAGTTGATAAAAAAACAAAAACCAAATTTTGTCATAATTCTACTTTAGGGCCCACGCCCTTTTATTTTTTTTTCGAGTTGGATTAGTTAGATAATATGTATTTGGGCTCGCTAAGCCCAATGAAGGTCAAATAAAAGGACTTTTTTTTGGTTTAGGAGATACAATTCATCAAAGTTCGAAAAAAGCTTATACAAATCTGTGAATTTTTTTAATTTTTTAACGAATATTCAATATTAACTTTTTCAATATTAAACAACAAGTTTATTTAAATAGAGAAACTTGCCTTTATTGTTAATTTATTTTAGCAACAAATTATTTACCGTTTTAACCAGAGTGGCACCAAAATGCATAGCCTCATACTTGTGCTTTAAGTTAATCGTGCCCTTCCAGTTTGAATATTTGGAATATTTTTCTCTTTTTTATAGAAACAGCTTTGAGAGAAGAAAGATAAATGAAGGAAGTAAATATATTTACCAACAAAACAATATGAACATGTTTCAAATCTAGTTTTTTATCTAATGAAATCTTTGAGTGAAACGTATTGCTTATTTTATGTTGCGGTTTTATAACAAAAACTTATTAATTTTAGCTTCTGATTTACAGATAAATATTTGCTATCTTCCAAATAAAAGTATTTTTCATTCTTAAGAAGAAATTCATTAACTTTTAAAATTTGTGGTTTTACACTTTCGCCCTGTTTACCAAGAGTTATGCAATTTGCTCAAAGCAATATCTTATTCACCAACTTTAAACTTGTTAACAAATAATTGGTGAGTGGTAAAAAGTTATTCAACACAATTTATAAGTTTATAACTAAGTTCTTCTATGTCAAGCGAAAGCTTCATTGATTAAATAAAGAAATAATGGGTTCCGTGAGCGAGAAGGTAATTAGTGATTTAATTAATCTGGATTACTTTCTCGATTGCATGTAAGCAGGATTTTGTTGGGGCTTTATTATCAATATTTTCTTAAAATTTCACTTTTCAGTTCCCTCAGTTGACAGCATTTGAGGATAGAATTTTAAAATCGTAAATTTTGAGAAAGAACTGCAATTTATCTAACTTTTGAGATCAAAATTTTCGTGAAAAAAACTATTCAATTTTAAAGGTCAGAATTTGTTTGAGAAGAGAACCAAAAACTGCAAAATTCTTAAAGAGGGCCAAAATAATAAAAAGTTATTCTGTACCTTGATTCTATTCCTAGTGGAGAGATCCTGTAACACAAACCGACCTGTATAAAATTACTTCCAAATAAAATAGTACTAGTACAATTCTACTATAATTTCGTACTTATTAATTCGTAGTAAATAGCACCTACTCTAAATAATGCAAAACTACGTTTTTATGCAACTCTGCTATTAGTTTTCATGCCAAGGTGGGTTTCAGATTAAAGCAGTGAGCGCTTTCAAGCGATACAACTGTTCCAGTAGAAAACCTAATTAGCGCTTTTTTTCTATGACTGAGTTGCTAAGTCAAGCATCAAAAATATTGGCAAGTAGTTAAAATGCAGGGACGTGCAACAAAAATGTTGGCAAATAGCAATGAATGCGCATGTTCTTGTAGTTTTAGAACATATTTTTAAAATTAATACTTAATAAATATACTTAAAAGAGACAAAAATCACAATTTTCTGGTTAGGCTACCAATTTATTCGATAAACTGTTTTACATTTCATCAATTTAACAACTATTTTGACATTTCAAATAGCAAACTATTCAGAAAAAATAACTTATTGAGAGCGCTGGATGTGGCCACTGAGTTTTCACCAGACTGCTTAAATTTAAGGAAACTGTTGAATTATGTATTTAATTATGGTAACTGGGGAGTATGTCAAAAATTGCACTAACACATGTATAGAGTTTATGTTGGTATTGTTGCCATTTTGACAGAAGGCTATCTCTTTCTTGCTAAAAATTTGTCGAAGTTTCCCATCTCATTATCTCTGGTTCGCACAGCGACTGATCGTGTGCTGTGCAGGATGACCGCTTTGTCAAAGTGCCTTACTACCAGAAGCATGGTGAAAATCTACTAAAATCTAATAAAAACTTCTAGAAAAACTACTCAAAATCTACCAACATTTTTCGGCACACTTTTTCAATGTTAAGCGAAATTTATGGCTTTAAACAGGGTTGAAGATTTAAAATAAGATGAATGAATAAATACGTATACTGTTGCCCGTGTAATCAGTGTAATACCCAGCTGATACAAGTTAACAGTTCGAAAGAAAAATTTAAAGTTTAAAAATTTTGTTTTGTATGACTTAAACATATCAGACATAGACTTAAACATATCGCTATGAAGCCGGTGAACCGACAAAACAAAACTAAAACTTATGAAAAAATGTTTTAAAAATCTACTAACAAACTACTAGCGACTTTCAAAATTCTACTTAATCTACCAATCTAGTAGTAAATCTACTGAAAACGGTCACCCTGGTGCTGTGATAGCACGAATGTGAATAAATATTCAGTGTAAAGCATAGTACTCTGTTCGGCTTCACGTGAAACTCCACTCGAATCTTCATACAAAAAATGACAGCTGTGAAACAAGCGTGAATATTTCACAACTTTTTCATCAAAGCTGTACTATGCTTCGCTGCGGAAAATCTATTACAAATCTATTAGTTCAGCAACATGCATCTAGCAACATTATTTTAACGGCAATTTAATTGAACCGACCATTTATTTTGCCGTGAAAAGTGGCAGTTGTCATTTAATTGAAATTATATTTTTTGTACTATTTCTAAAGTTTTGCAATTAATAATTGCAGTTGTTGGAAATTGTAAATACAAATGCACCTTCCCGCTGTGTTGGCGGTCGCAAAACTTCACAGCTTGCAAACTGCCATAAGCTAATGACTTGTTCTGCTCCACAACAAAGGATATGCATACTTGTATTAATATTTATTTTGTATTTATATAATCACAAATATGAAAATTAAAGCTAATGATCAACTTACAAATTTCGGCAAGATGTAAATAAACAGCGACAATTTATTAGAGGAAAAGCAGAAAATCATTTTAGTTCTTTAATTTTCATATTCTGTGCTAGATGCATGTTGCGGAATAAAGTACTAGATTTTCCGCAGCAAAGCATAGTACAGCTTTAATGAAAAAGTTGTGAAATGTTCACGCTTGTTTCACAGCTGTCATTTTTGTATGGAGATTTGAGGGGAATTTCACGTGAAGCCGAACAGAGTACTATGCTCTAGGCTTAACAGTGCGAGTCTCGACTGCAAAGCTTTTTTGACTCAAAGCTGTCGTATGCATGATATAAAAACCAGGTATTATAAAAAGCGACTGCGCTGCCAAGACGGAGGCATGATGTGTCAACTACAAGTAGTGTAATCATAAGAAGAGTAAACAGGGATTTTTTTGTCTTTGGTCTTGCACTTTCTGATTACTTTCGCACTAAAAGAAAGGGATTTTTCTGTTGTTTCACTTGCAAATTTTTAACATTTTATAAAAGGTAAACACTTATATTTAGGTAAACAGCAATATTTTCCAATTAGAGTAAACAAGTAAAATTTTGTTTGTCGTTATTTTAAAACAATTTCGCTTTTATTTTAGAATAATTAGGTGTATTAGGTTAAAATATTTCACAAAAATTAATAATAGTATTATATTATGATACAATTTACGCAAAAATATAATATATATTGCAAAATATTTCCAACTTCAAGGAAAACACATAAATAGAAATATCCCTGTTTTCATTTATTATTGTACAAGAAGCATCATTGTTTTGGCGTCAAATCGTCATTTTGACATTCTATGCCTCCAATGATAGTTGAGCCCTTGCAATTTATACTACCTGGTCATTATATCATGGTCGTATGCATGTGAAAGCTATCCGCCCATGGGCGGCCTTATGCGCATACCTGGTTTATAGCATTGGCAGCAGTATGATACAAGAACTCGTATTTTGACAGCATAGGTATGCCAATTTTTGCTGTCATTCTAATAAGTCTACCTGAGTCCTTATATCATGGGCAGCAGCAATAGTAAGAAATGTTTACATGCAGTTTGCAGCTACTTTCTGTTTGCGGTACTTCTGCGCTATATTCCTAGTATCCTCCGAAGATATTTTAGACCATTCCTCCAAGATGACAGTTTTAAGCTTTGCCTTGCTAGTTATCGTGTGTGTACGGATTCTATGCTCCAACAAAGCCCATAAATGCTCAATCGGGTTGAGATCGGGTGATTGCGGAGGCGAATTTAATAGTTTTGGAGCGTTATAAAGTAACCAAAGACGCACAACCCCCGCCGTATGCTTGGGGTCATTGTCTTGCCGGAAATAAAATTGGGCAGGCAGCTGCAGCTTCTCTGCGCTTTTTTTCATTTGACGCTTCAAAATGTTTAAATAATCAAATTTATTCATTATCTGTTCGATAAATTCAATACCTCCAACTCCATTTCCCGACATACACCCCCACAATAAAACTCCTCCACCACCATGCTTAACAGTAGATGAGAGATTACGTGGCTCAAAAGCGGCACTATTTTTTCTCCACACAATCTGTCTTCTCTTAATACCAAAAATGCAATATTTGGTTTCGTCCGACCACAACACAGATTCCCAGAATTCTGGAGGCTTATTTATATGTTCGTTTGCGAACGCTATACGTTTCATACGGTTTCGCAAGGAAATAATTGGTTTTTTATGAAAAAAAAAATATCAGAATATGATTATTTTAATTTAATATTAATAATCATACCTTCTGCCTCTATGATGTAAGTAAACTACTTTTCTTTATTTAGTTAAAATTAGAATAAACTGCAGATTTGTGATGTGAGCGGAGATTTTTGCTACACGTTTTGCTTAAGCTTAACGACAAAAATGCCGTTAACTTTGAAACAACGCAAGATAATTCGGTGAAATTTGGCGTTTGCATTGCTAAAGATATGTGCAACAATATTCTATGAAATGTTTTTGAAGATTTAAAATTTAAACGTTGAAGTAACTATGGAAAAATTTCAAGGTATCATGAGCGGTGACTTTTTCTGGTCAGTGTATGTATGTATAAATAACAACTAGGTCGTAGCAATCGCTTAGCAAATGCATAAGCTGGCCACATAATTAGGTACGTTGAGGATACAAATAGGCCACCCCAAACGATACTACAAGTCGGATGGACAGTAGTTCGACAAAATAACGGAACTTTTTATCGTTGGTACCAAGGCATATTAATCCAGGTACTATAATAAGAAAAAACTGAATGGGAGTATAATGTCAAAATCAGAAATGACAATGAACAATGTTGCTTCTGCACCAAAAACAAAACAAAAGGGTATTTTTTTTAATTATAATTAATTTACACCTAATATCAAAAGTTTAAAATTGTTCTTCAATATATCTCCAAAATACAATTAAAACATTAAGCACAAAATTCAATAATTAAAACATTAAAAAACTGCAAACTTAAACAAAAGAAAATAAGAAAAAGGCTAGCATAAAATTTTTCTCCGAAAATAAAAAAAAATCCCCAACTCGTTTATAAGAGTGGGCAATATTTGATTTTGACATTAGACTCCCAAAAGTCGGCAGCGCAGTTGCGTTTTATACTACCTGGATAAATATGCCTTGGTTGGTACTACACATACATAAAAATACCAAAAACATTTAATTTTTTTCAAAATCTATTTTCAATAGCTTTCTAATGATACTTCATTTATAAAAATAGGGTAACAGGGTAACCGGAGATATGATTTATTTTAAATTACTTCATTTTTAAAATTGTTACTTTTATCAACTGTTGGTATCTCAATTGAAAAAATCGCCATAAAAAAACAAATAGCTTATTTTCTTATAAGTAGAAATGAACCTATAGACAAAATTTCAAGTAAATCTAATAGCATGTGATCAATTTGGAAAAAACTTGCATTAGGCTTGAAATGGTCGCATATTTTTTTGCTGCAATTAAAAATAAAACAAGTAAAGAGAGTCTAAAGTCGGTCTAGGCCGACTATGAAATACCCTAAACCCACTTTTCAAAAAAAAAAAAAAAATTTATTGTAAATGGGCGTGTCCGTGGGCGGATGAAGTCCATTTTTCCAAACCATCTTTGTCTTGTCATAAAAAACATACGTGCCAAATTTTAGCTCTGTAGGTTAAACACATGCTTATATATTGCGTTTTCAATTTTTGGGTTGTATGGGAGGTAGGCGTGGCCATGATCGGATGACGTCCATTTTCCGAAGACATATTTGTGTTAGTATGAAACACATACATATCAAATTTCATTGTTGTAAGGTAATTATGAGCTGAGCTATGCAGTTTTCAATTTTCGCGTTGTATGGGAAGTAGGCGTGTCCGTGGGCGGACGATGTCCATTTTTCAAAACCATCTTTTTTTTGTTATAAAAAATATACGTGCCAAATTTTAGCTCTGTAGGTTAAACAGAGGCTTATTTATTGCATTTTCAATTTTTGGGTTGTATGGGAGGTGGGCGTGTCCGTGAGCGGATGACGTCCATTTTTCAAAGACATCTTTGTGTTGGTATAAAACACACACATACCAAATTTTGTTGTTGTAGACTTATTATGAGCTGAGTTATGCAGTTTTAAATTTTTGCGTTGTATGGGAGGTAGGCGTGTCCGTGGGCGGATTCCAAAAATATTCAATAGTGCAGATCCTTGGGTACATGTGACCATGTGTACCAAGTTTCATCCAATTATCTCAACTCCTTCTTCTTATCCTGTGTATACGGACAACACACAGACGGACGGACGGACGGACATAGATAGCTCGACTCACGTGGTGACGCTGATCAAGAATATATATACTTTTCTATACCGGACTCGCTTCGTTCTATGCGTTACAAACGTTTGCACAAAGTTAATATACCCTGACCTTTCAGGTTTAGGGTATAAAAAACACTAATATTTTATAATTTCATAATTTCACGTTTTCACATAAGTTGACACACTAACACTACTTTAATATTTTAAAACTAAATCTAAAAAAATAATCCTTTCATTTACTTTACTTTTGAACTGCTCAAAGCTTAAATTAATTATGTGAACATTCAAATAAAAAATGTTGTTTGAAAAACACTTTAAGGCAATAAAAATCCAATTGGATTATTTTGATTTTTTCGCACAATAAAAAAAAACAACGAACGTTCGTTTTTAATTACTTATTCAAAATGAGCGTTTGAATAAAAAATTCAGGAACTTTCTTCACGTCCGGCTAAATGTTTCTTCCAGACTGATTTCCTTACCTTTCTTTCTCCACTTACAAAAATTACGCGCTCATTGTTACTTGGAATTGTTTAGTGCTTTATAGTTATAATAGTAAAACCAAAAATTGATTTGCATGCGCTGAAAGTTTCTTTAGCAGCAAATCATTAGCAGCGCTGAGTTGAAATTTATGAAACTGCAAATGTCTGTCAAACAACATCAAATGTTGTTTATGAAAGAACATAAGCCTTAAATAAGAATAAAAACTGTAAATTTATTTTATTTAACATGGTTCACCTACATATGCAAATATAAAAAGTTAACAGATTACATGTATTTGTGTATTATTTTCTAACTATTTTCCTTTATAAATAAAATTGGGACACCTTTAAACCCTAAACCTGAAAGGTCAGGGTATATTAACTTTATGCAAACGTTTGTAACGCATAGAGCGAAGCGAGTTTGGTATAGAAAAGTATATGTATATATTCTTGATCATCGTCATCTCGTGAAACGAGCTATTCATGTGCGTCCGTCCGTCCGTCCGTCTGTGTGTTGTCCGTAAACACAGGATAAGAAGAAGCAGTTGAAATAATTGGATGAAACTTTATACACATGGTCACATTGACCCAAGGAACTGCACTATTGAATATATTTGGAATCACCCGGACACGCCTACTTCCCATACAACACAAAAATTGAAAACTATATAAATAAGCTAAAAATTTACCTACAAGAATACAAATTGGTGTGTATGTGTTTTGTATCAACAAAAAGATGTCTTCAAAAAATGGGTATCATCCGCTTAAGGAAACGCCCACCTCCCATACAACCCAAAAACTGAAACCGCAATAAATAAGCCTCTGTTTAACCTACAGAGATAAAATTTGGCACGTAGGTTTATTATGACAAAACAAATATGGTTTTGAAAAATGGACATCATCCACCTACGAACACTGTCTCCCATACAACACAAAAAGTTTAAAACACAATAAATCAGATTATGTTTGTCATAGAGAGATTTGGTATGCAAGCACAATAAAAGCATTAACTGTGAGCTACAGAAATAAAACTTGGCAAGTGTAAATTTTTCATCAACATTTAAAATGCGTTTTTAATGGTTTTATCCGTCCACGGAAACGTCCTTTTTCAATAATATTATTTTTTTTCGAAAAGTATGTTCAGGGTATTTCATAGTAGGCCTAGACCGACTTTAGAATTTATTTACTTGTTTTATTTACTATTTATTGATAAAAAGCTGTGCAGCGAAAAATATTCGCCGTAAGTTTTTTGATATCGTTTCATGTCGTTCGTTTTTTTCATTGACACAAGCGAATATCAACAACAAAACTCATAGAAATATTATTATAGCCCCACGCGCACTGCGTAAGGGGTATATTAATTATGTCATGACGTGTGTAACACCCATATAGAGGCGTGATAGCCATAGAAAAGTATATATATTCTTGCTCAGCATCACCACCTGAGTTGATTTAGCCATGTCCGTCTGTCTGTTGACACGATTACAGCCGTAACTCTGAAGCTATCGTGCTGAAATTCGATATTTAAGCTTTTTTCCAAAAAATCTAAGATCAAGTTCGAGAATGGGCTAAATCGGATAAAAACCACGCCTACCTCCCACACAACCCCAATGATAAAAACTCCATAAAGAAGCGAATATTTACGCTATAAATTCTGTATTTGCATAGCCTATGACAAAACTCAGGTGTGTTAGAAAAATGGGCGTCATCCACCCACTATCACGCCCTCCTCCCATACAACCCCAATATTGAAACCTATATATAGAGGATTGTGTCAAAGCTATAAAAATAAAATTAGATATTTATTATTTTTATAATAGAATTAAGATGCACTTTCCATACAACCCATAGTATTGAAAACTCTATAAATAGGCTAATAATTAAGCTACCACTCAAGAACATGCCCACTCCCATACAGCCCCTAATTAAAAACTTTATAAAAAGGCTTGTCTTTACTTTGCAGGAAAACAATTTGATATGCATTAGACTTAGATTACATTTAGATGAATTAGATGTCATCAAAATAGAAAATTTTTTTAAATCTCATACGAAAATAGCTGCAATTTAAGATTTTGTACCATTGAGAATCGCCCATGGGCGTTACATACGCACGATCTGTAAAAGCAATGTAAAATTAATGCAACGTCGATATAAAGTACGATCGGCGCACGACCGACCTAACGCATTATGCTGAAATCGCAATACTGAAATCGAAATACTGCGTTAGGTCGGTCGTGCGCCGTTCGTACTTTGTATCGACGTTGCATAAACTTTACGAGATGAGCTGTCAGACCGCACGACCTATTACTTCTCGAAACTCAATGCTGCGCTGACAGATCGTGCGTCTGTAATTTTGGTGATGCCAATAAAAGCAGCTATACAAAAATGCCCACAAAAGTTTTTTTCCCCCAATTCTTAATCTCGCAATTTCTATATAAATGTTTAAAATATCGAATAATACAAATAGATTAACTTTATCAAAATTTTCATTTGATTTCTTTAATAGCATTAGTTATTAAAAAAACCTTATATAAAACATAAACTCCAGCGATTATAAAATAAATCCCACGAAAATCTATCTTTGCCAGTGAAACCATAAAACACCCACATTTTAAGCGCTTTCAACGAAAATGCAACTCTGCTATATGAAGAAATGTCAAACGCACAACCGAGTAGAACATTTTTCTACTTATCTCGTTAGATCGTACTTTGGTCGTATTTTATCTCTTCTTCTTGTTTTACGATATAAAGTACGACCAACGCTTGAGGTCGTATTTAGATTTGCACCATAAGAACACGTTGATCTCTACTCGAGCTGTCAACGCACGACCGACCTAACGCAGTATTGCGATTTAGCCATAACACACAAATTGCGTTTTTTCATTTATGAACAGCATAACATTCACATACACAACTACATAGAGCGTCATATAAAAAATGCATGTATGTCACAGTGATTCAACACATGTTATCAACAAGCCGTGCAAGCTACACTTTAAACTTTTTGTTTAAATTTACTATCAAAATTATGGCGTTTTCGTTTCTACCAAAAAATGTTGCCTTTTCATTGCCCTTGCCTTTTTTCGTGTTCGATTCTAAAATAAGTGCAAACGGGTGAGTAAATTCTGTGTTCGTTTCTTAAAATGTCACACTCACAGAGGGCAAAAAAGGCGCATTTTCTGCCCTGCAAACTTTCTCAGGGTAGATGATTGCCCTGCATATCAGCTGTTTTTAAAACGATAATATTATCACATGCGTGCGTTAGACAAGGATGGTTATATTCGTTTATTTAAGTTGACATTTTTCGAGTAGGCAAAAACATGCACTTTTACAGGGTTGCGGGCAACATCGAAAACATTTTGCACTTCGACAGGGCAACATTTTTTGGTAGAAACGAAAACGCCATTACTGTACATTTTTGTTGAATTTTATGTTGTTGCCTAAAATTACTCTTTTGGTCTCAATAAATGAAAATAAACAGTTAGTGCTTATTTTAATGCACAAAGGTATGCAAAGTTCAAATATACACAAAAAATGTTTAAATTACTGCACAAAAATGTGTAATGTTGAATTCAAAATGTGTAAAAGTTTAAGATCTGACAAAAATGTTTATTTAAAAAAAAAACAATGTACAAAACTACACAAAAATGTTTAATGGTGAACCTTTAATTTGTAAAAATTTTAATAAAGTATATCAAAACTAAGACGGGTAAGAAAAATGGGCATCATCCACCCACGAACACACCCACCTCCCATACAATTTCAAAATTGAAAACTCTATAAATAGGCTTCTCTTTAAGCTACAGACAAAAAATTTGATACGTTTGTATTTTATATCAAAACTAAATCGTGGAAGAAAAGTAGTTGTCATCCGCCTAAGGCCACACCCACTTCCCATACAACCCACTATAGCGAAAACTCTATTAATAGGCTAATATTTACAGCGTCAAAATTTAATTTTTTTATCTTAACGAATCGGCCGTGGGGGTATTTTAACTTCGGCCAAGTCGAAGATATACCTTACTAGTTTTGCAATTGTTTGTTCAATAACTGAAATTATCGCCACCTGAGTTGATTTAGCCATGTCCGTCTGTCTGTCGACACGATTACAGCCGTAATTTTTAAGCTATCGTAATGAAATTCGATATTTAAGCTTTTTTTAAAAACATTAAGATCAAGTTCGAGAATGGGCCAAATCAGATGGAAACCACGCCTACCTCCCATACAGCCCCAAAATTGAAAACTCTATAAAGAAGCTAATATTAAAGGTACAATACTGAAATTCGGTATTTAGGTATTCCATGTCAAAACTGAGATGAGTAAAAAAAAGGGCGTTATTCACCCATTACTCGCCCACCTCCCATACAACCAAAAATTGAAAACTCTATAAAGAGACTAATATTAAAGAAACAAAACTGAAACTCGGTATTTGTGTATTCTGTGTCAAAAAAAGTGGTGTGTAAGAAACATGGGCGTCATCCACCCACTAATGCGCCCACCTCCAATACAACCCCAAAATTGAAAATCTATAAAGAGGCTAACATTAAAGGTACACAACGAAAACTCGGTGTTCGTGTATTCTATATCAGAACTGAGGTGTGTTAGAAAAATGGGCGTCATACACAAACTAACACGCCCACCTCCCATATAACCCCAAAATTGAAAACTTTATAAAAAGACTTAAGACTGCAGGAAAACAATTTGATATGTATGTATTTTAGACACATAAAAATTATAAAATCTCTCAAAATCTCATACAAAAAGCTGTCCAAGTTAAGATTCTTTTACATTTAAGAATCGGCCGGTGGAGTATTTTAACTTCGGCCAAGTCGAAGATATACCTTACTAGTTTTATATGTTGTGTCACACAAATGTTTTATTTTCACAAATTTCAGTAAATGTGCTGCTTTGATGTAATATTAACTTTTTGTATCAAATTCATATAGTAAATATCTAAATATCATATAGTAAATATCTAGTAAAGTATCTAGTCTAAATACATCATATCTCTTATATGAAAATAAAAATGTTTTTTATTGCATTTAGTCAGTTTTGATCGATCTCGGACATTTTAAGTTTTTTGTTTGAGACTCAATTAAAAAATTTAAAAAAATTAATACATGTTTAACACTACGAAAACGAAAAAATGCTATATCAAAATTTTCCAAAACTGTAAATATCCCGTTTTGAATAGCCACTCCTTAAATTAAAAAAAAAATACGCATATTCATATCTACATCGAAATATAAAACTTAACCCTTCATTGCATTGTGATGGAAATTTCCATCAAACCATCAAAAGAGCAAAAAATATACACCAGTTTGTGTGATGATTTTTTCATATGGCAACTTCCTTTTTTTTTTTGTTTTACATGATACAATACAGAGTTTATATTTCAGATCTTTTTTCCCATCTTAAATTGGAAAGACTTTATTTTTTAAATAATTTATTACACAAAAAAGAGTTTAGCTTATTCAAACAGGTCGTTTTCTAATTTAATTACTACTATATATTTTTTAGTTTTCATTGATGTAATGACATTAAATCCGAATCCATTAAAAATTGTATGATTTGGAAAAAGGGAAGTTTTGTGGGTTTTTTCATAGCTTATTTTAATTGGCATCATCGAAATGAAAGACGCCCGATCTGTCAAAGCAACAGTATGTTTTGAAAAGTTTGAGGTCGTGCGTTTTGACAGTTGATATTGTAAAGTTTTTACAACGCATACCAAAGTACGGGCAGCGCACGACCGACCTAACGCAGCATTGCTATTATTTAACATAAACACGCGAGAGTTCGTAGCGGGTCATTGTTTACATTTTGCCTATCCTTAGCTTTCTACTCGTTCGTAGATTTTGTATGAGTTGTCAACTTCGTTTTGACAATATCGGTGAGCTGCTCTCCACCCTGCTATTTCTTTGGTTGTTATACTATGTCTCAGACGTACGTTATCTTTTAAGTACAAAAATATGACGTTATATGAGCACGGTAAGTAAGAAAATTGTTATTCTGAGCTTCCCACAAGAGCATTTAATGCATACAGCTTAAGTGCAGTGGATCTGTATATTTAGATCAGGCATGATCACAAAGGTAGCCCTTGTGGCCTTCTTATTAAAATTAAATATAACTCACATTTTACTTGCGCCAAATTTACGAAGAAATGCACTTGCGAAAATCAACAATAACAAACAACAACAACATACGCATCGAAACACACAAGCTGTGCGGCGCGACCACCAAACCCACGGCATTAATGTTGTGCGTATGTGTTTTGTTAGTGGAATAGAAATTCAGGCAATCTTGACGAGTTTGTCTTATATGTATTTTGTTTTTGGGATTTTTTTTATGAATATATTCTTTGCACTTGCAAATAGCAACAAAGTACATTGTCGTCGATGGTGGTAATACTAAGATGTTCGCTTTTGTTGTTGGTATTTTGTTCTTTATTTTAATCAGGCGATTATCTTTCTTACTTAGGCTTTGGCTCTTTTATTAATTTCGCTGATCAAGCCTGATTTAGATGAATGAAAAATATATACATACATATATGTATATTAATGTATTGTATATTAAATATTTTATGCATTATATTTAATATTCTTGTATTATTTTTTTAAAAACTTTTGAAAGGTATTCAGGTTTTCAGTAGCATTTGTAGAATGAAGCATACATGTCAAAAAAATATATTTCTCTCCCATAAACGAATACATATTATGCTCTCACACATTAAAGGACAATAAAATGTAAAATGTAAATTTTATCTTAGAACGTCTAACATAACAAAAATGTAAACATGTGTATGTATATGTTGCACACTCTATAACACACACACACAAATCGATTTTTTTATTAACAAGTATATTGTTCGGGGTTTTTCCATTGACTCCAACACGTATCACTTCTCTTGCATTCAAAGTAAATATGAAAGTAAGCATGCTTACTCTACTACAATTCCGCACATTTATGTGCTCTGTGACTAGTAGTGACTATAACTACATCGTGTCATATCCTGTGTGGCCTATCATACGAAAAATCGCCAACTGACCAATAGAACGACAAGACCCTCCCAAGATGAGGGCTGTGACTTCATCACGAATTTTCTTACACGTGACGCCCACCTTCCACCCCACAGCTCATTTATTTTCATGTCCACCCCATGGTCTTTCTATAATGGCCTTTGGTCGATATGAATAGTTATCCCATACGCACACATGCCCATACGCACACGTATGTACGCACACATATGTGAGTAAGCAGGCATGAAAACATAAATATGTTTGAGTTTTGTTAAACATATCAAAGAGAACTTTCAAAGCGGACTTTCTTTCGAAGAGAACTTTAAAGAACTCAACGAATTATGTCATGTGTGATACTATGAAAAGAGAATAACAGGAATAGCTTACCTTGGTGATTTTGCTTTGTAATATTGCCTATAATTAAAATCGTTAGTATGTGTTGACCGTTTAATGTAGAAATGGGCATACGCGTGCATTTAACTTGGCATTTGTGTTAGGGTGTGTTTAAGGTATGCACTTAAAAAATTATTGTTAGGTGCAAGTTATAAAGTAAGCGATTATAAAAACAAAATTTGAAATATATTAAAAAACTTACTTCTACAAAAACTAAAATTTCTTTATAATCTCAGAACAATTACGAAAAATAAAACCGGAATAATGATTAATTGATGTATAAGATGATTTTTTGACCTTTCTAAAATATATTAAAATTATTATATATTTTATTATATTAAAATATAACGAACAAATTGTAAAAACTGAATGCGCTCGTTAAAATGTGTTTTTGTATTGTATTTTTTAATCGCTTAAGGAATTATTTTAGTCTAGGGGCACAAATTTTTTGTGGCTGTTTAAAATTCGATAAAATAAAAATTAAGAATATTTTTATCAGCTTGTTTTTTATAAGATATTTATTGACTCACTTTCAATACAAAAATAAAACTAATACAAAATTTGAAAATACAAGTCTTTAATACGCCCATTCCAAGCATAACGCAAAACGCGTATGTCTCATGGCTTTCTATTTGTTTTATTTTGGGCTATAGATTCCTATTAAAATTCTAAGAACATAAGTTCTTTTTTTATCGCCATTCGTTGAAAAGTTATGGACCTCTCAATTCTGCAAATCGTCCGAAAGCCAGAATAGTGAAATTTTCAATTAATTGTATCTACGTCAGTTTTTATCCAAATTTTATAAATAAGGAACCATTGGAAAGGTATTAGAAAGAACTTTCTGGAAAAATATATAATTTTAAAATTTTGGATGTTAGGGTTGCCAACCAATTTAAAAAATAATGTATTTGCTAATATCTCAAAAAAAACCAAATTTTTTTTTTGAATTTGAATTTGAATTGAAATTTGAATTGCCTTTAATAAAAAAGCAATTTTATGATGGAGCTTTTATATGTTTTTTCGCAATTTCAATTTTTGTGCACATACCTCGTCATTTTGAGGCACTTTATCGCCTATAAACTATTACACAGTTTTATTCCCATCAATAATAGGGAGATTAAAACTCGACAATATTCAGGTTCAGAGGATTTTGTAATATATCAGCTGATCAAACCATCATAACTTTTTTGTTTTAAGTCCGATTTCAAAAATTTTTCAATCAAAATAAATTAGAATTTAATAATCTTTAATATGGCAGTCGAAAGTTTGTTTAATCTTATACAAATAAAAGTTAAAATTTATTTGTATATTTATTTTTTTTCGGTTTTTACCAGTTTTCTATACCAAGGTCAAGTGTAAGGTCATCAGAAATTATGAATAAAATATTTGTCTTAACGAGGTTAACGATTTTGCAGAACAAATTTTCGAACATCTGAGCCGTTATGAAATTTATAGGCGATAAAGTGCCTCAAAATGATGAGGTATGTGCACAAAAATTAAAATTGCGAAAAAACATATAAAAGCTCCATCATTAAATTACTTTTGAATTAAAGGCAACATTCTTCTTTAAATTTAAAAAATACAAAATCAAAGCAAAATTATAGTTTTTTTGAGATATTTGCAAATACATTATTTTTTAAATTGTTTGGCAACCCTAACATCCAAAATTTTAATATTATATATTTTTTGCAGAGAGTTCTTTCTAATACCTTTCCAATGGTTCCTTATTTATAAAATTTGGATAAAAACTGACGTAGATACAATTAATTGAAAATTTCACTACTCTGGCGTTTTCGGACGATTTGCAGAATTGAGAGGTCCATAACTTTTCAACGAATGGCGATAAAATAAGGAACTTATGTTCTTAGAATTTTAATAAGAATCTAAAGACCAAAAATGAAACAAATCGAAAGCCATGTGGTCAGGTTTTGCGTTATGCGCGGAATTGGCGAATAGCGTTTTTCTCGAAACTACTTTTTCTAATAAGGTGGACGTGATTTTTCAAGTTCTACTGAACCGCTTAACTAGAAATTTGGTGTGCACCTTTTTTATATATATTTTTATATATAACAATTATTCTTATAAATATATTCTTTCTTTATATATTCTTTCTTTTTGCCCCTTAGAAAAAAGGGCAAAAAATCACTTTTTGTTTTCAAACAGCCGCCATTTAGTAAAAAAATGTTATTTTTAATTTCCGTAGTTCAGACCATAGCAACATTCTTAATATTTCAGAATCTGTTTTTTTTTTCAGATCACCGGAAGGGTTGGAATCATGTACACAATGAAGCACCTTTAGTTTTCACCCTCTCACTTCACCACTAGCCTATAATTTTTTCAATTATATTTTTTCATGGGGCTTCGGTTGGCGAATGGTAAGCGTGGTTGACTGCCAACACAGAGGTTCCGGGTTCGAGTCCCGGTCTAGCCATGGTCCTACGCTTTTACCTTGCCTTAATTCTTTCCTCATTTCTAATAAATTGAAACTAAAAAAAAACAACTTCATCATATATACGACTTTGGAAGGTGTAGTTGTTGATAGAGTTGTTTGTGGAATGAGATTGCTTGGTAACTCGAGTTGACTGAGGTAAAGGCATAACACTTGCCTCCGACTCAAATTCGCATGATGACATAGTGCTCCGCCACACATACAACATTGTACACTTGTTTCTCTTGATTTCACTTTCTCTCCTACTTATCCCCATTTCCCCACCAACGCAGACTTGACTGAATAGGTTTGACACCTAAAATCCTTGGTTCAAAGATAAAAAAAAAAAAATAGTTTGCAAAAAAATAGTTCGAAAAATATTCTTAGTTTGTTTTTGATCGTATTTTTAAAAACACCCAAAATTTTTACCCCTAGACTAGAATACTTTTGCGCCAACTACCGTGGGATTAGCCTTCTTAAAATCGCATATGAGGTGGCTGAAAACCCATCGCTAACCAACTGATTGGACCTTATCAGTGTGGCTTCAAACCTGGAAAGTCCACCATCGACCAGATCTTCACGCTCCGACAAATCTTGGAAAAGACCCTCGAAAAACAAGCCGCCTTCGACAGTCCAATAAGGAGTCACCTATACTCCATCATGTCTGAATTTGGTATTCCTGCGAAGCTAATACGTCTTTGCAGGATGATATTGAACTACATCAGTAGCGCAGTGAATATCGGGATGGACCTCTCCCTTCCGTTCGATACCAAGCGAGGTTTTTGCAATTCGATTCCTTATCGTGCGACTTCTTTAATATAGTCATATAGAAAATCATCCTAGATGCTGACCTGAGACGCAGCGGCACAATTTTTTGTAAGAGTGTTATGCTGCTTGCTGATGATATTGACATCATTGGCCAAAATACGCGTGAATTCAGTGCAGCATTCTCCAGGCTAGAAAAAGAGTCGATTCGAATGGGTCTTGCACTGAACGCAGATAAAACGAAGTATCTTGTGTCAACAAACAAACAGTCCAAGCGTCTTGGAAACCACGTCACTGTAGACAACACCTCCTTTGAAATAGTGAAGGACTTTGTTTACCTGGGATCCAGCATTAACTCCTCCAACGATATTAGTATTGAAATTAAACGAAGGATAACTCTTGCCAACATGTGTTACTTCGGGCTCAGTAGGCAATTGAAGAGCAGAGCTCTCTCTCGACGAACAAAACTGACGCTCTATTAGTTAATAATCGTGCCCTACTATACGCATTAGAGATGAGCGATCCGGTGATTTTGAAGAACGTCGTTCTTAGTTAACGTGATTTTAAAATCAATTACATATCCAATTATGTGATTATGAGATACGTTGTGATTTAATGTATCTTGTTTTTCGAAGTGATACTTAATGAAAAAAAAACATCACCTAAATTTTTAATAGTTGTAAGTCATGAAAATTATCAATTCGGATCTTGAATAACTGAAACAAAATTATTTACCGAAACAACGAAATTAAATTCACAAGTTGCAAATAGATTGCTTACTTGAGAGAGAGACAACAATTCTCACAAGCAAAAAATCACTGGTTAAATCACGCGTCGCGGCAACGGCAAACCAAATGAAAAATTACACTGTTACAGTTTTTGACACGAAATTTTTGGTTCTGTGATGAGACCAACTTTTTCGGATTTGGGGGAGTCCCCCGAGCACAACTGTGTTCTTGGTTTAGTTAGATTGGCGCAAATTTTTAAGAAAACCGTGTTTTTCCAAATGGTTGATATTGAGCTATTCTAAGCCTTTTGCCACGTCTATTTATAGAGATATCTCGCAAACAAGTTGTACGATCTTTACAACCAATAGAGAAAACTAAAGGTATTGAAATTCTTCGTTAATTGTTCTCATGCTACTTTTGGATCCGAGGATTAGTTTTTGTGTAATTAATAAATTTGTGAGAACTTGTTGTTTTTTTTAAAGAAAATTGGAAATTAAATTCATGGAACAAAATTTGCTTGCCTGTTCTGGTCTATTCTGGTAAAGTGGGTAAAAAGTGTAAACTTCAAAACGATAACACACGTGTAACTGTTTTTTGTATCTTCTACCAGCATATTTTTAAAAATTCTTAAAATTATGAAAAAACTATAAAATTGTCGTACCGTAAAATTAATTTGAATTTTTCGTAGGAAAACAATAATTTATGGAAAAAATTATTAATTACACAAGAACTACTCCTCGGATTCGAAAGTAGTATGGGAACTGTTGACGTAGAATTTCATGACCTTTAGTTTTCTACATTGGTTGGTAAGACCGTGGAACTAGTTTGCCAGATATCTTTATAAATAGACATGGCAAAAGGCTTAGAATAGCTCAAAATCGACCATTTGGAAAAACATGATTTTCTCAAAATTTTGAGCCAATCTAACTAAACCAAGAACGCAGTTGTACTCAGGGGACTTTCCCAAATTCGAAAAAGTTGGTCTTATCGCATAACCAAAATTGAACTACAACAGTGTTAAAAATAACAAAACTAAAAACACAATCACTGATCACGGTTTTTTAAACTAATTAGATCACCGCAATTATTAGTAATTTTTTAATCACTGCGACTAAATCACCGGTATCAAAATATCGCTCACCTCTAATACGCATCACAAACCTGGACGTTGAGCAGCTCTGATGAAAGGACTCTGGGAGCGTTCGAGAGAAAAAATCTTCGCAAGATCTATGGTCCAATCTGCGTCAATGGCGAGTACCGAGCACGATGGAACCACGAAATGTACGAGCTATATGCCGACTCGATATAGTCAAGCGTATTAAAATAGAGCGGCTTCGCTGGCTAGGTCATGTCGAGAGAATGAACGACGAAGCTCCAGCAAAAAAATTTTTGGATTCGATACCCAGCGGTGGCCAACGCAGACGAGGAAGACCGCATCTCTGGCATTGGATAACCTGACAACGCTTCGAGTTTCAAACTGGCGCCAGCAAGCGCACGACAAAAGAGGCTGGCGCAAGTTCTTAGACCAGGCCAAAACCGACCAACGTTTGTAAGCGCCATCTAAGTAAGAAACTAAGTAAGCCTAGAATACTGCTTTAATTAATACTTATTTTAAAACATTTCAGCTACTTGAAATTTAATCCCCGTAATTAATTTTGATGTTAAATTGGTCCATTTCAAAACAAAATTTTTGATAAAAGTGAAATTCAAATCAACAACACCACACACCTCGTCTGAAGTACAAACAGGTTGACCTTAAATGCCAATAAAAACGGAAAGCGACGTTTTGGTGGCACCTAACAGTACATTTAAAGTTCGCTTTAATTTAAATCCCAGCTGATCCTTTTTTCAAGACAAGTGGATTTTCGCTTTTTCGTAATTTTATAATATATAATTAAGCGATATTGTTTTTTGGCTGTGCTATTATTTAAGCATGTAAGTATGTGTGGATGTGTGTGTGTATTTTTTCCTCTCCATGACATTAAAAGTATCGAAAGTCTGACTGTGGGGCTTTAATCCGCTAAAAACATCTCTCTACCTGGCTCCTTATCCCTACGGAACCACCATTAAGTACCTCATCGGAAGGAGGACTGAGCACCTATCGCGCACTTGTCAGTCGTTAGTATTGTCATATTTCTTTGCACACTTTCTATTTTCCGTGTAGGATAATTGCTCTCTGGTACAGGAAGCCAATAATAATATTTAAACTAGGTCGTAGCAATCGCTTAGCAAGTACCTAAGCTGGCCACATAAATAGGTACGTTGAAGATACAAATTAGTTGGGTCGCTCGCTTTAAAAAATTTTTTCTTAAATCTGTAAAAAAAGAGATATTATCTCTTTCGATTATCTTAAACGAAAAAAATTAAAATTTTTTAATTTATTCTAGTTTTCTTCCATTTTTATGTTCCAAAGTCACGTGTGAGGTCATTAATATATATAAAACAAACATTACTATATATAAACCTCTTAAACGGCAAACAGTCTAAAATAACAAAAAAAAACTAAAATTCACTTTTTGAGATAAAACCAAATTAAAGTTTTTCAGAAAGTTGGCAACTCTAGCATAAAAATTCCAAAAATATTTAATTTTCTGAAATCGCTTTTCTATAGTTTTCTAACGATAGGAATGTTACCATTTACAAAAATAAGGTAACATAAGATGGAGATATGATTTATTAGAAATGACAATTTTTAAGATTGTTGCTTTTATAAAAATTGGTATCTCCATAATATTTACAAAATTATGGCGATAAAAAAACAAATAACTGATATTCTTAAAAGAAGTAAAGGAACCTACTAAGAGCATGTGATAAATTTTTGGAAAAAATTTGCCATATATTTTTTGGTGCAATGAATATGATAATTCAAAACGAAAATAATAATATTTAACAATTTCATAATTTCTCGTTTCACATAAGTTGACAGACTAACACTTTTATAATTTTTTTTTCTTACTAAATCTAAAAAATAATTATTTAATTTATTTACTTTTGAACACCGAAAGCTTTAGAAATATGCTAAAAAGAAATATTTAAGTGAATACTCAAATCCAAAGATGTTGTGTAAAAACAATTAAAGGCAATAAAAATCATTTAAAACCAATTGGATTATTTCGGTTTTTTCACACAATAAAAAAAAAACAGCGAACGTTCGTTTTTAATCACTTATTCAAAATGAGCGTTTGAATTAAAAATTCAGGAACTTTGTTCACGACCGGCAGTTAATTATCTGAATGTTTCTTGCAGATTGATTTCCTTACTTTTCTTTCTTATTTCTAATTGTTTTCATTTCTCCACGATAACGCAAAAACGAAAACATGTAGAACAGCAACAACGCAAACCGAACCGATGACGCACGGACAACAAAAAAAATCATTGACGCTGCTAGTAATTTTTTTCTGAACGGACATTCTATTTAAACCTTAATTTTTAATGAAGTGTGTAAAATTTCTTGAGAAAATACGCAACAGACAAATTTTCCATGATAAAAAAAATGCTTTTATCTTTCGATCAGACATGCACAACAAAATCAACAGAATTTTTTCTGTTTCGTTGAGGCAGAAAAATAAATTATCAAAATTATTTCGTTTTTTAAATAACGTTAAAAATTTATCAAATCAAATTTCGTTTCGTTGAAAAACGAAAAATTTTCTATTATTTTCTCCTATGCTAAAGCTGGTATGACACTTGCTTTTGTCGCATTTTTAAGATCTTCAAAAAAGCAGCGGGTAAAAGGGAAGAATATACTTTTTAAAAAAGGATAATTATAGATAATTATACAGTCTGTTGAATTTAGCATTTTAGTGTAATTTTGAATTTTGTCAAAAATTATGAATTCTTTACATAAAAATGGAAACAATTTGTTAAAATATTAAAAGTCGAACTTTTTTGCAGTTCTTGTGTTTATTTGGTTTTGTATATTCATTATAAATAAACAATAAAAAAAATATATTGTGAAATGTCAGAATTTAATGTGCCTCTATCAGATTTTAAGCTGCTATCGGCTGAAAGAGTAAATATTTTTTAACAGTTTTCAGCCATTGAAAATGACTGTTCTGCATTTTTTTGGACTTGCAGCGTACTGCTCACACCAACTAAAAATTATATAGCTTCGTTTGGTGTGTTGCTCTTTTTGTATTTTTAATATATTAAAAATGCGAAAAAGCAAGTGTCATACCACCTTAAACAAAAATTTCTTCGGATCCAAACAAAACGAAATTTTTTATTGAAATAAACATTATTTTCAACGGTTGATTGGGACAAAAACGAAAAAATTTTATATCGTTTTCTCCGAAACGAAATAAATATTTTTCGTTTTTGGAATTACCGTTTTGTTATTTATTTTGCTTCAACCAAACGAAAAAAATATTTTGGTTATCGTTAAAACTAACGTTAACGTGCATGCCTGCGTTCGATTGCAAACGAAATAAATCTGCTTTTAAATAAGTTTAAGAATCATTTAAGAAATTTATTATTAAATATATTTAATGGATTGCTGATGAAAACAAAATTATAGTAAATTTCTTTTCAAATACTCTGCGACAATTACGCGCTCATTGTCCTTGCCCACCTAAAATTGTTTAATGTTTTGTAGTTGTAACAGTAAAGAACAAAACTGGATTAACATGTGCAAGATTCCTTAGCAGCAAATTATTAGCAGCGCTGAGCTGCAATTTATGGAATTACAAATGTCTGTCAAACACCAACAAATGTTTAAGTTTATAATTCTTAAAAGACATATTTTTTAAAAATTATGTTTTGAGCTTTTAATGCCAAATAATTCATGAAGTAACAGGCTTTGCTACAACAACAAAATTCTAAGCAGAACAACCGAGCAGACTATACCATGGTTTCGTCGGACGCTACTCCGACTCATCAGTAGTCTCTGGTGGTTCATGCAGTCCACTAACTTTGAGAAGCTAATAAATGCAACTGCCGCAAAACCAAAATGGAATTCCGATGCACTTTTCACTTAATCAAAGCAGTGTTTTTCTACTCTTCTGCTAGTCGCAGAATTTCAAAAAGTTGACTGCATTGATTCTGCAAAGATTTTGTTGTTGCGCTTTTTGTTTACTTCTTTATCACGTGTCCATCTAGGTTCCAACATTTTGTTGGTATTAAACCATAGAAGGCGTGAAGAAGGTTTTTTTGAAAGCAGATGTTTATTATATGCGCAAACATATAATTACTCATCATGTTTTCGTAGGTTTAGCTCGCACCAGTTTACATGAGTTATAAAATTGTGGCAGTTTACTTTTTTTATTTAAGTTTATAATTCTTAAAAGACATATTTTTTAAAAATTATGTTTTGAGCTTTTAATGCCAAATAATTCATGAAGTAACAGGCTTTGCTACAACATCAAAATTCTAAGCAGAACAACCGAGCAGACTATACCATGGTTTCGTCGGACGCTACTCCGACTCATCAGTAGTCTCTGGTGGTTCATGCAGTCCACTAACTTTGAGAAGCTAATAAATGCAACTGCCGCAAAACCAAAATGGAATTCCGATGCACTTTTCACTTAATCAAAGCAGTGTTTTTCTACTCTTCTGCTAGTCGCAGAATTTCAAAAAGTTGACTGCATTGATTCTGCAAAGATTTTGTTGTTGCGCTTTTTGTTTACTTCTTTATCACGTGTCCATCTAGGTTCCAACATTTTGTTGGTATTAAACCATAGAAGGCGTGAAGAAGGTTTTTTTTGAAAGCAGATTTTTATTATATGCGCAAACATATAATTACTCATCATGTTTTCGTAGGTTTAGCTCGCACCAGTCCACACCTCCAGCCCACACCTCCAGCCCACACCTAAAGTATCTTGGTTCCTTGGAAATGAGTGGCAGGAACGCTGGCAACGGTCGACCAAGGGCAGATGGACTTACGAACTACGGCACGGTGAAGTTAACCACTACATGACGCAATGGCTCTCATTCCATGGCTGTTTCCGACAATATTTGTACAGATATAAACATGTAGAAAATGCATTGTGCGTATACTGCAACAACAAAGCGGAGAATGCAAGTCATGTAGTGACAGACTGCATGTACCTTCAAGCAGAAATTGCAGCGCTAGTACACAATACGCAAGATACCAGACCATCGCAGATCATGCAAAATATGCTGACTTCGGCAAAAGCTTGGGACACAGTCAGCCACATGATCACGTGCATCGCACAAAAGTTCGAACTGATGAAATGTCTAATAGAATAGAGAACGAAACAGGCCAGTGTAGATTAGATTAGAAAGGGTTTCTGTACTAGAGTGTATTGCAATCCTACACGGAAAATAGAAGAAGCTTATCGATTTAGCGACAAACACTTACGACAGATGACTAGGGAGCGATAAATGACCAGGGGATGTGTTTTTAGCGGATTAAAATTTTACATATACATATACACATACACACACTTTCATTTAAAAACAAGTAAAGAAAGTCTAAAGTCGGTCTAGGCCTACTATGAAATACCCTAAACCCACTTTTCAAAAATAAAAAAATTTTTATTGTTAATGGGCGTCTCCGTGGGCGGATGAAGCCTTTATTTTAATTGCATTTAAATGGTAATGAAAAATTTACACATACCAAGTTTTATTCCTGTAGCTCACAGTTAATGCCTTTATTGTGTTTTCGCTATGGGAGGTGGGCGTGTTCATGGACGGATTACTCCCAATTTTTGAACACACCTTAGTTTTGGTATAAAATACATACATACCAAATTTAATTTCTCTATGACAAACATAACCTTATTTATTGAGTTTTCAACTTTTTGGGTTGTATGGGAGGTAGGCGTGTCCGTATGAGGATGACGTCCATTTTTCAAAACCATCTTTGTCTTGTCATAAAA
The DNA here is from genome assembly GCA_958299015.1 of Tetanocera ferruginea. Taxonomy (NCBI): domain Eukaryota; kingdom Metazoa; phylum Arthropoda; class Insecta; order Diptera; family Sciomyzidae; genus Tetanocera; species Tetanocera ferruginea. The sequence goes on from OY282643.1 coordinate 78,513,081, forward strand.
ATCATTCGTGCCAAATTTTAGCTCTGTAGGTTAAACAGAGGCTTATTTATTGCGTTTTCAATTTTTATCGTTGTATGGGAGGTGGGCGTGTCCGTGAACGGATGACGTCCATTTTTCGAAGACATCTTTGTGTTTGTATAAAACACATACATATCAAATTTTATTGTTATAGGTTAATTATGAGCTGAGTTATGCATTTTTCAATTTTTGCGTTGTATGGGAGGTAGGCCGTGGGCGGATGATGTCCATTTTTCAAAACCATCTTGTTTTTGTTATAAAAAATATATGTGCCAAATTTTAGCTCTGTAGGTTTAACAGAGGCTTATTTATTGCGTTTTCAATTTTTGGGTTGTATGGGAGGTGGGCGTGTCCGTGATTGGATGACACCCATTTTTCAAAAACATCTTTGTGTTGATACAAAACACATACATACCAAATTTTATTGTTGTAGCTTAAGTATGAGCTGAGTTATGCAGTTTTCAATTTTCGCGTTGTATGGGAGGTAGGCGTGTCCGTGGGCGGATTCCAAAAATATTCAATAGTGCAGATCCTTGGGTTCATGTGACGATGTGTACCAAGTTTCATTCAATTATCTCAACTCCTTCTTCTTATCCTGTGTATACGGACATGAATAGCTCGACTCACGTGGTGACGCTGATCAAGAAAAAATATACTTTTCTATACCGGACTCGCTTCGTTCTATGCGTTACAAACGTTTGCACAAAGTTAATATACCCTGACCTTTCAGGTTTAGGGTATAACAAGTAAAGAAAGTCTAAAGTCGGTCTAGGCCGACTATGAAATACCCTAAACCCACTTTTCAAAAATAAAAAATTTTTATTGTAAATGGGCGTTTTATTGTATTGTAGTGGGCGGATGAAGCCTATATTTTAATTGCATTTAAATGGTGATGAAAAATTTACACATACCAAGTTTTATTCCTGTAGCTCACAGTTAATGCCTTTATTGTGCTTTCGCTATGGGAGGTGGGCGTGTTCATGGACGGATTACTCGCAATTTTTGAACGCACCTTAGTTTTGGTATAAAATACACACATACCAAATTTAATTTCTCTATGACAAACATAACCTTATTTATTGAGTTTTAAACTTTTTGGGTTGTATGGGAGGTAGGCGTGTCCGTATGCGGATGACGTCCATTTTTCAAAACCATCTTTGTCTTGTCATAAAAAACATATGTGTCAAATTTTAGCTCTGTAGGTTAAACAGAGGCTTATTTATTGCGTTTTCAATTTTTGGGTTGTATGGGAGGTGGGCGTGTCCGTGAACGGATGACGTCCATTTTTCGAAGACATCTTTGTGTTTGTATAAAACAGATACATATCAAATTTTATTGTTGTAGGTTAAATATGAGCTGAGTTATGCAGTTTTCAATTTTCGCGTTGTATGGGAGGTAGGCGTGTGCGTGGGCGGATGATGTCCATTTTTCAAAACCATCTTTGTGTTGATACAAAACACATACATACCAAATTTTATTGTTGTAGGTTAATTATGAGCTGAGTTATGCAGTTTTCAATTTTTGCGTTGTATGGGAGGTAGGCGTGTCCGTGGGCGGATTCCAAAAATATTCAATAGTGCAGATCCTTGGGTTCATGTGACGATGTGTACCAAGTTTCATTCAATTATCTCAACTCCTTCTTCTTATCCTGTGTATACGGACAACACACAGACGGACGGACGGACGGACGGACATGAATAGCTCGACTCACGTGGTGACGCTGATCAAGAATATATATACTTTTCTATACCGGACTCGCTTCGTTCTATGCATTACAAACGTTTGCACAAAGTTAATATTCCCTGACCTTTCAGGTTTAGGGTATAAAAAGCACAGCCAAGAAACAATATCGCTTAATTATGATGAAAAATTACGAAAAAGTGAAAATGCACTCATCTTGAAAAAAGGATCAGCTAGGATTTAAATTCAAGCGATCTCTAAATGTACTATTACCTGCCAACAAAACGCCGCCGTTTTTATTGGCATTTTAGGTCAACCTGGTTGTACTTCACGCGAGGTGTGACCACTAAACTATTATTTTAATACTTTTCTCATGACTTTTCAAATTCATTCGGTTGTGCGTGGGGACAAAAGAATTCCACTTTTATAATATTGAATAGTGCAGGCTATTAGTTTAATGGTTCAAAAACAGTTTTTACTTTTTGCTTTACGTCATCTTCGTTGGAATCCAAATATTATTCTTCCTTCGTACGAAACCCACGTAAGCAAATTTTACTGCCTTCCTAAGAAGCAGAAGAATGATGCTTAGTGTCATCTTCTTATATAAATTACTTTGTGGTGAAATTGACTTCCAAATATATACTCTCATCTCTAAACTTTTACATCCCAAGGATCTAGACATTTTCTGCTCTTTAAGTTGAGTCAGCTTGATAAATTTTTGTGATTCGTTGGATGTCTTAAATCGGAAAATGATTTAACATTTAGATGATTAATCATTTTTAAATTTCGTTTCGAACATTAAACGCTGTTAATATTGTGATTTTCTGTAAAAATGTTGGCTGAAGTAACTCCATATATTTGAGATAGTTTCAGTTCTTTTTTCCTATATAATAATGAGTTTTATGAAGTAAGGGCCATCGCATATGAAATGTATGCTTAAGCTATTAAAAACACCACCTTAATTATTATTTTTTTTTTTTTTAATTATTATTATTACTATATAAATTATTATTATTATTATTATTATTATTATTATTATTATTATTATTATTATTATTATTATTATTATTATTATTATTATTATTATTATTATTATTATTATTATTATTATTATTATTATTATTATTATTATTATTATTATTATTATTATTATTATTATTATTATTATTATTATTATTATTACTATTATTATTATTATTATTATTATTATTATTATTATTATTATTATTATTATTATTTTTATTATTATTATTATTATTATTATTATTATTATTATTATTATTATTATTATTATTATTATTATTATTATTATTATTATTATTATTATTATTATTATTATTATTATTATTATTATTATTATTATTATTATTATTATTATTATTATTATTATTATTATTATTATTATTATTATTATTATTATTATTATTATTATTATTATTATTATTATTATTATTATTATTATTATTATTATTATTATTATTATTATTATTATTATTATTATTATTATTATTATTATTATTATTATTATTATTATTATTATTATTATTATTATTATTATTATTATTATTATTATTATTATTATTATTATTATTATTATTATTATTATTATTATTATTATTATTATTATTATTATTATTATTATTATTATTATTATTATTATTATTATTATTATTATTATTATTATTATTATTATTATTATTATTATTATTATTATTATTATTATTATTATTATTATTATTATTATTATTATTATTATTATTATTATTATTATTATTATTATTATTATTATTATTATTATTATTATTATTATTATTATTATAATTATTATTATTATTATTATTATTATTATTATTATTATTATTATTATTATTATTATTATTATTATTATTATTATTATTACTATTATTATTATTATTATTATTATTATTATTATTATTATTATTATTATTATTATTATTATTATTATTATTATTATTATTATTATTATTATTATTATTATTATTATTATTATTATTATTATTATTATTATTATTATTATTATTATTATTATTATTATTATTATTATTATTATTATTATTATTATTATTATTATTATTATTATTATTATTATTATTATTATTATTATTATTATTATTATTATTATTATTATTATTATTATTATTATTATTATTATTATTATTATTATTATTATTATTATTATTATTATTATTATTATTATTATTATTATTATTATAATTATTATTAGTACCTGGGCGACCGAGCTCTGCTCAGATTCCTGCCGTATATTCAAATGTTTTACGGTTTTTAATGTATCGAAAATGCTAACTTTATCTTAGAAACAACATATAAGATCATATTTTTCAGTTAACTTTAAATGCATTTTTATTTTATGATAACTTCGTTTTTCAACTAAACGAAATTTGTTTTGGTTTTATATTTTGTTTAATTATTTTGATAATTTACTTATGCTGAACTTATGCCGGCCATTCCAAGCCTAAGTAAATTTGTTTTTTTCCCAAAATTAACCTCATGCTCCTTTTCCACTTACAAGAAAAGAAGTTATTTTTTTATGTCGCAATTTTTTCTAAAGTTATGGAGACAGCAATTTTTGATCAAAGTAAAAATCTTGAAAATGGAGTCATTTTCAATAAATCATACCTCTGTCATTTGTTAACCCTATTTTTGTAAATGAAGTATCGTTCGAAAGCAATTGAAAAGCGATTTTTATTAAAAAATAAAATACTTTTGGAATTTTTTTGCTAGAGTTGCCTACTTTTTCAAAAAAAAGTAAACTGTTCATAACTCAAACAATGCATTTTCGGTTTTTTTTACGTAGAATTACGTCTTACAGCGCGGTTTGTACGCAGTCGTTTTAACAAATTTTTTTAAGGTCATACCTACAGCCTATAATATTCATCGTTCAAACATAATATTTATACTAAAGTATCAGATATATCCTGCGCTAAACGAATATCTAATTTTGGATTTTGTTACTTTTATATTAAAGTCACAAAATAGCAAAAGCTTAGAAGAATAATTTAGATTTTTATATAAGAAAATCAATCATTACCCAATAGGCAATTAAACCAGCGCTCTTCGTACGAAGGCCTGCATTGACTGCTACTTTTGAAGACTAAACACATCCGTTCCTCGCTGCTCTTATGAGCACTTCTTGAAGGCCTTCCTTTTCTGCACAAAAGGCAGCACAACAAATTTGTTTTCCCTACAAAGACTGACTTTTCATATACTTCAGGGCAACTTTTTCGTTAAAAGCTAGAATATATATCAGTTTAAAAATACGACGCAATCATGGCTCTTCTCACTGCTATATCAAAGATTATAGATTGAAATTAATCTAACTTAAAAAAACATAGGAGAGAAGATAAAATCATAGAATATATAAATAAATAGAAAAAGGTGCAAAAGAAAAAAATATTTTTTCAACACTCTTTGTTTACCCCTACTTTTAGCCATTCTAAAGTAGTGCTTCTATCAGGCCTCTTTTGAGCTATCGGAGCGGAAGGCCTGCGAAATTTTCCCACTTCATATAAAAAAGAAAGTGTAATTGTATATGAGTGCGGCAGTACTACAAAATCCATAGGAAGGCCTGCTAGCAGCGATGTCATTGTCAACTGGGTAGCTGCTTGCATGTTGTGTCTGCTACTTTCTTCCCAGTGGACAATGACATCGCTGCTAGCAGGCTTTCTGTGGATTTTGTAGTACTGCCGCACTCATATACAATTACACTTTCTTTTTTATATGAAGTGGGAAAATTTCGCAGGCCTTCCGCACCGATAGCTCAAAAGAGGCCTGATATAAGCACTCCTTTAGAATGGCTAAAAGTAGGGGTAAACAAAAAGTGTTGAAAAAATATTTTTTTTTTTTCTCCACTGTCGATATACTTTCATTTGGGTATTTTCTTTGAAATGCACCTGAGGAAAATTAAATAAAATATGTTTATATTTAAAGGACCGAGCACATAGCATTCATTTGCGTGCATATGCGTTAAGTCAATGACGAATGAAAACTTGGAATAGATTCGAATTTATGAAGCAGACTGCAATGCAAACGTAAGCTCGCCCCAACAACATTTTCAACTTTCAAACGCATGCAAATTCATGTTATGTACTTAGGCATTTACAAACATTTATTAGCTCGGATAGGATCAACGACAATTAAATTTTTGGCCGCTTTTTTCTCCTTCATGCCCAGCCAGATCACCTTTTGTGCTAATTCATCAGAGAAAACAACATGCAGACACGTCCTCAAGTAGGCTTGTGGGTTTTTACCATTTAAGTTGAACGCGAATCGTATCTTAGCCCAGTTAATTAATAATAAAACCATGGTAATTTGTGTTATTAATTTATGGTGCTGTATGAAAAGCCAATTTTAGTGGGAATCATTCCGAATTTTAACTGGCAACCTTGAGCAACAGTGACAAATATAAAAACTACAACGCCAAAGCAATGCAAGTGACGCCGTTTTTTTCATTTGCCTTTTTTTTGCATTTGCTTTGACACGAACAGAAGCAGCCGATAGAAATACCAGTTACATAGCGGCAACAAACAACAACAACAAAACAAAGCAAGGCACGCCGTTTTAAGTGCGTTTCTTTTTGCGAAATAGTTTTTAACACTTTAAATTGTTTTGCAAAGTTCTATCAAAAACTATACAAGTCCACACTTTTTTACCTTAATAATAAACACAGCTCGACACCATAATTGTTATTTATTATTAAAATATATATGTACATAAAATAAAATTGTCTGTCCACTTAAACACACAACCTATTTGTTCAAAGTCACGCGACAAACAAAACAAATAGAAACAAATTCTGACTGATGAGAAAGAAGAAACGAAAAACAAAGAAGAAAAAGGAAAATTCAATCTTTTTCTCTCTTTATTATAGACATGAGTCAGTCCGAATTTTTTTTTGTTTTTCAATAACCAAACACCTTTTTGCTTGAATCAATTCAAAATTTGCTATTTGAATTTATAATAAGTAAGCAAATTATTGCTAAAATTTATTTAAATTTTACTTTTATCAAATTATATGAGAAGTAATTTCAATTTATAAAACGTTTTCTAAAATCGAAACGCGATGGTTGATTAATGTTTAAGTTCTGAATATTATTTCAAAACATAAAAAACGATTCCTCGTCGACGGACTCGTAACGGGTTCGAAACGGATCCGTCAAAACATAAAAAAACGATTCCGCGTCGACGGACTCGTAACGGGTTCGAAACGGGTCCATCAAAACATAAAAAAACGATTCCGCGTCGACGGACTCGTAACGGGTTCGAAACGGGTCCGTCAAAACATAAAAAAACGATTCCGCGACGACGGACTCGTAACGGGTTCGAAACGGGTCCGTCAAAACATAAAAAAAACAAATTCCGCTCTGACGGACTCGTAACGGGTTCGAAACGGGTCCTTCAGAACATAAAAAAAACGATTCCGCGTCGACGGACTCGTAACGGGTTCGAAACGGATCCGTCAAAATATGAAAAAACGATTCCGCGTCGACGGACTCGTAACGGGTTCGAAACTGATCCGTCGAAACATAAAAAAAACAAATTCCGCTCTGACGGACTCGTAACGGGTTCGAAACGGATCCGCATCCGTTTTTGTGCACATTGGGAACTGATTCGCTTGGTGCTCTGCTCCACGTTAAGAGGGTGTTCTAAGTTAAGAGGGTGTTCCGATTATGAAAAAAACTATTGGCATTATTTTTCGGTGTATTCTATTACCCAAAAGATGTCGTTTTCTATTCACTTAATATGATCTTTGCATCTAAAACAGCAACCGGTTGTTATTGGGTTGAGCTGAAATCAGCAGAGTCGTGTATCAGTCGGATAAGTTGTTGTAATGATAACGTTAAGAATCAAAGAAGCCTTGTTCGATCCTTAGCCTGGTTGAAAAGTACATTTTTTTTTAATTTTTTATTATTATAATCTTATTTTATTAATTATTTAATGTAACAATTGCATAGTCCAATATTTTTATTTTTTGTCACATCCTGTTGCTTGCGATAGCATGAATAAAATGTAAGCAAAATACAGCTTTTATTACCCTTTTAGTTATTTTGTATTCAATTTTTAACCTAAGTTATCATAATTCAAATTGTATTTCCAAATTATTAAATTTACGTACAGCTTTGACTAAAATATGTCTAGTATTTTTAATCGTATCAATTCTAAAAAAAGGATTAAAATATGTATTAGTTCAATGTATTGTTTAAAAATTACTCTAAGATTTTTAACCTTAAAGTTGTAGTACTAGTAGTCTGTTCACACTAAGTTCACTCTTTAAGATATGTACAGAATGTGAATTTGTCACTTCATCCCCCCCAGACGGCCGATTGAAAAATGTTAAAACTGTTTTGTTTTAAATCCGATTAAAAAAATCTTAGAGTAAATTTGATCTTAGTTTATTTCGAATTTTTATAAGGCATTTAAAATTTTATAAACTTACTGCAAATAAAAAAGAAGGAACTAAAAATTTTGTTCAAGCTTTTTACAGTTCTATGGTCCAAGATTCCTTTATTATATACAAAATAATTATTTGACCTAATAAGAAAAACATTTTTGCTCCAGATTTTAAAACAATATCTCAAACGGTATAGAAGTTATGAACTATTAAGTGAAATGTATATCATAAAAAATTGAGATTACGAAAAGCATATCATTTGGCCATTATAATTTTATTTTGGTGGAAACTTAATTTGTTTCTTAAAATTACAAAAAAAAGTGCACTTTTTGAGATGTTGAGCAAATAAGATTTTTTTTTTCAAAACGTAGGAAACTCTAGCATAGGAAACTCTTACAAAAATATTTTCCTTTTTAAAATTTGTTTAAGATTTAGTGTAAATTACTCTATTTCTAAGATTTCTTTTTATATCAAAAATTGGTACATCAAAACTGTGCTAAAAACGTTTCAATAAAAAAAAAATAAATGAAAAATATTTGTAAGCTTAAAAATAAAAACAAAAAAATTAATGTGCGAGGCGGGATTCGAACTCACAACCTCGACATTATTGGACAAAAGCTCTATTCTCTGAGCTATCCCTGTTAAATCAACATGAGCAAACTTAGCATAACATATTCGGCAGGAAAATTAAAGTATTTATTAAATCCGTGAAAACTCGGAAAAACAGCTTTTCCCAGATATGAGACCTAGCTGGATCGATTTTTCAGCCCCCTCTTCAGCTATATAGTAAATTTCATCGAAATCGTTAGAGCCGTTTTTGAGAACGCAATTGCAAATATATATACAAACTAGCGGATGTAACCCGGTGTTACTCGGGGTTGATCCTCGAGCACAGAAAGAGGACGATTTTGAAAACTGCTCTCATTTTTACGTTTTTAAAATTATCAATTCAATTTTAAAATTTTTTAAATTATCGTATTTTGGGGTTTTGCCCCCTCTTTCCGTCGAAAGTGTTAAGTCAAATTTCCGTAAATTTGCCAGACTGTACTTGCCAGACATGATTAAAACAAAAAATGACATCTTCAACATCTCGATCTGACGTCTGGTTTCTGAGGAAAATGGACACCCACACTCAGAAAAAAAAACACATATCTTCCTCCGGTGAAAAATTTCTCTATTTTCGATAATAGCAATTACCCTTTTTTCAAATAAAATTTTCTTCAATTAGAATAAATTTTCGAAGAAATATATCTTCACTTCTAGGAAATGGAAATATTTCAATGTCTCTTATAATGACAAATATTTTTCTCGCACAAAAAAATTCTCATTTATACAGGAAAATTTTTTGGAAATGAAAATTTTTTTCCTATATTTTGATAAAAAATTCACTATGAGAAGTATTTTCTTCAATAAAAACAAATGTTTTCTCAAAAATAAAGAGTCTTTTTCTCTAAAATCGAATTATTTTTATATATTTCTCATTTTCATAGAAGGTTTTTATCATTTTTAGAGAATTTTTAGGATCGCATTTAGAGAAAAGTATTCTTTGAAGCAAGGTCAGTACCATTTTTCAGTAAATATGATGCCATTTTTATCATATTCCGAGAAAATTTTTTCTATGTGCAATTTTATCTCAAATAAATTTCAATTTTAAAAAATTCTGTAAGCATCGATTCGATTTTTGGATTGTCTTCGTTCAACTTCGGAACGATTTTCCTTGATTGTTATCGAAAGAACTTTTAAAAGCATAGGGTCTATTTCAGTCACAAATACAAATGCTTGTCAATTTTCATCAAAATTGGTTCATCCGTTTTGACGTGAATGAGCCGAACAAAGTTGATTGAAGAAAGCGCCCTCTCACTGAAGTTTTATGAAATTTAAATAGTCTCAATTCTGTTGTAGAGTCAAGTTATTTCACGTATCAAATTTTAATAAAATCGGTCAAGTCATTTAGGAGTTATTGAGTCTTAACAATGCACTACTTAAAGCGCCCTCTTTTAGAAGTCTTTGGAATTTTTTTATATTTGATGTTTTATCTTGGGTGCAGTTGAACGTTCATACCAAATTCCATTGAAATCGGTTCAGGCGTTTAGGAGTTATTGAGTCTTTAAAACGCACTACTTAAAGCGCCCCTTTACGGAAGTCTTTGGAATTTTTAAAGCATATGTTATCTTGGGCGCAGTCGAACCTTCATTCCAAATTTAATTGAAATCCGTCCAGGTGTTTAGGAGTTATTATAGAGTGCCACGCCCACATATTTCCGCCCAATTTTTTACCTATGCTTTATCTTGGGTGCAGTTGAACCTTCATATCAAATTTCATTGAAATCGGTCCAGGAGCTTAGGAGTTATTACGTCTTAAAAACGCACTACTTAAAGCGCCCTCTTGCGGAAGTCTTTGGAATTTTTTATAGCCTATGTTTTATTTAGGCTATAAAAAATAGGGAGCAACTTAGGGAGCAGTTGAACCTTCATGCCAAATTTCATTGAAATCGGTCCAGGCGTTTAGAAGTTATTATATAGTGCCACGCCCATATACTTCCGCCCATTTAAACTATCCTATCTCTCAAGTTGGATCGAACTGCACATGGTGTGCGAATTTTATTATAATCGGTTAAGTGGCTTAGGAGTCCATTGAGGACAAACATTGTGACACGAGATTTATATATATTAAGATATTGCTCGTTTAATAGAATAAGATTTAAATGTTAGGGTATGTCATAGTTCATATTTCATAGGGTATTTCATAGTCGGGCTAGACCGACTTTAGACTTTCTTTGCATATTTTATGATTATATATAAAAATCACATGTCACTATGTTGGTTTTCGCTAATATCCGAAACCACACATTCGATTTAAAAGAAACTTTGTGAATGTATGAGGGTGGTTTGAGCTTGAACGACATTTTTCGAACCGATAGGTGGCGCAGTTGTCGATTTTTACAAAAAGTTTTAATTATATCAACGAATTTTTTTTTTAATTTTAATCAGACTTCACTGCAAATATGAATTTTCATCTAAAGCATAGTACTCTGTTCGGCTTCACGTGAAATTCCCCTCAAATCTCCATACAAAAATGACAGCTGTGAAACAAGCGTGAACATTTCACAACTTTTTCATCAAAGCTGTACTATGCTTTGCTGCGGAAAATCTAGTACTTTATTCCGCAACATGCATCTAGCAACATTATTTTCACGGCAATTTAATTGAACCGACCATTTATTTTGCCGTGAAAAGTGACAATTGCCATTTCATTTAAGAAACAAGTGAAAGAAAAAGAACAATGTTGCTTATTAAAATGATATTTTTGTACTATTTCTTAAGTTTTGCAATTAATAATTGCAGTTGTTGGAAATTGTAAATATGCTCCACAACAAAGGACATGCATACTTGTATAAATATTTATTTTGTATTTATATAATCACAAATATGAAAATTAAAGAACTTAAATGATTTTCTGCTTTTCCTCTAATAAATTGTGGCTGTTTATTTACATCTTGCCGAAATTTGTAAGTTGATCATTAGCTGTTCGTTCGCAACAAAATATCTGTCAAAATTTCCACGCAACAAATAAATGGCTGTTGCCAGTGAAATTTCACGCAATCGAGCATAGACCTAGCCTTAACGCTTCAATGTTTTTTAATTCGATTTCAAGTATTTGTATAGGAAAATAGGGTAAAAGTTAATATTTGAACAGAATAAACATTAATGAAATTCAAAGTTTTAAAATTATTAACCAAAAAAGTAAATTTTACTAGAAACTTTTAAAGAAAATATGCTAAAAAGTCAACTATTTTAACGTATCATATCTCATAAGCAACACATTAAAAGCACCACAAGAATCGAGCTACGTCGGGTATTATAAGCTAATAACTATATACAATTTAAAAATATTTTTTCATATTAATAAAATACTATTTATATAAACTTAACTTAAATTTTAAATATGACTGTTTTTTAAGGGTTGGGTCGGTTTGAAAATTAATTTTGGTTTTTCCTTATGACATTGTACAATATGTCCAGAATATTCTCCCAAAAGCTTGAGTCCAAACTTATTTTTGCAAATTAGCTGTCATGATTTCCCAAAAAGTTATATCCAATCTTGTTAAAATTTGGAACACTTCTTCAAGATACATTATCGAGTGCTTCAAATAATTAGTTCTTATATTAACAAAAATAGTTATCATATTCTTTAGTTGAGCCTTCGAAACCTACCTAGCCCATTAACTTAGCCCATTGACACCCAAGAGTTTAAACGTATTGCTGTAATTTGAAGCCTTTGTAAAATTGATTTTATATATAAGTCCAAAATTTGATAAAACCTCCCAAAAAAAAAGTCCTGGTTGGGCCCCTGTTGACTTTACAAAAACAGTCAGAAGGCGATAATATTACAATTTTGTTTTAATATTATTTTATATAATAATTTTAAATAATTATTATTACTATAACATAATTCCGTAAGATGTGAGTGCGGAACGCTTGATTTTTTTTTAAAATTTCATAGAATATTAGTAGGCATTTTTGTTTTGTGATTTATTGAAACTTCAAAAACTTTTTATATATATTCATTTTGAAATTTTCATTTAAAAAAAAAATTTTTAAACTTTTTTCGTTGTACCTACTAAAGTTCCCGTTTTTTCTATAAGGTATTTTATAAATATTTCGAACTAAAAATTGTTTTTTTCACAATTTAAAATCGAATATGTGACTATCGCAGATTTCTAATTCAGCTGAAAGAAAATCAATGTTTAATATCTTTTCTTTTTAAAACCGGGCCCATCATTTTTGACGGCAGAGAACTAGTATAAAACAATTTTGAAAGTTTAAATGTTATACTACTTAAGACCCGTATAATACTACAGTATACTATTTTACACCCGAGCTTCGTTTTTCTCCACGCTTAACTCCTGGAAAGTGGAAAGTGACTTTTGAAATGTGACCACGTGCATATTTTGTAAAGTTACCACCAGTGACAACATGAACTAAATTGCTAAATGGGGTGTGGCAAATTTTTTCTTTTAAAATAGATCATAATTGCAATCCTATAATACAAAAAACCGTCCAAGTCTACTTACTCTGAATTAAAAGTTATATAGTTTTTTCCAAAAATACCATTCAAAATATTGCGACCATTACGAGATGCATTCTGGTCCTACTTAACAGAAATTTTAAGCATAACCATGATTTATTACAAATATAATTTTTTTAAAACTTTAAGGTTCGAAATATTTTATATGGCATGTCATGTTTATACATTAGTAACATCTGTATAGTAGACACTTACCGTACGGTTTAAGTACTACTTGCCCCATGGCGAGGAGTCATGGAATTTCGAAATCAACTCTCAACAGTCGGCTTTCAGACTTCAGTGCTGTGAAATAACCACACTGAGACCTATTCGGACTCAGCACCTATTATATTTCTCACTCGACAGACTTATAAATTGGCAGTGTAATATCCTGGACCAATACTTCTTTTGAGAGCTGTTTTCTCAAGTCCAATAGTTGTTGGAACATAATTAAATTTGTCGACCAGTTTCCATGCACTCAGCACCCAAGATTTCTACTGAGAAACCCTTCTTTTCAATCATTTCATGCAGAATTCGATCGCCATTATCGCCATATAACAATTCATTATTTTCCGGACATGACAAGTGCCCTAGGGTTTCGCGTTTTCAAGTATTAACAGCTAACTATGACAAGGCGCCGTTTGCCAGTTCTACCATAAACACTTAACTCATCCACCGATTCCCTAGTACCAATTTGTGAATATTTAGTTTGATGTTAAATTCAATTCACCTCCATTGGTGAGGAGCGAGACCGACCTAAAATCTCTTGCATATAAGATATTAGAGACGCAACGCCACGCCGACTCGTTGTCTAGCTTACAACATAAAGCTTACCACAGCCAGCACGAAACTCCCCGAAGGGCCAGCCCACGATAGTCCCCCGGCAAAAGGGTTTCCACCTTGGAATGAGCTTGCAACAAAAACCGGACATGAATTGATAGTTTTGAGCACACATGACTTGATAAGCAAGCCTACACTCGAGAAAACTACATTTTCAAAACTAGCAGAAACGTACTACTTTTGAAAACGTTTAACCCGGATTTTGCGCCTTTAACGTTTATTTTTAAAAAAAAACGGGCTTCCAAAACTTTTGTTTGATTTTCTACAATAAACATTTGGCAATGAGCTGCTAAAACGTTCGTTTGATTTTCTATAATAAAACATTTTGAAATGAGCTTTGAACACGTTCGTTTGATTTTTTTAAAATTAACATTTTAAAGATACGTTTTAATTGCCTCGGTTGCATACACGTAGTTAATGAAATTTGATTAGATTTTACGAAAGTCAAGACTAGCCGATCTTGCTAGCGGTCGAGTCAAATACTCAACCGTGCAGTGTTCAATACCTGACAGAACCTGGAAGAATTTTATTTTATTTAAACCATGACTCAATAATTATAAGGTTATCCCGATATTTGACGTCTTCTCACGAAAATGGAGATAGATAGCCTTATTTGAAGAGGAGAGCATTTTGAATGACACAAAAATCTCACAGGTGCTTGAATATCATACTATTTTTTAGTACAATATATCTTCAAATTTCTAGTCAATACATTTTCTGCTACTTTTGTATTTTGAAGCATCCATCAGATGATTTTTAAAGGTTCTGCGACTTCACAGAGTCCAAGCTTGAAATATTTTCACGAATTTATTGCCTTAAAAAATTCAATGAAAGCAATGCATACTGATTTTTTTTTTTTTAAGCAGTAAAATATTGAAAACACATACTTTTTATTAAAAAAAAACACAGCACAACACTGAAACATACATTTTTTTTGAGGAGACCACAAAACCCTGTTTGTCATTCATTTTCGAGAGAGAATATTTTTTTGTTTACAAAAAATAAGGGTATGTCAAATATCGGGATAACCTTATAAATTATTGAGTCATGATTTAAACTACATTAATTTTTGATATATTTTGATGGATTGTGGGATTGTCAGCGCGAACTTATTTTGAGGGTTTTTCTGATCAATGAGTTAATGCTGTTGCATTAGAATTTAAACGTCGTCTGCATGCTAGTCAGCACACTTCCACTGAGCTATTGGTAACGATGAGTTAACTGTAGCAAAACATATTTAAAACTGCTCGTCTTAAATAGTGACAGGAAATCTTGACAAAAACATGCATTTTTTATAAAATTTTTGTTAAACCGTTTTCAGTTAAGTAAATATGTTAAGACGTTCATTGCTGTTTCTAAAACGTTTCGTTTTACTTTTGTATTTTAAAATGTGCGTTTTATATTTTTGTATGGCGTAGAACGTTTTTGAAAATATTTATTTTAGCCTACTTTATCATTGTAAAGCGTTCGTTGTTTTTTCTAAAACATTTCGGTTTACTTTTGAATTTTTAAATATGCGTTCTCATTTATGCATGGCGTAGAATAATTTAGAAAATATTCATTTTACCTTGCTATATCATAGTAACACGTTCGTTTTTGTTCTTAAAACGTTTCATTTTACTTTTGTATTTTAAAGGAAGCATTTTTATTTTTGCCTGGCGTAAAATGTTTTTAAAATAAATATTTTACTAACCATTTTTAAAATGTGCGTTTTACTTTTTTTGTTTTCTCAGTGTATCTTAGTATCCCGGTATGCTATACCGATAGACACTCGTCGGGTATTTGCTATGACTAGGAAATGTCTAATGAAAATTAAATCAAATCAAAGACATAAAGAGCCAACTGTACAGCCAGTCCTGTTGAACGTTTCGGGCATTACCAGTAAAGACTGCACTGTTGAACACTTGTATTAGGTATTCCAAAACTGATCACCTTATCTAAATTAAATTAGAAAACTTGATCAGCCAGCATACAACACTACCATAATGATAGCATGCTCGAACACAGGATCTATTATGCTCCATGATCATACTCTTTGACAATACTCCTTGATAACCTCCATTTTAATACTCCTCGACCCCCATGACCATACCTTTAAACCACTTATTCCGGCATAAAGACCCTATCGTTGGAAATTTATTTATCATCACTTATACTCGTATACCCATAAAGAATATCAGATTTTTATTCATGCCAGTAATTATCAGTTGCTAAAGCAGGTTTATTGACTTTCCCCGTGCTAGCAGTATTTTTTATATCATTTGCTACGAATACGCAGATACAATAACCAATTTTTATGTTCCACTTCCATAATTTTGCATCTCAAAGCGAGGGCTCATGGCAACCTTTTTTTTAAGTGACATACATAATTGAACCGCAGTACAAATACGCATGCCACAACCCTCCTCCTTTTCACTGGCTTGGGATAGGCTAGTGGCTTACCATCATCACCACTAGGCGGAGTTATCATGTTTATACAATAAGCACTTCATATATAAGTACCTGCGGGGCCCAAAGTGCTCGGGGCTGTGGGTGCAGCCCCCTACTCCCCACCTAAGTCTGCGACTGGGTACTATGATCTGCAGAACAGCAGGTATACAAACGAGCAACGAGATACATGTCTGGACATACGACATGTATACAGAAAATACGGGACCTTTTATCTAACAAACATTTTTATTTCAGCCTATGTTGTAAATCAGTTTATGTAGGATAAACTGGGGTACCCTTATCTTTGGGACACTTTGACGTTTTCGGTATGAACGAACCGTTATTTTTCAATAATTTGTTTTATAAAATTTGCATCATAGTATTTTAGTAATCGTGACGAAGTTTGACGATTCTTGCATTACATGAAAAAAAGTAACATGTGTTTTTGCGCGTGTAACTGATATTTTCCGGCATTGGTACGTAAGGACCTCCTGGTCAAGTTATAAAAGTTAATCAAAGTATCTTTTGCAAATGGTAAAAACAACTATTTATGTTTTTGAAAATATTTTGAGTTTTTGAGTTTCAATACAACTAAAAAATTTTTTAAAAAATAAGCCGAGAGCGTTTGGGGTACATTTGACATTTTTGATTGGGGATCTTTTGACATGGTTTTGTGGTGACCGTGGCATGCAGGTTAAGTGTGTGGCTTAGCATGCTCGGAGCCCGGGTTCGATCCCCAGCCGTGGCGAAAAGTTTTTTCAATAAAAAATTTTTCTGATCGGTCACCACCTCTCTGCAGACAATGGCAAACCTCAGAGAGTAAATAATGCCATGTAAAGCTTCTTGAGAACATGAGTAGTTCGGAGTCGGCATAAAACATGTAGGTCCAGTTCTCGGTCAATTGTGTGCAAAAATTTAATAACACACACAACACAATTGATCATAAGAAGCTCGGTCAAAGTCCTTTCAAGGGCTGAAATGGCCAATTTGTTTTTTTGTTGTTTTGATCTTTTGACATTTGTCAAAAATGCCCCAACACTTTTGACATTTGGGCCTCGTTAGTCGAGCGGTTAGCGTGCTTGACTTCTAACCCAGAGGTTCCGGGTTCGAATCCCGGTCCAGCCATGGTCCTACGCTTTTACCTTTCTTTAATTCGTTCCTCATTTCTAATCAACAGAAGTTAAAAATTCATCAATATATTCGACTGTGGAAGTTGTAGTTGGTGGTAGAGATATTTGTGGAATGAGATTGCTTAATGAATCGAATTGACTGAGGTAAAGCCTCAGATTCAAATTCGAATGTTTATGTCTTGATTCCACTTTCCCTCCTACTTATATATCACCCCATTTACGAACCAAGGCAGACTTAACTGAATAGGTTTGACACCTGAAATCCTTGGTTCAGATTTAACAATTTTTTATCCTTGGTTCAGAGCTAAAAAAAATCATTTAACAATTTTTTAATATATTTCTAGATTGGTTTTAATAACAAAGGTGGTTTCAAACATCAGAATAGGTTTATCATTAGCCGAAAAAATAAAAGGACATGAAGAGAACAGCACGTTAGTTAACGAATGAAGAATGAAATTCTAGTAATTAATAACATTCTATTGATATTAGTAATTCTGGCAACAACTATAGCTTTGATTCTTTTGGGTTGTTCTGTGATGCTAGTCTTATTTTTTTCCAAGTATTCAGCCACTTCACTTTTAAATTATTTTTTATGTAGAGCATTAACATCAGTGGAATTTCCAAAAGCGTTAAAGACACTTGTGGTTATCGTTAACTGGCCCTTAACTACCTAACCTGTTAACTCTTATCCATAACATCTTTGCTAGCAATGTTTTTCCTAACTTTGGCAGTTCGTTAAAGAAAACTGTTGCTCGCTTAACTACTCGCTAACTGAAATAATAATAAATTTTATAGTTTTTATTTAACCCTCGAGGACTATCGTCTGGGTGGAATCCACCCATAAGGCTGAATTTCTTGGAGAAGTATACAATTTTTTATGAAAATCATCACTAAATTATAATGTAATCCTCATTTGAATGTTTATTGATGTTAAGAAGCATTATTTACTCGTTTAAACTAAGGTGATATTTACAAAAAGCCAGTTTATTAAGAGGCTTGCGTGGTTTACACCCACGATAGTAATGGCGTTTCAAATTTGTGGGTGTTTTTCACCCACGATAGTTATCAGTAATGAAATATTGTATGTGATTGCTAATATAAAATCAAAAGAAATCACTAATATTTGCAAAAGTTTTACCTACCCTCTCTGTAGGTACTGCTATGAATCAACTTTGCCAGATACGAACTAATCTATCATGATATGTTTAGTATATGTAATGAGTAACTAAAATTTGTAAGTATTTAGCTCATTTTAAAAAAAAATTTTACTTTGTACCGAAAAAAATTATTAAATATTTTTTTCTTATATACATTTTCAGCTTTCCAAATCAGTTAACCAAAGGCCCATGGCGTGAAAACTAAAAAAGTTACAACTGATTTTCCAGAATGCATTGTAACTTTTTTCTTTTTTTTCTCTAATTGCTATGTTCCTAAGTAAACGGTTATATAAAAAAAACAAAATGAATTACATATAAAATATTCTTGTTTTTCAGTAGTTGGGTATTCATTCTTAAAAATAAATTGATTATTTTTATAGTTTCATTTGACAGATGAGAAACGCAGACACTAACTTAGTATGGGTGGATTACAACGATAGTACTGACGTTAGTGAAATAGACGATAGTCCTCGAGGGTTAAATTGAGTGAATTTTACTATATTTAATTAACACATCAATTGTTTCGAACTGATCTTGTTACATTCGATATTTTAATTCTATTTTACTCTTACAAACACGAACTGAAGAGATATTGAATTTTTGTTTGAATAAGGCTGGTTTTTTGATTTATTTAATATTGCAAGTATTCATGTCAAATGTGCCCCTTCAAATTTCAAGGGTGCCCCGTGGTAGGGGCACATTTGACAAAACGATTTTTTTTAGAAAATATTTAAAAAATATATGTTACGCTGTGTCTCCACGAGTAATATTTCGGGCAATATTGCGAGCAAGGAAATATTACTTCAACTGGCAATATATCGATGGTGGGCTTTTGCCGCAATTTGTCATAATTCGTACGACGTCGTACGTGCTATTAGAGCATTAAAAGCTCTATAAAACTTAGAAAATTGTGAAAAAACCAAAGAAAATATTGGGTAAACCCTTTTCTGATTCGAAGATCTGAATTTGATTTAGAAGCTAATTTATTAAAAGATCTTTTGTGGGAAGAAAATGAGTTTAAAAACTTTTGTCGTTTAACTCATAATGAATGGTAATAAGTTTGAATGGTTAATACTATTGGTATGTATGAAAAGCATTTCATGGCGAAAAGCAAATGCAAAGAAAAAATTTCTTGATTTTTAAGGTTGAAAATCAAATTAGAAAAACAGATACAGAAATGCGATATGCTATTTCAGCACCAGTCCGACTAAGCATCACACTGCGGCTTATAGCTACTGGGGACTCTTACAGAACTTTAGAATTTTTGTCAAGAGTTTCGCGCAAGACAATAAGCAAAATAGTCCCAGAAGTTTTTACTGCAATATATAATACTTTGCAGCCACTGCATTTAAAAATTCCGGAAACATCAAGTGAATGGCTTAAAATTGCCGACGACTTCAACAATTGTTGGCAATTTCCCCACACACTTGGAGCCTTAGATGGAAAACATATCCGAATTCTGGCTCCTGCTCATTCCGGCACAACCTTTTACAATTTTAAAGGTTTTTTAGTATTGTTTTGTTTGCGGCAGTAGATGCTCATAGTCTGTTTTTATATATAAATGTTGGAGCGAATGGCAAATCCCCAGACAGCACAATATACTGTAATAGTTCCCTCCATAAATCGCTACAAACTAATTCCTTAAATGTGCCTCACGAAGCTACATTAGGCGAAGCTGAATCCTTACCATATTACTTCATAGGTGACGACGCCTTCGTATTGGATAAACATCTGATGAAACCCTACAGCAGGGGCTTAAGCCTCAGTATTAAACAAAATATATTTAACTACCGGTTGTGTCGAGCTAGAATGACCGTCGAGATGGCGTTTGGTACATTGGCAAACAGATTTCGGATTTTTCACAAGCCAATCGAAGTTTCACCTGAGACGAGTGATAAAATAGTACACTAGAGCCCCGACTTGCGTCGTCCCGATTTGCGTCGTCCCGATTTGCGTCGTTTCGATTTGCGTCGCTTTTTAAAAACTGGAAAAATTCGATTTGCGTCGTTGCAATTTCAAGTTGCGTCGGTCCGAGTTGCGTCGTTTTGACCCCGATTTGCGTCGGTTCGATTTGCGTCGTTTTGATTTCGATTTGCGTCGCTAAAAACGGTTAAATTTTTTACTGGAGCACTGTGGATTACCATTTTTAGCATTTGTAGTGCCAAATTTAGCCTCTTTTCTGTCTTTAAGCATTTTTACAACTTCTGGCAACACTGATCGTCACCTGTACTTTAAGAAGTTTTCAAATAGCGTGAAATAAGGGGAATTCCCTTCTCTTTGTTATATAAGTGGTGCTAAGAACAACTGTCTGGTTGTGGTAAGAATTTAGTGTGTGATTCGCCGGAGTACATTAAGGACGTAAAAAATGAGTCAAAGTAAAAGAAAAGTAATAAGTTTGGAACTAAAATTGGACGTAATAAAACGTTTTAAGTCGGGAGAAAAGGCTGTTAATATAGGAAGAGGTCTTGGACTAGCACCTACAACAGTAAGAACAATTTGCAACAGAGACAGTGATAAAATAAATCAATTAGCTGAAATTGTCACACCACTCCAATCTAAACAAGATACTATTGCAAGAAATCCCTTATTGGTTAAGATGGAGTCCCTTCTTTCAATTTGGATACATGATCAAAATAAGCGAAGAATGCCACTGAGCAAGGACGTAATAAAAACTAAAGCTCTTTCTATTTACTCCGACCTTAAGAAAAACACTGCATCTAGTAGTAACGGAAATTCTGATGATTTCGAAGCCAGCAACGGTTGGTTTAACCGCTTTAAAATACGGGCAAATTTACATAATGTGGCATTAAAAGGAGAGTCAGCCAGTGCAGATTCAGTAGCTTCATAAAAGTTTAAGCTTGAGCTGAAAGCCATAATTGAAAAAGGAGGGTATTCTGCTAAGCATATTTTGAATGCCGACGAAACAGGTCTTTTTTGGAAGCGGTTACCATCTAGAACTTACTTGTCAAAAAATGAGAAAGCATGCCCTGGATATAAAACCGCGAAGGATCGGCTAACACTTCTTTTGGGCGGAAACGCAGAAGGAGATTTTAAATTTAAACCTTTTTTGATATACCAATCACAAAATCCAAGGGCAATGAAAAGTATAAACAAAAGAGACCTCCCGGTACACTGGCGCTCTAATAAAAAGGCTTGGATGACCGCAACCCTGTTTAAAGATTGGTTAGAAAATTGTGCCGTTCCTGAGTTTAAACGCTATTGTTCCTCTTAACAAATTGAGTTCAAAATGCTTTTGTTAGTGGATAACGCACCAGGACATCCAATTTTTTCAGATGATTTATCGGAGCATGTAAAAGTTGTTTTTATGCCGCCTAACACAACATCACTTATTCAACCTATGGACCAGGGCGTAATTTCAAACTTTAAAATGTACTACTTACGCCGAACTTTCCGGCAACTTCTTGATTCAACAGACAAAAATGATAAACTCTCTATGAAAGACTTCTGGAAAAACTACAACATAGCGAAAGCTATTGGAAATATACATTTATCTTGGGAAGAAGTTAAGGCATCCTCCATGAAAGGGAGTTGGCGGCAATTATGGCCAGAACTTATTAATGGAGACGAAGATGGTGTCGATGATGTTCCAAACGTTAGTAATGAGTTGGCTAATTTAGCTAGAAAAGCAGAATTTGACGGAATGGAGGAAGGTGATATTAATGAATTTTTGCTGAGTCACGATGAGGAGCTTGATAATGAAAATTTATTAGCCATTGATATTCAGCATGTTTCACAAGAAGATGTCATAATAAGTGATGATACATTAGAAGAAAAAAAATTAACAATCGCCAATATTTCCAAAGCTATGCAATTAATTTCACATGCAATGGATATATTTTCTGAAAACGATCATGACGAAACCCTTAGCACGGGCGTCGCAGCATCCGTTGATCAAGCCATTAGTTGTTACAAAGAAATATATCAACAAAAAAAATCTTTAAAAATTCAACAAACTTTAGACATTTTTGTTAAAAGAGCAGAAAGGCCATCCAATCAAATGGATATAAGTGTTGTTGATTTAGATTTATCATCTGAAGAGAGCTCAATGTTAGCTAAAAAAAGTACAATTTTTTAATGCATCTACTTTTTAAGAATATACATATGTAAATGAATTTAATTTTTGTTTTGTTCTTAATATATTGTTTTGTTATTTTTTTATAACCCAATAAATTAAATTTCAGTGCATTTATATAGAAAAAGGTGATTCGATTTGCGTCGTTTCGATTTGCGTCGCGTTTCTCCGGTCCCCATTACCGACGCAAGTCGGGGCTCTAGTGTAAAAGCTTGTTGTGTTATACATAGCTAATATGTTAACAAAAGTAAGAACAACTCCTGTTGAATGTGACATACATGCTGAAGAAGCACTACCTTCTCAAATAACATCTATAGGTACGCAGCAATGCAATAGGTTTAAATTCGCTAACAGAATTAGAGACAAGATTGCATTGTATTGTGTAACAGATGAAGATGTACCATTCCACTGGAAAAAAAATAAATGCAAATATGAATTAATTTTGTAAAAAATTGTTTTTTATTATTTAGTTTTTAAATTCATAGGTACATATTTTTAGTATCAGTAAATGGATACATGTTATCACTGTTATAAGCAGGTAAAATATTAAAAAGAAACAAATGAGATCATAAATTTGCACAGTGTTACAGTGAAAAACTTAAATTAATAAACTTGCATATAAACCACGAATGTTTGTTAAAAATATACTTCTGGGCTAGAAACACAATGTAACAGAACGGTTTCATTGCAATGTTTCGTTTTGATAAAGTTGCAAAGTGTCCGACAAGAAAGACCCCAATATGTTTAACAACTCCACTTAAGTTGACTCGATTAAACTTGATTTTTTCGTTTAACGTTTTACATACACTTCAGTTATCATTAAAAATTTCAATAAATTCAACTTAAAACCTTGAATATCAATTCAACCATATAGTTTGGAAATTCTTAAAAGATTAAAGCAAACTGTGGCTGAACCGAAATGAATGTTACACGGTTTAGTCAATGGAAGTTTAGTTGGTTTAGTTGGACCCTGACTGTTCAATGCAGTACATCGGTAGTGATCCGCCATCCAAGTAGATGTTATTGTCTGGATATCAGGCATAAGTAGAGCGCACTCGGAAAGAGGCAATTGCTTCAGTTGCGATGCTAAGCTTTTTCCAAATAAAGTAAACATGTAATCGTCTTGGATTTGCTGTGATGGTGAAGGCTTGTTGACAGAACTGACTATCGCATCGATTGCTTTATCATATTTGGAGTTCTTATTTTTTCTGACACCACTCTTTGCTGAAACATTCGTTGCCTCTTTCTGAACATGATAGAATTATAAGGTAGGCGCATATGGAGAGGAAGTGAGCTAGATGTCAAAATCAGCTGTAAGAATTTGAGTTGTTCTAATTGTTGTTGTTGCCTTTTCGTTTGACGTTTATAGCCCTCACAGCATTGTTTGTGTAAAATTAGACGTTTGAGCAGCCATATTAATATGAGCCTACCTTCTTATTATTCTATCATGCTTCTGAATAGGTTCTTCAAATTTGTCCACTGCCGACTGCATTGAAACATTCATTGGTTGCTCATCTTCGTCAACTGTGCCGTCTATTGCTGAATTCTGCAAATTTCATTGAAAAGAATAAAATTACGAGTTTTATAATTTTTAACACAAACTTGTTACATTTATGTCCGGGAAATTGTCTGATGAATTCCGAATTACTTCCGTATTGAAAACAGCTTTTAATGATTTAATTTTCTTTTTTACATCATCTGCACTTAAAGTCAACCCTTTTGCGATTGCTTCCCAGGCAGAGTATTGGAAATCCTTCCTTTTATACAATTTACTGGACATTTTCCACAAACATTTGTGGTTTCTGTATAAATTTATTAATTTAGTAATTTTATCTCGCCTCCATGCTTCATTTGTCGCCATTTCAAATTTAAATGTTAGAGCTGCTATGTCAAAAATATTGCTCACAACGGAAATATATTATATACAGCAATATTGCCTTTCAATCTTTTGGCAATGTTGCCAGATATATTTCCTTGGTGGCAATTTAGTGTCTACACGGGCAATATGTATAGCAATTTAATTTCTGTACGATTACATTGCTTGACATTGACATATTGCTCGTGGAGACGCAGTGTTAGGATGTTAATAATACAATTTCCTAGTTAAGTTTAAAAGTTAAATAATCCACGCTTATAGGGAATAAAAAATTTTTAGAATCGGTATTCAATTTTTGGAGCAATAACACTTTGAAAAAAGGTGTCAAATCTACCCCAGCTTACCCTACTTACCTAACGCATATTTATATGTTAATAAGCTTACACTAAACTTTAACCCCTTTTTATACCCCCACGCGTACTGCGTAAGGGGTATATTAATTTTGTCACGACGTGTGTAACGCCCATAAGGAGGCGTGGTAGGTATAGAAAAGTATATATATTCTTGCTCAGCATCACCATCTGAGTTGATTTAGCCATGTCCGTCTGTCTGTCCGTCTGTCTGTCTGTGGACACGATTAAAGCCGTAATTTTGAAGCTGTTGAGCTGAAATTCAATATTTAAGCTTTTTTTTAAAAAACTAAGATCAAGTTTGAGAATGGGCTAAATCGGCTGAAAACCACGCCTACCTCCCATACAACCCCAATGATGAAAACTCCATAAAGAAACGAATATTTACGCAACAGAACTTAAACTCAGTATTTGTATAGTCTATGACAAAACTTAGGTGTGTTAGAAAAATGGGCGTCATCCACCCACTAACAAGCCCACCTCCCATACAACCCTATTATTGAAACCTATATATAGAGGCTTGTGTCGAAGCTATAAAAGTGAAATTAAATATTTATTATTTTTATATAAAAATTAAGACGTGAGAGAAAAATAGGCGTAGTCCATCCACGAACACGCCCACCTCCCATACAACCCCAAAATTGAAAACTATATAAATAGGCTTCTGTCGAAGCTACAAAAGTAAAATTATATATTTTTTCTAAAACCAAGATGTGTTACAAAAATGGGCGTCATCCACCGATGAACACGCCCATCGGTGTCCATACAACGGTGTTCATACAACCCATAATATTGGAAACTCTATAAATAGGCTAATATTTAAGCTACAGACCTGAAATTGGGTATTTGTGTATATCATCAAAATTGACATGTTAGAAAAATTGGCATCAACCACTCAAGAACACGCCCACCTCCCAAATAACCCCTTATTGAAAACTTTACTTTGCACGAAAACAATTTGATATGAACGTATTTTAGACGTCATCAAAATAGTAAAATTTTTTAAAGTGTCATATAAAAAGAGCTGCAATTTAAGATTTTGTACCATTGCGAATCGCCAGTGGGGGTATTTTAACTTGGGCTAAGTCGAAGATATACCTTACTAGTTTCTCAATTTATAGTATCCCTCAAATGTCAAAATTTCCCTTAAAAAATGTAGTTTTATACATTTATCATATCAAAATTTATAAAAAGGTGTGTTTTTAATTTCTGTTAAAAAGAGACTGTTGAAGACTAAAATTAAATATATAATTGAACTTAAATTAAGTCGCTTGAAAGGCAACGTTTTTATTCTCATCAATTTAAATTTATTTTAATACTTTGCTTTGCTAAACTTAATACTTTTTCAACGCAATATTTTTAATTATTTCATAAACACTCTGTGCATGTTATATGACATTTAAGTCAGTTGTTCTTATTTACGTTTCTCTCACTTCCTTTCTTAATCAAATAAACATACTTATAGAATTTTGTAGCCAACAAGCGTGTTTTATTAAAATCTCGGAATCCACATTTTTCTCTCTAATTATCTTGGGATTAAAAAAGCTTAATCCTCCAATTAACATTTGGAGGCACCGGCGAGATACAGTATGTCAAGTAATTCTTTGCAAAATGAAAAATGTACCAAAAAGTTAAATTACACTGGTTTACAAATCACGAAAAGTTGTTTGTACTTTGAATGCCACTATCTTTTTCTCATGTAAAATCGGTCGCTAATTCCGAAAAAAATTTTTTTTTTTCTGTCACTCCGTTTTCGAGATATTGCCCACTTTAGGGTTTTCAACGAAAAAAAAAGTTGGTTCCACTTAATTGCATATATCTCCAGAACCAACAACAGTAATCAAACAAATGATATATAAAATAAAAGTTAATAAAATTTCTTACAAACAATGTTAACATTATTTTTTGGTTGAGCTGTTAGTGTTGGCGGAATAAATTCAAATTTGGGGGATTTTTTTTATTTTTCAGAAAAATTTCAAAAAAAAGACAAAATAGTTGCAAATTTCGTTAAGAAATCAAAATTTTTTGTTACTTTCGATATTTTTTACTAAAAGCCTTTATTTTTTCAAAAAAAATAAGCTATTGTTGAAGAAAATCTATTGAGAAATGAAAAAGTTGTGATTAATGGAACGAAATCACCCAAATTGTATGATTATGAATTTATGCATTTCGACTTATTTTATTGTCATAAAAAAAAAATGAGAACTAAAGGTTGTTGTAATAAGATCATATATTCTTCATTTTTATTGTTCTTTTAATAATTAACATTATTTTTACATTATTTAAATTGTATTTAATTATTATTAACAACACTGGTTTACAAATAACGAAAAGTTGTTTGTACTTTGAATGCCACTATTCTTTTCTCATGTAAAATCAGTCGCTGATTCCGAAAAAAAATTTTTTTTTTTCTGTCACTCCGTTTTCGAGATATTGCCCACTGTAGGGTTTTCAACGAAAAAAACAAAAGTTGGTTCCACTTAATTGCATATATCTCCAGAACCAACAACAGTAATCAAACAAATGATATATAAAATAAAAGCTAATAAAATTTCTTACAAACAATGTTAACATTATTTTTTGGTTGAGCTGTTAGTTTTGGCGGAATAAATTCAAATTTCGGGGTTTTTTTTTATTTTTCAGAAAAATTTCCAAAAAAAGACAAAATAGTTGCAAATTTCGTTAAGAAATCAAAATATTTTGTTACTTTTGATATTTTTTACTAAAACCCAACCAGCAAAATGAGTAGAAATTTGCGTTTGAGTTCCCTTTAAAGCTGTTTTAAGCGGGAAAATAAGTTCCATGGCACTTCGAAGCTGCTCTATGGTCCGTTGTAGAACTCGACACACCTAAAGCTGCTTAAAGGTACGTTGTGGAACTTGCCACACCTGAAGCTGCTTTATGGTGTCAATTTCAGCCAATAGATCTTGTAGTTCCAAAAGTTACAAGTTATACTTCTGTGCAGGTTTAAGATAATTAAGTTCGAAAGGAGTTCTGAAGTGCCGCTTGTGCGTCTTCTTTACATTTATTTTGAACTTAAAGCTGCTTAATGGTTCGATTGAACCTAATTTTGCACCTTAACGCTGCTTATGGGTACCTACGACAGAGTTAGCTGTATAAATGAAAAATCTTCGTTTCGATATAAAGCTACATGGCAGAATGGCTAAGGCGTCGGACTTCAAATCGGCGAGACACGGGATCGATCCCTGGCAAAGGCAACATTTTAATAAAAAAGTTTTTTCACTGCGAATCAGATGGTACAAGTTGAGAACAAAAGCGGTAACGGTAGAAAAAGAAGAAAATAAAAAAATATAAAAAATAAAAATAAAAAAATTAAAATCAGAAATAAAACAGGAAAATATTTTTTTTTTAAAAAAAGTTTTCGAAGTTCGATTAGAACGCTGCTTAGCAGTCTATGCAACGTTCTTGTTGATACCTCAAAGTACGAAAAATTACTTAAATTTTGGGCTGCTTACACTGCAAAGCAGCTTAGAGAATTCGCTGTATAAGCCAAATTTAGAGCGTTTCTTGCTGGTTGGGAAGCCTTTATTTTTCCAAAAAAAATAAGCTATTGTTGAAGAAAATCTATTGAGAAATGAAAAAGTTGTGTTTAATGGAACGAAAGCAATCAAGTTATGTTTTTTTTACAAATTTTATTGTCATATAAATAAATTGGGTTATTGTACTATAATTTTTTATTTTTCATTTTTATTGTTCATATCATATGGAATCAAGTCAAGATTTTTGCGAAAGAAAAGATAAGAACAAACACGCTACAATAAAAACAGGTAGGCTCACGACTGAGAGTGCAACCGTCGAAACCGTCACAGCAAAACGTCTGATTTCGACACTTATGGCTATAAGAAAGAGAGCCTACCTGTTTTTATTATGCCATGTGAATACTTATTTTGTGTTTTTTTGACAGTTTCGGCGGTCGCGCTCTGAGTCGTGGACCTACCTACCTTTATTGTACCTGCAGCACTTTCGAGATGCATAAAAGCAAAAACATTCATGCATTATACTAAAAAACGTGGCAAACAAAGGGACGCACAATTTGTAACGAAAGGAAAAAATAAGATATACTTCAAAATAAAATGAGTAAAAGACTGCGAGAATTCCAGCGTAAAAACTACCCAGATATTTTCTGCTACGTGTGCGGTGAATTTACTTTCGAAAAGAAACGAGTCAATTTTACGAATTTACTCCAAATGTCATATCTACATTATTTTGGTATTGCGGCTGAGAACATTGGTGAATCATGGACGCCAAGTATTTTGTGTCAATCGTGCAAATTAATATTGTCTGAATGGAGCTCGGGTAAAAACGATACATGAAATTCGATGTTCCGATGATCTGGAGACAACCGTTTTGCCACCTAAACGATTGCTATTTTTGTCTGGCCAAAGTGACTGGTGTTGGAAAACACAAACGAGTGATATACGCCACTGTCCCGAATGTTTCATTGCCAGTATCTCATTCTGACGATGTTCCATATCCTACTTGTCCCGATTCAACACGCGAAAACAATCGAAAATCCGTAGATTCAATGGAGTCGGAAGGAACCACAGGTGGTAGTACTATTACAACTGAAAACACAACTCACCTTTTATCGCAAGCGCAGCTGAATGATTGGATAAGAGATTTGGAACTGTCAAGGGAAAAATCGAAATTGCATGGTTCTCGTTTGCAACAATTCAACTTTTTGAGACCCGATGTTAAGGTGACATACTACAGAAATCGTGAAAAACCGTTTGCTATACACATTACTAAGAATGACAATATCTGCTATTGCGTAGACATTCCTGGCTTATTTAATACCTTTGGTCAGCCGTACATCCAAAGAGTGGCGTTTTTTTATTGATGGCAGCAAAGTGAGCTTGAAGGCGGTATTACTTCATATAGGAAACAAAAAGCCATCGATTCCGATCCCACATGCAGTCAACACAAAGGAAACGTACGAAACAATGGCGAAGCTATTGACATGTATTAAATATGAACAACACGACTGGAAAATATGTTTTGATCTCAAAGTCGTTGGTATGCTTTGTGGTTTACAGAGTGGCTACACAAAGTACTGCTGTTTTCTATGCAAGTGGGATAGTTGAGCACGTGAACACCACCAGTGTTGCCGTTCGAGAATTTTAAAACGAAGTAAAAAAGGCTACAAGATGGAAGTATTTTCAGATATTTCGAAGTGTTTAAATGAATTAATTTTGTTTTAACATGAATGTTTATTAAGCATATTTAGGTACATTTCAAAATTAATAACGAAAAAATCAATAAAAATATTTTCATATAAATCAATCAATAAAGTTTATGGCGGTCTTCTCATTCAAAACCCGTTTTTTGGACCCTTTTTAAAAAAATTCTTATTTGAAAACGCAAAGAATAATTGAAAATTTTTTTTATTTATTGTATTACAAAAGTTTCAAAGTAAATAAAAAAATTTTTTGCCTCGATACGTGGGCTGTTCAAAAAGTAATGAGACTTCAAAGTTGGTGGTGAAAAAAAAGGTGTCGTCACGGCGGCCACGATTCCGGGTCTCCGGAGCGTCTGAAATGAAAAAAAAACGAGGTTATAATCAGTAAAGATGTAATTCTCGGGTGAACCTCAAGCTTAATTTTGTGATTTTTTCTGCGTCGATTCCACTTTGTTTCATGAAAATCGGTTCAGTTGAACTGGAGATATCATGGCCGCCAGTTCGAAAAACGTGGTTTCGAGATAAACGCGTTTAAAGTTTGAAGTAATTTTTTTGGAAAAAAACAAAAAATCAAAAATGTTTAAATTCAGTTTTAAAGAGCTGACAATTCTCCGTCGAATTCACTTTGATTCATCAAAATCGATCCGTTAGAACCGGAGAAAATATTTGCAATATTTGCAGCTGGTACACAGACGAGATTTTACGACAGTGTCAACAATTTTTTTGGTATGCTTGGCAATCAAAGTTGTGACACCATAAAGGGAAGCAAAGCCACGCTTCTTCCAAGTCCCATCCTTCGACACAGTAAATAAAGTGGGATCGCACTCTGGATTCGCTTCGATCATAGCCTCTTTTTCTTCTCCAATAGCTTTTGAAATGACATGTTCGTACATGGCTTTACCAGCAACGTACAAATTTTCTAGGGAAGTATAGTACAGATTGTTGGAGAAACTTTGTGCGAGGTCCATGAGGCCACAAAACATGGTTATACCTTTTGGCCCAATCCTTAAAAGCCGCATGGCAACAACCAAGCGTCGATTAATTTCATATGATTTTCCGATCATAGGTGACGAAGGAATATATGTTGTGCGTGGGCAGGCGCAGTTCAAAGCGATTTTAAATCCAACTCCATTTGGTGAGGCTTCTGAGAACTCAATTTTTTGCTTGCATGAGGCACAAATTACCAACGCTGACAACGTGGTAAACACAGAACAGAACTCGAGAATGCAATACTTCAAATTGTTTTTGATTGATACTTCGTCGTCTTCGTTATTCTTGAATTTCTTGGCCGATGTACTGGTATATTCAGAATCCTCTGGTCTAAGATGCTGATTTCCACTAAACCCGCGTTTTTTAGCACGATTCTGACGCTCACTTGGGCGTTTTTTTTTTTTCTTTATTACTTTTCCGATCCATTTTACAAAAATCACAATAAATTTATGAAAAATTTACTTCTCCGTTCACTGAAGCGCACGCGTCTGTTGCTCAACTCGATACAAACCCCTAAAATAAGCAGAAATGTGTATTCGTATGTTTGTATGAATATGTGTGCAAACACGTTTTTACCTAACAATAAACATTTTCAACAGAACTCGGTGGTTACTTCCCAATCAGCCAAACAAGCTTGGAATAATCTTTAAACAAGCTTACAAACGTAAGCCTCAAGCTTGGATAACGCTTTCATTTACTATTGTAGAACGCTTACATGTAATTGTAGGATAAGCGAAAGTGAACCCTTGGTTAATATTCCTTATTCAAGCTTAATCCAAGTGTTGTTTTAACAATTGGATATAAGTGTTTTAATAAGCTTTTTCCAAGTGTGCTACATTCAACAAATCAAGTAGCACTCGCGAAAAATTTTTATTCCGTGTCTCAGTTGGTAAGCCACTGGTTATTTGATTTGTTGTGATTTGGACATCCATGGTTCAATTCCCAACCGGAATATTTTTATTTTTATTTATTTTTTATTTTCGTTTGTTAAAATTGAAGCTGATATGAAAAATTGCATGCCTTCAAAAATTTTTGTGTTTGCTACACCAGGGATCGAACGCGCGAACCACCGCATATAAGTCGGACACTCTAACAGCTTGCCGTAAGCCTTATGGCTACTGAGCGAACAAAATGAAAATAAAATACATTTCTTTATGTATGTATGGAAGCAGCACAACTTTGAACAGTTGTAAAACTATTACCGTTGTCAGCGTTTTCTAAGTATGATTGCAAAACAATTACTTAATGCAAGCCTTTCCAAGTATTATTGTACATCACTTGCTTTTTGTGTTTTACGCAATAGTTATACAAAAGAACTTGGAAATTTATTACCTGGGCAAGTGTTTTTCAAGCGTGCTTGGATAAGGCTTGCTTTTTGTATTGCATGTAAGCTTATTCCAAGCACTATTTCTAAATGGCTGATTGGGTTTATGCCGCTTCGTTCGAAAATGAGGCGAAAAAAAAAAGCTCATTTTGACGAAGACCTTGCTTCACAAAAAAGGCTGTATCTTCTAAAGTATTTCGAAAATCCTTTTAGGGGCATATTCACAACTACCCAAGCTATAAATAAATGCAAAAAAAAAAAGTCGAAACAAAAAGTTGCTCAATGAGAAGACCCCCTTAATAAGAAAATACGCGTTCAATAAGAAAATACTGAAATACATTTCAATCACTTATATGTATAAATTAACAATGTTAAAAAAATTTTATATTTCTAATTTCTATTTCTATTTTCTATGCAGCTATTTCTTCGGTTCTGAGGTAAATATCACTGTTATAACAAACATTCGATAAAGTATTCGTTTAGGGATTCCAATTTAAAAAATTATCATTTAGAAAGTGGTCCTTTATTAGCATTATCGAATTTACGGTGCTTAATTTTAACTTATTTGTAGTTGTATTTTTAATTAGTTTTAATTGTGAAAATACTCTTTCTGTTGTTGCACCACCGTGCGGTAAGCTTAGCAACGCTCTTACAAAAGTTTTTATTTTTTGGTACATCAGGTCTTCTAAGGCACTTTTAAATTTAAAAACGTAGAACCAAAGCTCTTCAAATCCTTTTTCAGCTAAAAACTCATTTAATACTAAAAGACGCCATTCCTTTTCTAGACAGTCGATATCTTTTTCTTCGATGAGATTAGGAAAAAGTTTTATGAGGGTAACCAAACTATTAGCTAAAGATCTTGTATCCAGAATTTGTAATGTTCTCAAAACTGGATATTTGAAATTGACTCTTCATAATTAGTGTACGAATGTAATAGAACTGTACACAACTTTTTAAAATTTCGTTCTTATCTGTTACAGATATATCATAGGAATCAAATTTTATCTGGGCTCTAGGCCCTATATATATATCAGACAAAGGATTAATTCTAAAAGTATTGAGATCATTTTCAAAAATTATATCAAATTCTACGGCAGAGATGTCAATAAAATTAATTACAATACTTCTGAAATACAATTTTAATGATTTCAACAACTCATGAAAACTAAGCGATTCTGTTTGAAATTCTAAATTAAGTGAATTAACAGCACTCAGTGCATAAGACAAGAATTGTAAATATATCACATTTGAATCAGTCATTCGTGCTGCAAAACGACCTTCACAACGCGCGCTTTTGCAAGAAGTATTTAATCGAACAGAGTGTTGCCACCAGTGTTGCCAGTCTAGCCTTTTTGAGGCTAGATCTAGCCTTTTTTTTTGTTGCCTAGCCTCGAAAATTACCATCTAGCCTCTAGCCTTTTTTTTAGCCTTTTTTTGTTTTTTTCTAGCCTTTTCTAGCCTTTTTTAATATAACCTACATTTTTTCTGTTATAGAGAAAGAAAAATCCAGTTACTCTACAAAAGAAATAACGATAATTGAAATATAATGGCAGGAAATTGTAAATCACAAGTGGAATAACTTAAGTTCCATAGCAGAATTCTGGGCAGAGGCTAGAGATTCATTGAATGAAGATCCGTTCCAAGAGCTATGAGATTTGGTTTTTAGTTTTATTATTTTGGCATTAAGCAACGCTGAGGTAGAGAGAATTCTTAGTACAACGAAATTTAAAAAAAACAAGTAAAGACACCGTATTCAAACTGGCATGCTAAATTTTCTTCTAACGATAAGATATGTTCTTAAAAGAAAACGAGTAAAGAAAGTCTAGTCCGACTATGAAATACCCTAAACCTCCTATAATATTTAAATAAACTTTATATTCAAATACTAAAACAAATATAAGTAACTTTCTATTTTTGTTTAAAATCCATGTATTCTTTATAGAACTATATAGGTTTTACTAATGAAGGTTGTATGGGAGGAAGGAACGTTTGTAGGTGGATGACGCTTCTTTTGTGAGCACACCTTAGTTTTATATACGATCTCATACCACGTTTTATCTCTGTAGGCCAAATATAAAAGTTTTTATAGTGTTTTCCATATTGTGGGTTGTATGGGAGATGAGCGTGTTCATGGGCGGATGTCGCTCATTTTTTTGTAACAACACATCTTAGTTTTGATACAACAATCTCAATACCAAGTTTTATATTTTTGGCTCATTTACACTAGGCGACAATTGAAAGTTTACGATTTCATATGCTGCAAAAAATGTCATGTTTTTACTTGCTCCGTGTAAAGATCGCTTTAATAGTATACACATCGAAGTGCCGTTATCTCTTCATATTGAATACATATTTTTCTTTTAAATTCTACGCATCAAACAATTTAATGATCACTGAGATTAGTTGATGGCAAGCTGTTAGCACGACAATAGAAAGTTTACGTTTTGTTAAAAGTGATAAAACTTAAATAACTCGAAAGAAAATATATTGATGTAATTACTTTTTTAAATTATCAACTATGTGTTTTGTTTTACTGTTCTTTAATCATTGTTTTGTTTTTGTTTTTAAGTGAAAAATGCGAAAATCCGAAGATATCAGAAAATTTATTATTGAGGAGCGAAAAAAAGGTGAATCGTATGGAAATATTGCAAAAAAATTTTCCATATCAAAGACAGGAGCCCGAAAAATCTATGAAAAATTTAAAAACAACAAATCATATGCTACGCGTTGGGGAGGAGGTCGAAAACCAAAAATTTCAATTCACGAAGAGCGCATTCTAAAGCGTAAAGTGACAGCTAATCCTGAAATATCAGCTAGACAGCTCAAAGAATACCTAGGATTAGATGTTTCGGAAAGAACGGTGCAGAGGAAATTGAGAAGTTTTGGTCTAAAAAATTTTGTGGCAAAGAAACGACCTTTGATTTCGAAGGTTAATAAAAAAAAAGCCTTGATTTTGCTCTGCAATATGTGAGCATGCCAGAGTCATACTGGAACAAAGTTATTTGGTCCGACGAATCAAAATTCGAATTAAAAAATGCAAAAAAACGTAAACGAGTGTGGTGTAGACCAGCAGATCGACTAAAGCCGAACATGGTGCAACCCACTGTTCAGCATGGAGGAGGTTCGCTTATGGTGTGGGGTTGCTTCTCTGTTTATGGTGTAGGCAATCTCGTAAAAATTGATACACGAATGACAGCTCATATTTACATAAGTATACTGCAAGCAAACCTTACTGAAAGCACGGAAAAAATGAACTTAGGGTCGTTTATCTTTCAACAAGATAACGACCCTAAGCACATATCACGAATTGCTACGCAGTATTTTGAAAATAATTCAATTGAAAAGCTAAACTGGCCAGCTCAATCTCCAGACTTAAACCCCATTGAGCACCTGTGGTCAATATTGGATGAAAAAATACCAATTGCAAGTCGAGAAAACATGACAACATTTTGGAATGAAATGCAACATCAGTGGATCAATATCCCTGCAAATGTGATCCAAAATTTAGTGCTTAGCATGCCAAATCGACTTCGAGCAGTTATTCAAAATAAAGGTGGTAACACTAAATTTTAAGTTTAAGATAAGAATCAAAAAGTTAATATCCAAATTGATTTTTTTATGATGCTACAAAGGAACGTACACTTTCAATTGTCGCCCTACTTTTACCTTAATTATGAGTTCTTTCAAGCTTAAATTATTTAATTCTGCTTAAGGAAATCGTTTTTGTTTTTGTTTAATAACATCCTTCAAGTTTAAAAAAAAAAATAAAAAAATTTGTGAACTTTCAATAAGAAATTAGATTAATGCCAAATATATATATCGTAAACTTTCATTTGTCGCCTAGTGTAAGTCCTTTATATTGTATTTACTATAGTGGATTCTATGGAGGTGGGCATGTTTAATGGCGAATGACGACTATTTTACATCTTAGAAAACATCTAAGTTTTAATATAAAATACATATCTGATAAGTTTTATCCCTGTAGTTCAAATAAAACCGTCTTTATAATAGTGTTTTCAATGTTGGAGTTGTATGGGAGTTGGGCATGTTCATGGGTAGATCACGCCCATTTTTTGTGTACGTCTGCGTTGTGATATAAAATAAATACATTTAAAATTTATTTCGGTAGCTTAAATACAATCGTCTATACAGCGATTTTTATTTTTTAGTTGTATGTAAAGTAAGCGTGTCCGTGGGCGGATTCCAAAAATATTCAATAGTGCAGATGCTTGGGTTCATGTGAATATGTGTACCAATCTCAACTCCTTCTTTACCTATATTTACAGACAACACATAGACAGATGAACGAACGCATTGACACTGCCCAACTAACAATTTTCCTTCCAATTTTAAACTTATAGTATGATTTAATGTTATAAACGTTGTATAGTGCTTCAATTTGGAAGAATTGCTGTTATAGCAGTGTTTACTGGTATAAATCATTGCAAGAACATTCTCTGAATCTACTTATTCAGGGTTTATAGAAAAACTACATTCATATTGTATAATGATGTTATATTCATTGTATTAAATAACTATGAAGTGATTCTTCCTATAAACATCGCATAACAAAATTATACAATGTTTATGCCTTTGTACCTCTCAGTCCGAAGTTCGAAAACTGTTCGAAACGAATACAGAAATCGCCATGACACAAATTTTCTCTTTTTCGAACTTAGATTGTCATTCAGAATATATAAAAAAAAAATTATTTATATTTTATTAAAAAAACAAAATTCTCTATGCGCCCGCAGCATTTGAACCATGGACCTTCATGTTCCAAGATGAAAACATTAGCACTCGACCTATTTGACAAACTTCGAATTCTCATATAATTTCTAATATAAAAAACGAGTTCACCGTCAATTGTAGTTTAAAAATGTATGTCAATCACAAGTAATGTAAACACAAATAATAAAAGTAGGGAGTTTTTACCATTTGGAATTTTAAATTCTGCATGTGTTTATAAGCCCACATATATTAAATTTTATATTTATTGATAAGAGTCACCTCCTGACAAGATATAGCACTTTCAATCTGTAGGTCGACAGGATTACAACCGTAATTTGTGACCTATCGACATAAAATTATAATTATTTCATAAAAATGCACTCTCAAAGAGCTGATGTTGCTTGTCTTTCGTATTAAAAATAAAACACTTTTCAAGAAATATTAAGGAAGGTAGAACAAGTAGATAGCACTACGGCGTGGATGTGATAGACGTCAATCTACTTCTGCCACCTTCTTTAAATAAATCTTGACACTTTCTAGAGATCTTTTTGATATAATTACGTAGACACGTAGGTAAAAGGAATAACTAAGTTTATTTATTCCACAGAGATAATTTGGTAATATGAAAGCGTAAGACGAGGATTTATTTTTAAGAAAAACGTTAAAAATTGTAAAAAACAAACCTAAAAAATTATAAGCTCGATTCTGTTGGGTAATACTTAAATATTACTACCAAGAATGGGTACTTTAACTTCGGGCATGCCGAAAATAATTATTTATAATTTTTTTAATGTTAAAGTTTAATAAAAAATGTTTTTGAACCAGGAAATTATGTTTTACTTATTCGTATAAAACAATAAAAATTTGAAAAATAACAGTTCATTTAATATGAAAAAAATTACCTGTTAATAAATAATGAACTATAAATACTTAATAAAGAGTGAATAGTTAAACAAAAATTTCGCCCTTTTCTTATAAAGAAAATAAAAGAAGCATCACCTCAATACGACATTGAGATTTCGAATAAATGTCACATATAAATACTGAAGCTACCAATAGGCAGCGCAGTCGTTTTTAATTAAAAATTTTTTCAAAGTATTGAATATGAAAAAATGGGCTAGAGGTTAATGTGTCGGACTGGCAACACGGAGGTACCAAGATCGAATCCGCTTCCAACACAATAAATAAATTTTTATAACGCAAAAAAATGTTAGGAAAACAAAAGAGAAGTCAACTTCAATTTGTCACATGAAAACAAAGAAAAGAAAAACTGGAAAAGAGCACTTCAAAATTATTTTTTTTCGAATAACATTTTTTTTTTCGAACATTTATTTTGACATATTTGACACGGCTATAAAACTTCAATGTTTTCATGATATAAATATTCTCTAATGCCTTCTATAGCAACAAACACTGATATAAGACTGAAAAAATGATATAAAGCTCCTATAAAGTAATGATAAGAATATGTTCAACAGAATATAATTTTACTGATGTAGGGTTTAATACAAACAAAAAAAGTGCGCCTTTTTTGTCTTATACGATTATTATACAATGATTATATCCGTAACTGTTGTGTTTTAATATGTTGTTGAGAATGTTCTTAGGTGTTTTATAGGAGGAAAATTGTTAGTTGGGTGATCAGGAATATATATACTTTTCTATACCGGACTCGCTTATTTCTATGCGTTAAATCGTTTGCACAAATTCTATATACCCTGACCTTACAGGTTAAGGGTATAATAACGTTAACAAATCTAGCCTTTTTTTAGCTTTTTTTTAAAGCCATCTAGCCTTTTCTAGCCATTTTTTAAAGGCCATCTAGCTTCTTTTCTCAAAACTTTCTGGCAACACTGGTTGCCACTATCATTAAAATTCTCTCATCCAATACAAAACTCTGTGAGAGAAGGTGGGCATTTTTACGAAAACAGAGACATGAGTGCTTGATAATCAATTTAGGTTAATATATGAACTATATATATACAATGAATGGTGAGACTCTGAAATTTATG
Organism: Tetanocera ferruginea; assembly: GCA_958299015.1. Classification (NCBI taxonomy): domain Eukaryota; kingdom Metazoa; phylum Arthropoda; class Insecta; order Diptera; family Sciomyzidae; genus Tetanocera; species Tetanocera ferruginea. The sequence goes on from OY282643.1 coordinate 78,552,409, forward strand.
AATATGTTATAAAACATAATGGAGAAATTCTAAGACAAAAGTTATATACATAGTTATATACATAATACATGTCAAACAAAGGTTTGGTTAGTAATTCGAAAACTAAAAATGAAAATTTATGTAAAAATTCCTAAAGAATATAGTGGACTTAACTCTTGGTCATATTCTCTTATTGGTTCATTTCAACTTAAAATCAAAACCCTGTAAAGAAAAAGTGTCCGTGTGCCACGAAAAAATCACACTTGTTGTTCTATAGCAATAACCCTTCATCGTAGTAGCATGAAAATTCATAAGCTAAGCCAACTTTTTGTACTGAAGATTTTTGGTTTTATCAATTTTTTTGATTAGACGCACAGAACCCATTTAAGAGACGTGACGCACGGACAAACCTTGTATATATTTTTCATATGAGCTGTTTTCAGTTGATCAACCAACATGAAACAATGAATAACTACAGACAACATATTTCGCATATCCTATATCTTTCTTGTGGCGTAGGTGTTGAATTACATGCAATAACAATAGAGTTAAACGATCACTGGCTTTTCGCGCTTTCTCAACGTTAATCCATTAAAGTCATGTCCCATTTCATCAAAAAATTTAATGTTTTGGATACCAGTCACTCAAACTAAGTTAATGTGGAAAAAATTTGCACGCCAAATTTGGGTTGGGTTATATCAAAGAATATATAACATATAGAATGCGCATCTAGGCACAAAACGAAAACATTTTTCTTTCCAGCTTAATGATGCGGGGGGTAGCAACAAGTTGGAAAGGGAATGTGAGCGGCATAGAACATTTTGAGCGAACCAACCAACGTTTGCAGCATGAATGAATGGTAAACAACAGCGTTCATGCTGCAATCGTTGGTTGGTACAAAGCACAAAATGTTTTTGTGAGCGCGATCATACGCAAGCGTGATCGAACTTTACACCTCTGCTTGGCTGTTTTTTAATTTTATTGCTTTATGAATTGCTAATGCGAGTAGTCGGTATGATGGCAACAAATAAAATAAATAAAAACTCCCTGAAGTCTGGCATTAAGTGCTGTGTGCAGACTTGTAAAAAATCAGAGCGGCATTTTCCAAATATAAAATTATTTAAATTTCCCTCCGAAGATCTAGAAATAGGTCAGATATGGCGAGAAAAATGCAATATATCAGATTTGGACTACGGTTCAAATTTGTACATTTGCGATAGTCATTTTTTCAGCGCATATATAGGGAAGAAAAAACTTAAATCTGGTGCTATTCCAACACTTAATTTAAATGAAGTGGTAGAAGAGTATTTGGAAGAAGATTTTTCTTATATCCAATCTTCACCTAAAAGACGACGATGCAGCGGTGCTTTTGAAGGGTATTGCAGTAATTGCGAAAAATATGTTAAATTGACAGATTTCTATAAAAAACCATATAATAACATACTTAGGAAATTTAAAAAATTGCAGAAAGAAGTAAAATTAAAAAAACGTAATAAATTCAATAAATTATCCCTTATTAAGAAAAAAACGGTTCAGCAATTAAAAACAGGTATTGAAGGGTTAGACAATGTTAGTGAGGAGTCGAAAATTTTTTGTAAATTATTAGTAAGTTCAAGACCTAAGGAGTATTCTGATGAAGTAAAGTTTTTAGCTCAGAATATATATTATATATCGCAATCCACTTATATATTTTTAAGAAATAAGTTGAACCTTAATCTACCTCATGTATCAACTTTAAATCGATGGGCTCCCATTAAGTTTCTGCAGCCAGGTTTTAAAAATTCTGCTTTCGAAGTTTTGAAAAACAAATTCTCTGAATTAAAAGAAAGAGAGAGGGATAATATGATATTATTAATGGACGAAATGGCAATTAGAAAAGATTTAAGGTATAATATAAAATTAGATGTTATAGATGGCTTTGAAGACAATGGTTTTGATAGAACCAAGAAACTTGGTAAACAAGTGTGTGTATTTATGCTTAAGTCCATGTTTTCCAATTGGTCTATAATACTAAATTATTTTATATCAGAAAATGGCCTATCTGCTGAAAATCTTTGCAAAATCATACATGAAAATATAAATATTATAAATAGCATTGGAGTTTCTGTACGCGTTTTAGTTTGCGACCAGGGATCCTCGAATAGAAAATGTTTTGCTAGCCTAGGAGTCACTTTAGAAAACCCCTTCTTTGAATATAAAAATAAAAATATATATTGCATGTATGATTTTCCACATTTAGTTAAATCTTTACGGAATGGTTTGTTGAATTCCGATTTAAATACACCCGATGGGATTGTAAGTTTTAAAATTATTCAAGAACTCTGGGAAATGGAAGTTAATGCTAAAACAAAAATGTGTCCAAAATTGACAAGGCAACATATTTTCCCAAACTCTTTCGAAAAAATGAGAGTCAAATTTGCAACGCAAGTATTTAGTCAAACTGTTAAAGCTGCCATAAAGACTATAATTGATACAGTAGGTTTCAAAAAAAATTCGAAAGAAGTCGCTTTATCAACAGCTTTTTTTATTGAAAAAATTGACCGAATATTTGATTGCCTAAACAGTGGTTCTCTGTATTCAGATAATTGCTTCAGATCTGCAATTCAGCTTAATAATAAGGCTCATGAATATGTAAAATTTTTTTTGGAATATCTCAATCAAGTTTCGTTTGTTGATAAAAAGAAGAGAGTGTTTTTCCTAGATGGCATGAAAATGACCCTTAATTCTTTACTTCTATTAGTTGATCGAGTTTTAGGGGAAAATAGCGATTTATTTTTTATTATGACAAAATCATTAAATCAAGATAAGCTTGAGAATACTTTTGCACGACTGCGTCAAAAAGGCGGAAATAATACTAATCCTTCAGTATCTGAACTAAATAATATATTAGCGAAACTAATGACTTCGAAAATTGTTCAGTTAAGTTCATTTAGCAATTGCGAAGAAGTTACTGATTTAAATTTTGATATAGATCCAAATATATTGTCTGAAGAAGGTATTAATACTGCAATAGCTCTTGATGAAGAACCATTTAGGAATGATTCATTAGAGATTGATTTTAATAGCGACACATATGTAAATTATTTTATAGAGGACGTTTTCGCAAATAGCAAAGAAACGAATCTTGAACTGGTATCCATTAGATATTTTATAGGCTATGTTGCCTACAAAATTATTCCAAAACTAAACTGCGATAAATGTTATCATGAATTAAGAAAAGAAGACGAGGTTTTGTCTGTTCCTAGTGAACTTTTTATATTTTACAAAAATTATGAATCAGTCTCAGATTTTGGAAATTTATTAGCACCATCCCAGACATTTTTAGAAATAAATAAAAATCATATATTGATATTCAATGATATATTTACGACACAGCCGTATAAAAATGGAATTAAGTCTTTTATTGTAGAATATTGTAAAAGATCAACTCCTGAATGGTTTAACGATGCATGTTCTGATCACAAAACCAAAATTTTAGAATATCTTATATTAATTCTCTTAAGAAAACATTGTTCTTGGACTGTTGAAAAAGATGGTAATCTGAAGAAACAACGGAAACTTAAGATAATTGCAACCTAGTAAAGTTCTAACTATGCTACAGTTATTTTGCTTAAACCTTTTTTATTTTTGCTATAATTATAATTACCATCATTATTATCATTATAATTTTTTTTTAATAACTTGAATACTTGGATTATCTTTATTATTATTATTAGTACTAGAGTTTGACAGTACTAGAGTTTGAAAATCGACCTTTTCACAAATTGTTTCGATACAAATTAATGTGAAAAACAAATTTTATTATTATTATTATAACAATTATTATTATTGTTATTTTTATTTATTTTCTTCTTATATTCTACGTTAAAACATGGTCTCTTTTTAATTCTTTAACTTATTTCCTTCTATTATTCTTTTTTAATGCATGGTCTCGTTTTTAATTCTTTTATAAATTCTTTAACGTATTATTTTATTTTATGTTAATCTCTCTCTAGTCTCTTTTTGATTTCTTCTTTAAGTTCTTTAACTTATATTCTTCTATTATTCTATGTTAACGCATGGCCTTTTTTATGCTTCTTCTCATTTTTCTTCTGAATTATTGTATTTTTCTTCTTCCTCTTCTTAAACTTGTCCTTTTTCATCTTATTCTTGTTAAAATTACTTAACCTTGTCTTTGTTCTTGTTTTAAAGTAGTTTTCAATTATTTTTCTAATATTATTTTATTCTTCTTCTAATTTATCTTTAAATCTCATTTGTTTAAATCCCATTGTTTTCTAATTCTTCTTGAAATTTTACCTCTAAATTCAGTTCTAATTTCGTTTGGATTGTTTTCTTAATTCTTCTTTTAATTTATATTTTAATCCTTTTGTTGATTCTTTTTCTAATTTTTATTTTAATATCATTTTTTATTTTTTTGTTTCTTAATTTTCCCTAAACCTTTTTCATCTAATTCTTGTTCTTACACCATTTTTAATTATTTTGCTTCTTTTGATCTCTTTATCTTCATCTTATTATTTTTCCTTGTCTTAACATTTCTTGTTAATATTTCTTCTGTTTTCTCCGATCCTTTTTTAAATTTATCCTCCTGATTTGTATGTTAACTTTGTTTTGATTCGTTTTCCTATTTGTATTCTATATTTTAATAGTTTTTAAATAATTTCTAAATTCAATTAACCGAACAAACTTTACCCCGCCCCTAAATTTCTTGGCTTTGTTTTCATTCTTCATGAAATTTTAATTCTTCATTTCTTCGAATTTTATAAATACTTGTTCTGAATCTTTTTCAAATTTTTTTACTTATTCATTTTCTTATAATTTATTTATCCTTTTTCATATTATTCCTATTTAGATCTAGTTTTTAATTATTTTCCTTCTTTTTTCTATTATTCTTTATATGCTTTTTCGATATTTCTTCTAATTTGTCTTTAAATTTTTTTTTTTCTCATTATTTTATAATTCTTCTTAAAATTGTGCTTCTTAATTTTCTCCTAATAGTTTAATAATATTTACTATTTATTTATTTATTTGCATTCTAAACAGCTAATAAATTATAATTCTCATTCTTATATTTATTCTATTTATCTATACATTGTTATATAATATATTTATATAATATATTAAAAATAATTTTAAAATATTTGTATATGTATACATATATGACTTGAATTGAAATTTATTATATTGCAACGCAAAATTACTGAATTGTAAAAGCACGCAACTCCGATCACCCCGATCACCCCAAGCCCCCTCTCAAATACCCTACGCTGCAAGCGAACACATCAAACAAATTAAATAACAACGAAAACGTCGATTGCAACTTCATACGTGCACTCAACTCGTTGTGATATGGAATATGAGAGCGGGTTGTCATGTTTTGCTTTGAACGGGTTGCATTGCTGGAGAGCGGGTTGTTATGTTCTGGTATGAACAAGTTGCATGTTGGAGAGCGGGTCGTGATATTACGACCCGCAAGCAAAATTTCTGCTTATATGAGATGCGCGTTCTATATATTGTATATTCTTTGGTTATATGCAAACCTTCTTCGCTATTTAATTATTTAGTCTTATTAATTTTAAAAGAAATTCATATGGAGGAAGTTTTAAAATTTCAGTTCCACTTCAGTCCCTAAAAGCAAACCGAACAAAACATAAATTGATTGATAAAAATTTAATGATAAGGATTCCAGTGGCTCAAGACAAAGTTAATGTGCAAAAAATGTATCCACCAAAGTTTGGGTTGGGCTCAGGGACAACATAGGACGGTACTACTTACCATGCACACATAACTCTTATTACAGAATAGCTTTTAGTCTACTTTTGAGTTGATCTTTTGACAAGTTAATATCAAAAATAGATATTAGCAAAGGTACTCATGCGGTTTAAAGGAGCAGTTAACATATAGTTCGTTCAACTAAAAGGTAAATAAATTAAAGTGTTAGCGTTTCTACTGCTTCTACGGTTAGAGTTGAAACTATTGAGAGAAAGAATTTCCGTAGAATCGAAAACACCGGTCATGAGTTGGTATAAATATATGATATCTGCGGACCTCCTTCGCTCACTTAGTGACTACATTCTTAATAGTTTTAAACGATCCTCAGAAGGAGGAAGCACTATAACATAATATAACGCTGTAGTTATACTCATGTTGTTCAATTTTTTTGTCCATCATTTCATGAATTTAAGCATAGAAGATGCTCTTTTACAAATTTACCGTCAAAAGAGCGGTGTGGTTGAAAATAAGAACAGAATATAAGAACTACCAACGACTCAAGTCATGTTACTATACTGTTCAAACGTAAATGTTATTTTCATTGATAAAGACAGCAGTATCGATCAGCTTCTTAAACGCTGTAGCCATGTTAAATAGAGTGCAAAATGCATCTACAAAAGATGCATGATATCCGTGTTAGGAATGGGTGCTCTATTGTTGTTCGGCAGCATGCGGGTTCAAACCCATAAATCAATTCGTAATTTTTAAAGATGCATTTTTTTGCAACCTGCATCTGTTAAATTGTTACAACCCGCAACTGTTGAATTCTTAGATGAACGTAAGAAATACAATATTTTATTTTGAACTAAAAGATAAAATCTATTTTGCTTAAAAGCATCAAATTTGTATACAAAATCGTACTTTTTCCGTGCAACACGATTTTGTGTCCGTAACGTCACGCTGGTTAAACAGTTATATCTTTTAAAAAGTGACCGCCAGCAATTTCCAACACGAACAAGTCGTGTTTAAAAAATGTGTATTCATTTTTGCCTTCATGCAGACCTGACAACAATGAATGTTGGTGTTTGACACGAACATTTTGAATCCAACACATGTTTGAGATGAAATCACATCGAACCGTTGAGATCGATCTTAGTTTGTTCATGAATAATTTATGAAGGATGGTCGACAGCACGCCAACTCGGCCACACACAAAAATGAAATGAAAATAAAATTGTGTGTTATTTGCTTCAAACAGTGTTTATTTTCATTTTCGTTAGAGATTTTTGTTTCATGAGTGAAATTTTCTGAACACTGCTAAAAAGGTTTCAGGGTCTCGAGAGAAGACTACGCAGAGATGATGATTTCCGCATGAAGTATAATGAGTTTATGAAGGAATTTATTGAACTGGCGCATATGGAACTCGTAGAGTTCGCAGATTTTAGTTGTCCACATTACGTTATTCCTCATCACTGCTTCTTTAAGCTATCAAGCTCCACCACCAAGATTCGAGTGGTATTTGACGTGTCGTCAAAAACTAGCTCTGGAAAATCTTTAAATGATTTATTGATGGTGGGACCTGTAATTCAACCTGACCTTTTTTCGATTGTGCTATGTTTTCGATTTTATACGTATGTATTTAAATCCGAAATTACAAAAATGTACCGCCAGGTTTCTCATCACCCTGACGACAAACGGTACCAGTACGTATTGTGGCGCTCGAATCGCCTATGGTACTTCTGCTGCATCATTTTTGGCTACCAGAGCACTTAAGCAACTAGCCAATGATGAATGAGATAGTTTTCAACGTGCTGTTGATGCTGTATCTAGGGACTTTTATGTGTATAATATTCTGTCAGGCGCAAACACAATTGAAGATGCTACCATGCACCAGTGGCAACTGAAATCTATGCATCTTACAGGTGGTTTCAAATTGAAAAAGTGGTGCGCAAATCATAATGAACTTATTAAAGATATTCCTGAGGAAGATATGGAAATGTTTTTCAAAATTCATGGAGAAAATGCAATTAAAACTGTGGGCATGGTATGGAATCCATCTATCGGTAAATTTATATATAATAAAAATATTCTAAAGCATGAAACAAAAACTACAAAAGGCCCCGTTCTTTCTGAAATAGCTCAGTTCTTTGACGCTCTTGGTTTGATAAATCCTATTATTGTACTAGGAAAAGTTTTCATGCAACAATTGAAGCGCCTTCAGTTTAACTGGGCCTTTAATGAAGCCTTACCTCAAGAGTATCACTGCCGTTGGGTTGGTTTCCGAGATCAATTGCACACCCTCAACGCTTTCGAATTTGATAGACAAGTGTTGAAGCCAATGCAAATTAAAAGATACATGCATTCTCTGATAGCTCGGAAAACTCATACGAAGCTTGCCTTAATATACGGTCAATTTCGAAAGACGGAATAATTTTGAACGTAAAATTACTTTGTGCAAAGTCTTGCGCAGCACCATTGAAAAGGTGCTGTTTTCCAATACTAGAATTATGTGCAGCTGTCGTCATGGCGCAGCTAGTCCAGCGCATTATAAACATATTCAGCTTTGTTGAATTTCAGTATATCACGTATTGGACCGACTCAACTATAGTTTTGAATTGAATCAGAGAAGAACCGTGTAATTGGCAAACGTTCCTCGCGAACCAAGTAGCCGTAATACAAGAAACTAGAGAATTGTCTCAGTGACGACACATACATACCCTCTGAGTTGAACCCAGCTGATATTTTATCACGCGGCGCTGTCCCCACACCCTAATCAATTCAGATATGTGGCACAACGGTCCGAGTTTTCTTAAAAAATCAAATGATTATTGGCCACCAACACTTATTAAAATTGTATTCCTTTCCTTGTATTGTAAAGGATTAAAACAAAAATAATAAAATAACCGAGGAATAACAGTGACTTCAAGGTGTTTGCAGCGAATTATTCCAAGAGGTCCGAGTTGAAGCTGCAGCAACAGTGACTGCAGACTGCTTGCAATGAATTGCAGTTTATTCATTTTGCACTTTTTTTTATTAATTACTAGCGGATGTAACCCGGTGTTACTCGGGGTTGTGCCTCTAGCACAGAAAGAGGACGATTTTTAAAACTGCTCTGATTTTTACGTATTTAAAATTATCAATTCAATTTTAAAATTTTTCAAATTATCTTTTTTTGCGAGTTTCAAATTTCCGTAAAACTGTACCTGCCAGACATGATTAAAACAAAAAATGACATCTTCAACGTCTCGATCTGACGTCTGGTTTCTGAGGAAAATGGACACCAGCACTCAGAAAAAAAAAATCTCTGTTTTCGATAAAAGCAATTTTCTCTTTTCAAATAAAATTTTCTTCAATTAGAATAAATTTTCACATTTTCGAAGAAATACCCAGTTGCGAAAGTTGACTTCCAAGACGTTGTCTTCGAAGCCGTCGTTGACGACAACGGAGTAACATTGCGGATATTTTGCTGACCTGTATTCATAAATTCAGGAACAAAATGAATCGTATGAAATTCGTGCCTCTCTGAGTTGTTGATCAATTATGCCTCTCTGAATGTGATAAGAATTATTACCAGACGCAATGTTTAATTATTATGGCACTTTTTTATTGAGTTGAAATGAGAATATTTTTTGTAATAACGAAAATATTGCATCTGGCAGTACTTAGTTCAGCAACAAAGAGCAAAAAAGTGGAAGTTAAAAGTAAAATTAAAATAAAATAAAATATTGTTTGAAGTGAAAAATATAAAAAAATAGAAAAATGAGTAAGGAAAACAAAAAACTGAGTTACTTGATTAATAAAAAGAAAAAAAAGAATACTTAAAATATATGAAAACAATAAAAAAAACAGTGCACTGAGAAAAAAACACATACCTTGCTCCGGTAAAAAATTTCTCTATTTTCGATATAACAATTTTCTCTTTTTCAAATAAAATTTTCTTAAATTAGAATAAATTTTCACATTTTCGAAGAAATATTTCTTTACTTCTAGGAAATGGAAATATTTCAATGTCTCTAATAATGATAAGTATTTTTCTCGCACAAAAATTTCTCATTTATAGAGAAAAATTTATTGAAAATGAAAAACTTTTCTTATATTTTGATAAAAAATTCACTAAGAGAAGTATTTTCTTCAATAAAAACAAATCTTTTCTCAAAAATAAAAAGTTTTTTCTCAAAAAACGATATATTTTTCTTTTTCATGGAATCTTTTTATCATTTTTAGAGAATTTTTAGTATCGAAATTAGAGAATAGCATTCTCTGGAGCAAAGTCTATACCATTTTTCTCTAAATATGATGCCTTTTTTATCATATTCCGATAAGCTTTTTTCTGAGTGTGTGTGGCACAAAAGGCGGCAATGGCAGTGACGGTATCAATGACAGTGGCGGAATTGATATGAGTAGCAGTAGTTGCAACGCTACCCAAGCAAATTTTGATTTTTGTCAGAATGATCTTTCCAGCACGACTAAAGCGGATACATTAAGGAAGCAAAAACTGGCCAATATATTCAAAAGACATAAAGTAAGTAGAAGCTTGGGTAATGATTTACTGTGTTTTTTAAGAGAAGAAGGCATGAATGTCCCAAAATCATTAGACACCATATTAAAAAGTGAAAATAGCCAATGTATTGTAATTCGAACAGTGAATCCGGGCGAATACATACATTTTGGTTTGATAAGTCAGCTACAGAAGCTAGGAGATGTGCTGCTCGAGTTGGAGACCATTGAAATTGATGTGGGAATCGATGGTATTCCACTATTTAAAAGTAGTAAGACAAGTTTGTGGCTGATAACGGCAAAAGTTGTAAACATTAAAACAAAACCAGTGTTCATAATAGGTGTTTTTTGTGGCCCACAAAAACCTGCATGTATCAATTCGTTCTTACACGATTTTATAGCAGATGTTAGCAGACTAAATATGGAAGGTTTGAATTATGAAAATAGAACGATTTCTACAAAAATTAGAGCATTTATTTGTGATGCGCCCGCTAAAGCATTTGTAACTGGGACTGTTGGCCACAATGCGTTGCATGGGTGTAGTAAGTGCTGTCAAGTAGGAAGAAGAGAGGAAAATGTAACGGTTTTCACATCAGAAGTTTCAGAGTGTAGAACTGACGACAGCTTTGCTTTGAGAATGTGCTCGGAACATCATTCGAAGAGATTCCGAAATGAAAAATCAGACCTCGAAAATGTTGGTTTCAATATGGTGACCCAATTCCCCTTAGATCCTATGCACTTGATCGATCTGGGAGTTACTAAGAAAATATTAACTTATATTTATAAAAAGTTAGTGAACGCGGCAAAAGAAATGTTGAGCGGGAGTATGTTAATGCTTGTAGGAAATATTCCAAAAGAATTTGCTCGCAAACCACGGACACTAGACGAGTTGCCTAGGTGGAAAGCAATAGAATTTCGCCAGTTTATATTGTATACAGGAATAATAGTATTAAAGGATATCATCGATGCAAATTGGTACTATCATTTCTTACTATTGCACACAGCGTACAGAATTCTTTGCTGCCCTCGGCTATTGAGAAGTAACTTGGAGTTTGCAATGCAGATGTTGGAAGATTTTGTCAGGTACTTTACTAATATATACGGAAACACCGCCTTAACATATAATGTCCACAATCTCTTACACATTTGTGAATGCTCCGAAAAATTCGGAACTTTGACTGAGTTTTCAGCTTTCGAAAATTTTATGCAAGACATAAAAAAAACCGTGCGGAAACCAAACAAAATATTGCAACAAGTATGGAAGCATTACAAGGATAACGACATTTTGATTGAAGACAGAAAGCCTTTGAGACATTATAAAAAAAAGGTGTCCAAATAACTTTAGGTGAAAGTACCTGCTATTTGAGTCCACACTCTCCAAATAATTATTGTATGATGAAAGACAACGTGTATGTTAAAATTGTTAGATTTAGCAATGGAGACCTCTACGGTAAGCATGTATCGAATATGGAAAATTTTTTCGAGCAGCCGGTTAATTCATTACTGGTGGGAATAGGAAAATATTCAGAAATTAACACCAAAGAAGAAATAATAAATAAAAATGACATTCAGTGCAAATTATTATGCCTGCCATATAAAAATGCCTTTGTCTTACTGCCCATGCTGCATAATTGCTTGTAAAAATTTTAATTTTAATAACAATAAAAGTAATATCAACAAAACTTTATAACAAAATTTTCTAACTCTATAATTTACAAAAACAATTTTTATAATAAGACGTGCCACAAAAAATCTTTCATGTTTCCAATCAAGGTATGTTTTTCCCAAGTTTGTATATCTACCTCAACATTTCCTATCTATCCGGATTTTCAAAAATTGGGTACAATATTGGAATTCTTACCATTTTCAGAAGAACTGCTTAGCAAAATTGAGGAGATGAATACCAGATTTACGGCCAGGTTGGATGCAATAGAACTGAAACAAAATAAACTTGCTGAATTGTTGGCTGAAACGAACGTGTTATTGCGACGAAATCTAGGAATCTGTGGTATTGAGTGGCTGCAGAAATTCCCCCTTAAGTCTGATTAACAAATGACTGAAATGAATGAACAATTAATTGGAGAAAAGCGTGCTGAAATTGTACGAATTCTAAGTAAATTAAGGCCCTACATCACTTTCGAAATCTAAATGGTTTTTTTATTACTTTCATGATTCTCTAAATATTTCGCTAATTTTTTCTCGTCGTGTAATAAATCTACAAAAATGCTGTATTTTTCAATGGTCGAAAGTAGTGTTAGACCTTAATTTAAATGTTGGTTATATCTATATACAATAGCACTCTCTTATTTCTTAGATTTGTAGTATAAGGAAAATTATGGGTGGACAGTTGTCAAATATCGAGGCTGTTTTTTCGAAAGACATCATTTTAAATTATAATTACGACGGAATAAAGGGGAAGAAGCCTTTGAAGACTTTTCAGGCACTAATGGATGGACTGTTTGGTATGCAGAAATATATTTTTTGCAATTTGTATATATAAGTTTCTTCTTAACTTCTTATAAAGCACTTCATTCTTTTACATTATGAAAGTTTTCATCAAAGCGCTGTATTTATTTGCAGAGGCTATTGCTGGCGAAAACAGAAATCAAAGCGAGTTTATTAAAAATATGCGTACAACGCTTAAAATGGCTAAAAATAAACTCCATAAGCAAGAATACAGAGCAAAAAATGTTGCTTAATTTTTAATTTTTTTAATCCACAATTTAATTAATGAATGAATTTTATTTTAATGAATTAATGAAAAAATTTTATTTATAAGAAATGAGTTAACTTTTATTAATAAATGAATTTAATGTATTTAAGAAATTAAAAAAAAAAAGTATTAAACGTCGTGAATACCTTATTCATTTTTTATTTCGATTCGAAGTTTGTAAGGTGAGTGGGAGAGCAAGAGAGTCAAAAACAAGCATTGAGGCAGAAACAGAGCAAACACTAGCAGAGCTGTACTGGCTTTCAGTGAACGCGTACATTGTACAGTACGTGGATCCTTTCTGTCGTCAAAGACGTGGCGAACAGGGCTGCCGTTTTGGTAAAATATTACCAAATTTGGTAAAAAGATTTTGACTTGGTAAAATGGTAAATTTTTTTTTGGTTTGGTAAATTTACAATTGATGAAAAATTAAAATAAATAAAACATTTCAAAAAATGATTGTGTAAAAATTATATCAATCATGCTCATTGTGCAGTACCACCCTTATGATTGAAAATAATCTTTCAAGTAAATACGAGCGCATCAAAATTACACGAATGAACGCAAATCCTGAATGTTAATGCTTAGATCGTCGGCTTAGGTAAGAAATTGATGGATCGCTAAGATGGATTTGAAATTTAAATAAAACACATGCCAAATTATGAAATGGCAAAAAAAAATTTTTTATTTGGTAGATAATTTCATGGCATTTAACACTTAAATATAATTTCGGGCATATGGCTATTTTGCACAAAGGTCATTCTGGAGGTCCAATTTTCGACCACCTTTTCAAGCATTTGAGGGCGTATTTCAGCAATGACACGTTAAATATTGGTTTCCAAAGCGTCAATTGTTGCTGGCTTATCCACATAAACCAATTACTTCACGTATCCCCACAAAAAATAATCAAGTGGCGTCAAATCACACGAACGCGGAGGCCAATTCACCGGTCCATTTCTCGATATAATGTTGTCGTTGAAATGTTCTTTCAATAAGTCGATTGTTTCGCCCGCAGTATGACAAGTGGCACCATCCTGTTGAAACCACATTTCATCCCCATCCATATCTTGAAGATTTGGCAACAAAAATTCATTGATCGTAGTTCTGTATCGATTTCCATTCACGGTAACGCGTCGTCCTTCCTCATTTTTAAAGAAATAAACCCCGATGATTCCACCAGCCCATAGACCGCACCAAACAGTACATTTATCGGGATGCATTGGTAATTCTTGAACGGCGTGTGAATGTAGACCGAAAATTGGTAATAACGTTCTTTATGGTAGTCTAAGACGGACGATTATGTGCACCATAAAATTCACGAAGTGCTCTATAAACATTTTTAATTGAACACTTTTTGAAAATAAATTTCCACGATTTGGAAGCGTTGTTCTGGATTTAACCTATTCATGATGATTTGCCAAACAATACTGAGTGGAGACGTCACTTTAAACTATCATAACAACTCTCAGACAATAGAGCAATCCATATTGAAAAGAAAATTCATAAAAAACACACTTTAAATGTTAATTTAATTAAAATATATGTATAAATATATTGTTTCTTTAACTTAAAAATAAAAGTTTTATGTGTTTGGTAAATTCTTTTTCATTTTGGTAAATGTTTGGATGAAATTTGGTAGAATAAAATGTTTGAGAGTGGCAGCCCTGGTGGCGAAGTTGGAGTAAACGATGAGGGTGAGTGAGTATAGTGGGAGAGTGAGAGAATTGAAAGCATAAAACAAAAAGAGCGAGCGCAATGAGACAGAAATATAGAGCAAACACAAGCAGAGCTGTACTGGCTTTCAGTGAACGCGTACATTATACAGTACGTGGATCCTTTCTGTCTTCGAAGACGAGGCGAAGTTGGAGTAAACGATGAGGGTGAGTGAGTATCAGTGCTGTCACTTTACCACAATTGTGGTAGATCTACCACTTTTTTCGACTTTTTTGACATCTACCACTTTTACCACCCACTATTTGCCTTTTCCCAAAATCTACCACTATTTTATTTCTGTCACAATTTCTATCATCAATCTATTTTTTATAATATTTTACCGAGACAGGAAATGGAGTTTTTTAAATGTGTGATTGGATTTGAATAGTATTGCATTGGAATAAATCATAAAGTCTATGCAAAAAAAAAAAAAAAAATTTGATTTTCAGTTCTTTTTTAATTATCCCGAAATTCTTTTTTTAATTTCGCAGGACTCGAAAACGTTTCCGTAAGTTGCAACTCTTAAAAAGTTTTCAAATTCAATATAACACCTTATTTTGGTGCGCATGAAAACATTGCTTGAAAGTTGCTTATTTTCTGGTTCGCGAACAGCTCTTAACTTGGCTCTTGGCTTGCTCGCGGTTCAGTTTTTACTTTGCATCTCATGATAGACAGTGGGAGTTACGGAAATTTAAAAAAAGGCTGGGGCCACGAGCGTCTAAGAATAGCGAGATCCAATAACGAGATTTTTAAGTTTATCAGTCTTTATGATCCGGTATTCACAATTAAAAATTGATGTAATGCTATTTTTGGAAAATAATTTGAGAACAATTGTTTATCTTTTTTTTCCAATAAAATTTAATGAATGTTAAAATAAAGCTATACCATAATTTTCATGAGATTACTGCAAGTAAGCCCCATTTTTTGAATATAGGAAAAAATCTAAAAAAAAAAAAAAATACACCAATCTAAAAAAAGGAAAAAATCGACCACTAATTTTCTTAATCTACCACTCTTTTCAGACACAATCTACCACTATTTATAATTTCCAAGTGACAGCACTGGTGAGTATAGTGGGAGAGTGAGAGAATTGAAAGCATAAAATAAAAAGAGCGAGCGCAATGAGACAGAAATATAGAGCAAACACAAGCAGAGCTGTACTGGTTTTGAGAGAACGCGTACATTTAACAAGACGTGGATCCCATCCGTCTTCGAAGACTGCGCAAAGTATAGTCTTGCACGTCGTTTTGCTAATTTGTTTGAAAATGTCTTCAAGTACAGCTATGGAAGTGGATCGATCCGTCGTGAATGACGGCTCGAGTGTCTTCAAGACGGCATCAAAGACGGATCGATCCATTCGCTACTGGGTATTTCTTCACTTCTAGGAAATGGAAATATTTCAATGTCTCTTATAATCACAAATATTTATCTCGCACAAAAAAATTCTCATTTATACAGAAAAATTTTTTGAAAATGAAAATTGTTTCATATATTTTGATAAAAAATTCACTATGAGAAGTTTTTTCTTCTATAAAAACAAATTTTTTCTCAAAACTAAAGAGTCTTTTTTCTCTAAAATGGAATTATTTTTATATATTTCTCTTTTTCATAGAAGGTTTTTATCATTTTAAGAGAATTTTAGGATCGCATTTAGAGAAAAGCATTCTCTGGAGCAAGGCCAATACCAACTTTCTCTAAATATGATGCCTTCTTTATCATATTCCGAGAAAATATTTTCTGAGTGCAGTTTGAAAAGTCATTTCGAGAAAAATGCGTTTAAAGTTTTTCTAAACATGCATATAATATGCAATTTTATCTCAAATAAATTCCATTCGATTTTGGGATTGTTTTCGTTCAACTTCGGTTTTGGTCGATACTGTCCTTTGGTTCTTGACTTCGTTTGCCTTCGGCTCATTCCTTGTTTTTTGTCGAAAGAACTTTTAAAAGCATAGGATCTATTTCAGTAACAGATACAAATGCTTGCCAAGTTTCATCAAAATCGGTTCATCCGTTTTGATGTGAATGAGCCGAACATAGTTTATTGAATAAACGCCCTCTAACGGAAGTTTTCTGAAATTTAAATAGCCTCAATTCTGTTGCAGAGTCAAGTTATTTCATGTACCAAATTTTAGTAAAATCAATCAACTCAGTTAGGAGTTATTGAGTCTCAACAATGCACTTCTTAAAGCGCCGTCTTGCGGAAGTTTTTGGAGTTTTTTATTGCCTATGTTTTATTTTGGGAGCAGTTGAACCTTCATACCAAGTGCCATGGAAATCGGTTCAGGCGCTTAGAAGTTATTACAGATTACAGATACGCCCACATAATTCCGCCCACTTTTTACCTATGCTTTATATTGGTTGCAGTTGAACCTTCATACCAAATTTCATTGAAATAGGTCCAGGCGTTTAGGAGTTATTGAGTCTTAAAAATGTACTACTTAAAGCGCCCTCTTGCGTAAGTCTTTGGAATTTTTTGTGGCTTATGTTTTATTTTGGGAGCAGTTGAACCTTCATACCAAATTTCATTGAAATCGGTCCAGGCGTTTAGAAGTTATTATAGAGTGCCACGCCCACATACTTCCGCCCACTTTTTTACACCCCCTATGTTCTTTCTAACTACGAAAGGTACTCGGTGTTCAAATTTCAGCGCAATCGGATAAACGGTGCGTGAGCCTATACGGAACAGACAGACAGACAGACAGACGGACAAACATTTGATTTTATATATAAGATTACTTTAACAGTAACAATAAAAATAAAAATAATATACAAAACGACATATCACAATTTTCTACAATTATTTAACATAAACACGAGAGAGTTGGTAGCGGATCATTGTTTACATTTTGCCTATTCTTAGCTTTCTACTCGTTCGTAGATTTTGTATGAGTTGTGAACTATGTTTTGACCATGATATAATAAAGAGGTACGGTAAAGAGATTCACCACACCGTCTGGTGATTCACCGTGGTGACCGTGGCATACAGGTTAAGTGTGTGGCTTAGCATGCTCGGAGCCCGGGTTCGATCCCCAGCCGCGGCGAAAAGTTTTTTCAATAAAAAGTTTTTCTGATCGGTCACCACCTCTCTGCAGACAATGGCAAACATCAGAGAGTAAATAATGCCATGTAAAGCTTCTTGAGAACATGAACTTTAGCCGTTCGGAGTCGGCATAAAACATGTAGGTCCAGTTCTCGGTCAATTGTGTGCAAACATTTAATAACACACACAACACAATTGATCATAAGAAGCTCGGTCAAAGTCCTTTCAAGGGCTGAAATGGCCAATTTGTTTGTTTGTTTTACACCGTCTACGAAAAAACGCGTGAAAATGAAAATTAGCGATGCCACTTTTTCTTTGAGTTGATAAATGTGGGACAAACTCTTTGAGAGGGAAAAATATGAGGGTAAAAGGGATAAAATAAGAAGAAATGCATTTTTAGACTCGATATCGTTATTAAATCGTTTTTATATAATTTTTAAACTACTTCAGTTTGGGAAATAACGTGAAGAAATATCGATATCGATTTGTAAATAATAAATTGTTCTGAAATTAAAAGTAATTTTATTTCTTTGATGCCAGCAGTATTTATAATTCAATAAACTATGAACTTCATAATATATGAGATGATATTGAGGGTATTCATGAAAAGCGGCAAGCTGATATTTTGGGCAATAAATTATTTTTATCAGATAGATTAGTGAAAGTCCCCTTAAGTTGATTGTGCATTTGAAGAGATAAGTCAGCTGTTATCTTGCAAACAGCAAAAAGTAATAACAATTATTTTTATTGAAATTTTATAAGGCTTAAAAGGATAACGTAAGAACGAATGTGTTAAATAAGAAACGCTTTTATTTTAATTTTAAAGTTTTATTTTTACTAATTTAGAATTGCTCATTAGCTTTTGTTTAGCTTTTTGTATTCTTAATTTTTATTTAAAGATTTTATTCTTGCATGCATTCTAAATCTAATAAATAATTTTTTAACATCGTTTGGCAAGGAAACGTGTATTGTAAACGTGGACTGTATCACAAGGAAACGTGTACTGTATCACAGAATGGATTTTAGCGAATGACTTACCTCATAACATCAGCAAATGTGGAGCAGCGAAAAAGCTGATGCATAATTTTTTAATTACAAAACATGTACTTCCCCGTTTTCTGCCCAAGTAATTCAACAAAATCACTGTGGACAAACATGGATATTTAATGAATGCTTTTTAAGATACGGCAGCACTGATTTTTTTTGATTTGACATTCGTAGACGGTGTGGTGAATCTCTTTACCGTACCTCTTTATTATATCATGGTTTTGACAATCACGGTAAGCTGCTCTCCACCCTGCTATTACTTTGGTTATTATACTATGGTTGGTTCAATTTATTGATGAGAGCGGTATAATGCGTGTAGGCGGGCGACACTTTTCTTTGGATTATAATTCTAAACATCCAATATTACTACCAAAATGTCATATTTTCACCCAGACTCTTCTTACTCATCATCACATTATATATAACCACGCTGGACCACAAACATTGCTTAGTTTTGTTCATCAGTCATTTTGGGCCGATTCACGGAAAGGTTTTTGCTCGTTCCGTCGCACACTGGAGCCAAGTGTGCTCAAAATTAAATTTTGAAATAATGAATTTTTTAAAAAAATAAAAATGCAGTATATTTTCCTGAAATTCATTTTTCAGCTTTGTAACGCTTTTCTGCTGGGAGATATGCGCGCCCAAATATGACACATTTTCATATTTTTTTTTATTTTTCAAAATTCTGAATTTCGAATGAGCAATTGAAGTTCTTACTGTAAGAAAACCGTACAAGGTTTCATGATTTTGCTTTTTGCATTGGTTCAAATGATGCTTCCGTATTATTTCGTAGTATTTATTTTGACAGTATGTGCATCGAAAAATTAATAGTTTTCAAAAAACTAATGTAATCTCAATTTTTTTGCAATCTAATTTTTTAAAGTAATTTTTTTTAAAAAGGCGCAAAGTGCTTTTGAATCTGGCAACATTTTATTTAAACACGATCCTTTGCTATTGAGATTCCGAGTTCAAAAACCAAAAGCACTCTGCGCCTTTTTAAAAAAAATTGTTTTAAAAATTTCACTTCGATTTTAAGTTAACACAAAAACTAATATTTCTTGTTAAATTGATTCTGTTTCATTTCAAACTGTGATTTTTCATTCTATAACTTTAAATAATGAATAAAGAAAGAATTTTGGACACTATAATAATTGAAAAATCTGCACTTATAAAAATAAAGATGTAAAAAATTTTTCTCTTCGCTTTGTTTTATAATATATCAATATAATTACAGTGTATATTTGTCATTTAAAATGGTGTGAGCTGCAAGTGTAGGATATGTAGAATATGTATGATATATAAAGTCTTAAGCCATAATAAAAATAAATATACAAAAACTACTTGACAAGAGTTTTTGACTATCGCCAAATAGATTTCGTTTACCGTTGCTTTTCTTGTAGCAAAACGTTAAAAAATTAATAAAATTCGATTGTGTTACTTAAAATAATTTTTTGAGTGAATGAAGTGTTGATAGTAGTGTTAATAATATAAAAACTTCTTAAAAGTGCATCTTTTTTATACAAAATACTCATCTAGACATGGCAGAATATTACGACCAATCACCTTGTTGCAAAAAAACAACACAGTTTGGAGTTGGTGAGTACAATTAAAATTACACATTTATTACACTCTATGATTATTTGCAATGTTTTTTTTTACAATAACTTTTTGGGAAACAAGACTTCGAGAACAAAGTCGTAGTAAAGAGACGTGATATGTGCCATGTAATATTCCAAAGCAAAACAGTAAAACTTGTTGGTAAATTTGAAGACTTGCTTCAGTTTTTAATCGCAAAAAAATTTGTTGGAAAAAATAATTTGAATCCTGCTTTCAAAAATTTTAAAAATCAATTTACTAACAAATGTGAATCAAGCAATAGAAAAATAGAACGATTTTATATAAAGGAAAATACTTGGATAAACAGCGATTGCTTATTCGATAAAGCAAAAAGAAGGTTAAATGTTGGTAGACCAACAACGAAGTTTTCTGAGAATAGCCACCAATCTAAACGAAGGAAAACATCAGCGGTATGTGAAATGTACAATTGTGCAACTGTAAATTAAAACTTTGATTTTTTTTTAGTTACGATCACAGTATTCATCCCATGAACTCCTGTATGCTGCTCAAATGAAGTTGAGGGCTTCTGGAAAATCATTGGCAGCAGATGAAATAAAAAAAAATTGCTCGTACTAATGTTCCTGATGAAGATTTTCACATCGTTTGTGTAAAAAAATTAACGCCATCTGATGCTATATCCTTAATAATAGAGTCACAGCTTTCCAGAAAGCAATACAATAACATTCGAAGATATGTTGCTGAAGTGTTTCCTTCGTACAAAAGCATTCAAAGTGAAAAGAAAAAATGTTACCCACAAAGCGTAAAAGTTTCTGAAAGAGAAGCTGATGTACCTTTACAAAATTTGCTAGACCTTCTCGTTTACTTGAAGTTCAGAAAGACGTGTTAAGCAATATTTCGACATCTGATTTTGTCTTATTCAAAATGGGGGTTTGATGGCAGTAGTGGGCACACTCAGTATATGCAAAAATTTATAGATAAAAAAGCTGATGACAAATATATATTTTTAACGTCTATAGTTCCATTGCGTTTAGCTGATAGAGATCATCAAAGTGTTGTATGGCAAAATCCTCGTCCTTCATCAACGAGGTTTTGTAGGCCAATTAAGCTGCAGTATAAAAAAGAATCAGAAGATTTAGTTAAGTATGAAAAAAATTATATTGATTCTCAAATTAATTGCTTAGAGCCAACCACTGTAGTTTTCGATGACCGTATTTACACTGTTGAACACAAGCTATTGTTCACAATGGTAGATGGTAAAGTTTGCAATTCCCTCTCTGATACCAAATCAGCACTAGTGTGCTATTTGTGCGGAGCCAAAAGCAAGGAATTCAACGATATCGATAATATGATATCGAGACCTGTCAATGATGAATTCCTTTCTTTTGGCTTATCCGTCTTACATTCATGGATAAGACTTTTTGAGTGTTTGTTGCACATTGGTTACAAACTTCCAGTAAAGTTGTGGAGGGTAAATAAAGAGAACAAGCACATAATCGAAGCAAATAAGCAAAAAATTCAAGCTGCTGTTTATAACAAAATGTCCCTTATTATTGACAAGCCTAAGCCAGGCTTTGGAAACACTAATAACGGCAATGTGGCCCGAATTTTCTTCCAAAACTATGAAATAAGTTCGGAAATAATTGGTGTGCACAAAAATTTGATAAAACGACTTTATATAAATACAAATTATAAGTTCTGGTTTCAAAATTAATGTAGCAAAATTTAATGATTTCTGTATAGAGACAGCAAAATTATACACAAAATTATACCCGTGGTATCCGATGTCAACCACACTTCATAAAATTTTAATTCACGGGGGTAAAATAGTTAGCGAAGCTTTACTTCCCATTGGACAGTTAAGTGAGGAGGCCTTAGAATGTTCCAACAAGGATGACTTTAATGACTTTAAAAACTTTAGGGAACATTACAGCAGGAAGACAAGCCGCGTTGACAACTTAGAAGATGTTTTCAATAGATTATTATTTTTTTCAGATCCTCTGATTACTTGCTCGCGATTGTTTCCAGTAGTGACAAACTGTAGATCGTTTTTTGCTGAAGTAATGGAGTTATTGGAACCTGAAGAAAATAAGATAAGTTTAACTTGGCTTGGATTGGATATGGAGTCCGAATGTGAGGAATAATTTCTGTTTATTTAATTATAGTTAAGTTTTCCACAAAAATAAAAAACATACATATATATAACTATTTCTTACATTACTTCCTTTTTGTTATTATTATTTTTTCATTACTTTTTTACTTTCAAATACAATGTGTTCTATATTAAAATGTAAAACTCATTATCTCTTTTGTAACTTAAACTGGCTATATAATCTTAGCTCTTGAAATTAAAATTTGCTAAATATATTATAACTTAAACTCACTTATTTCTTAAATAAATCTAAAAATATTTCAATCTACATTAAACTAAAAGTTTCATACGTTTGTTTTTGTTATCTCTACATGTTATTCTGTGTTAGTTGGCTAAAGCAAGGCTAATTCTGTAAGGTTAATTGTTAAAAATTCGTATGGATTATGTAATCAAAATCGATTGGTTAAAGTTTTTACACAAAAAGTTTTTTATTTTGCTTAATAAAATGTATTCAATTAAGTTTTGTGTAAGATTTTAAATCAAAAAAATTGGTCACTAATGGGTTAAAACATGGTCCTCAATGGGTTAATTTACCAAAAATTGCAGCAAAAGCATAGATCAAGCGAGTTTGATGGAAAGAAAAGTATTTTAGAATTTTGAGCACCCACTTATATGGGGCGGCCCCTGTGTGCGTCGTTCATAACTGCGTTCGATGTTCTAGAGCGCAACCATTAAAAAACGATCAGCTGATGGCGGATTTGCCTGAACATCGAGTGCAACAAACAAAACCTTTCAATGTTGTTGGCGTAGATTTTTGCGACCTTTTTTTATTCATTTTCGTCGTCGCGGCACCTCTCCAGTAAAATCCTACGTAGCAGTTTTCATATGCTTTATTTTATAACCAAATCGATTCAAATCGTGAGGTTATTTACAGCGACTAATTTTATTGGCGCACGCAATGAATTACATGAATTGTATGAAATGTTCCGCAAACAACAAATACAGGATGAGATAAGCAGTGCGTATGCCCATAACGGTATCATTTGGAAAAATATACCTCCGCGGTTGCCCCACTTTGGGGGACTGTGAGAGGCAGCAGTCAAATCTTTTTAGTTCCACCTGAAACGAGTATCAGATAGTTATACTTTGACATTTCCTGAATTAAATACTTTTATAATTCAAATTGAATCTGTTCTTAATTCTAGGCCAATCACGGCAGTTCCAGAAAATCCAAATGATATACCCGCTTTGACTCCTGGTCACTTCATAATCGGAACTGCACTTAATGCTATTCCTGAGCCAGATGTGAAATACGCTACTAATGTCAACAGCCTGAAGCGCAATCAACAAATGCAATGGTATATCCAACAATTCTGGGACCGTTGGCACAAAGAATACTTGCAGAGCCTGCAAGCTCGCCCCAAATGGTCAACGAAAGGGAATACGTTTTCTATTGGTGATGTTGTCATACTACAAGAAGAAAATATACCACCCCTTCAGTGGAAGCTAGGCCGTATCATCCAAATACACCCGGGAAGAGATGGTATCGTTAAGGTAATTACATTAAAAACATCAAACGGTGAAGTTCAGCGTGCTACAGCCAAGATAAGAAAGCTTCCTGTTGAGGGAGCTTCACCCCTTCAAGGGGGGAGAATGTTGAAGACCAAAATTAAATATATAAAAGAACTTAAATTAATTTGCTTGAAATTCAACCTTTTTATTCTCATTTATTTAAATACTTGGCTTTGCTAAACTTAATACTTTTTCACCTCAATATTTTTCATTATTTCATAAACACTCTTTGCATGTTATATGACTAGAGAGCGGATTTTTATGCAAAAGCATATGCAAGAAATATGCAAAATATATGCAGATGATATGCAATTTATATGCAAAAAAATTTTAATAAATAAAAATAATTAATTGGATTTTAGTCGGATTGAGGGCTTTGCCCGGGTTTTCCCAAATCATTTCTATGACCGAATGTGACTTAATAAAGACGAAGGGCCAACCGACCTAAAGGATGAATGCAATTTTGAATGTTCGGTGATTCGGAATCAGTGGTAGTTGAACTCGTGATGTTAAGATTGATAGTTAAAAGCGTATTGCACTTAGCAACTGCCACTGTTTGAATTGCACATGTATGTAAACAAATTGTTTTTCTGAAATAAAATACATTTTGTAACAACTAAAGGGTGTTTTTTTAGAGGTATAGAACTTTGAGTTGGCAACACTGTTTTAACTGGCAGTCATTTTCAGCTGATATTTCGTCAGCTGTCAAGTGATTTGTGTTTACTTTGGTTTGGCATTTCAACATGAAAAGACTGACGCCTAAAGAACGCTTCCAAATTGTGCAAATTTATTTTGAAAATAATGGTCCTGTTCGAAATACGTATCGCACACTTCCATTTTACGGTCAACATAATCGTCCATCGGAGCAATTAATTCGAATCACTTTGGACCGTTTTCGCACCACGCTTACTCTAAATGATAATGCGCATCCACAGAGACGTTGTACAATTCATACAGAAGAAACATTGCTGGTTTAGAGCGTGACATGGAGGAAGACCCGAATCAGTCTATCCGCCATCGTGCACAGGAATTGGATATGTGTCTATCCGCTTTATGTAAGATTTTGCGGAAAAATTTTGGTTTGCGTGCTTACAAAATCCAACTCGTTCAAGAATTGAAGCCACACGATAACCTAGCAAGGCGTAGATTCGGCCCAAAACAAGATTGGTGTTGATCCCGATTTTTATATTTGATTTTTATTTTTAAATTTTTTTAGCGATGAAGCTCACTTTTGGTTGAAGATAATCTCAAGTGTATGTTGAGACACCGTTACATCCACACTCTAAAAACTGATGGCAATATCGTGTAATATTACAGCAATAATTGCTGTGAAATTTCACGCATTTATTGACGGTTTTTCGAAAATATCTCTCAAAGCAGCGAGCTTTTTCAATTTAGCTAAAATGAAGCGTATTTTATCGCTAGTTTAGCGTGTTTTCGCTCAGAAAATCTTGATGACCAGATAGTTTTTGGAAAAAGCGCGAACTACAAAATTTTTATCACCCAAAAATCGCCCAATTTTTCAGTTTTTAATATTTTGTAGCCCAAAAAAGCGCAAATTTGGGGAATCTTATAAACTCATTTTTAAAACAAATTTTCAGTTTATATTTGTATGTATTGAAAACATACAATGTGTTAAGTAGAAATAACATAAATTAAACATTTCTCTTAACAAAAAAACAATTCGAAGAAATTAACATTAAATAAATAAATTTTTCTTTTAAACACAAATAATTAAAACAAATCAAAAGTTTCCTGAAGAAGATATTCAATATCTTCTTAGCTTTCATCAACTTCCTCTTCATCTATTTCTTTTTTTTTTCATATATAGAGCTATTGCACTTAGAAATCATATTTTCTGTTATTGGAAGAGTCTTGCAGCAAACGTTTAAGGCTTTCATGACATTTTATTCGTATAATAAACGAAAGGGATTCCAACCAGTGCTGTCACTTGAAAATTATAAATAGTGGTAGATTGTGTCTGAAAAGAGTGGTAGATTAAGAAAATAAGTGGTAGAGTTTTTCAATCTTAAAAAATTGGGGCTTACATGCCGTAATCTCATAAAAATTTATGGTATAGCTTTAATTTGACATTAATTAAATTTTATGGAAAAAAAAACAAGTTCTCAAATTATTTTCCAAAAATAGCATTACATCAATTTTCAATTGTGATAAAAGCATTATAAAGACTATTAAACGTAATAATCTCGCAATTGGATCGAACTTAAGCTTATTTGTATAAATTTTTAGACGCTCGTGGCCCAAGCCGGTTTTTTCAATTTCCGTTACTCCCGCTGCCAATTATGAGCTGCAAAGTACAAACCGAACCACGAGAACGCCCAGACCCAAGTCAGAAGCTGCTCGCGAACCAGAAAATTAGCAATTTTCAAGCAAAGTTTTCATGCGCACCAAAAATATTGTTAGCTTAGGTGTTTATAGAATTTAAAAATTTTAATAGAGCTATAACTTCTAGATTTTTCTTTTCTCAACGAAAAATTCTGCTCTCTGAAGATCCAGAACTTTTTCTATTTTGACCTGAACCCACAGAGTTCTGACCTGTTTTTAGCTGAGCATAGATCACAAAAAAAGCAAAATTTTTCAAAGTTTTCAAGTGTGCCTTTTTAAAAAACTCCAAAAAAAATTTATGATTATAAACATTTAAAACTTCAAATTCAAAAATGTTTTCTCGCTAGAAAAAATATGATTTTTTTTATAAAAGAATTTTGACGTTTTTGTTAGTTAGGTTAACTATTTTCCACATATGTATGTCATTTATTTTGTTTATTCCGTTGGTTGCATTTGAAGTCAAGCGCTGATTATAATAGACGAAACGGAACGTAGGCAAGTGTCAGCGTAGCGGGATGAAACGCTTTCAAACGAAGTGACGATTATAATAGAAACGGAATAAATCGTTAAAGTCGTCAAATAAACATAAGCAAACATTGAAAAACATCAATCTTCCTTTCTTTTAACTTCATTTCGAAAAATTGAGTTCAAAATACATATGAATTCATTATAAAAAAGAGGCGTCAGAAAATCAAATTAGAAGATATTTGTTTAAGCATTTGTCAAAAGCATTTGTTTATTCTCGACGGAACGGAACGCAACGCAAAAATCAAAATCTATAGATCTCAACGTCGCGTGCCGTTCCATTCCGTCTTATTATAATCGCTCACATAAGAAGTTCATGTAATAGATTGCAAAGAGACATTTCTCAACGTTCTACAACGTTCCGTTTCGTCTATTATAATCAGCGCTTCAGAATTTTTCGAACCGTCGAAGTAGAGAGTGCAGAAATTCTGCATTTTTTCTACTTTTAAGGTAAAAATTATAGAAAAATGAACACGATTCAATTTCAGAGTTCAGAATTTTATTTCAGAAAAGAACGAACAATTTAAAAAAAAAAAAGTCGCGTGTAGCAACGTACACGTGTCAGAAGTGAAACTTCTTTAACAGTAAGAAATAAGAGAGATTTAAGTGTGAAATAGAGAGTATCTGAAAAGAAATTCAATCAATACGAAATGGAATAATAATTTGTTGGTTCAATATTTGCATCCAGGGACCGTACCAAATATGGTTTTTGTCGAAAGTGTCACATATTAACTTTTATCTCTTAATTTTTATTTTTTCCGACAAAAATAACAGTCTTTTGTGCCTTATAGTTTTTTTGGGTAAAAATAACAGTTATTTTCTGCCGTTTATTTTTCGGTCAAAAATATTAAATATATATCAGGTAATTTATATTTGTTCAAGTCATTTTACCGATAAAAAAATTTGGATATTATTATTTTCATCTCATCGGTGAGACATTTTACACATGGTGTCAACAGTTCAATCTGTCAAGCGGCCTTTAAGAAAACACAAATTTCTTGATATTTTTGACCGAAAAAATTACAGTCACAAAATAACTACTATTTTTGACCGATAAAATAAAAGTCAAAAGTAACCTTTATTTTTCCTCGAAATATACTAGGCAAGAAATTAACTTTTAAAGAATCAGTTTCAAATTTAAAAGCGACTTAATATTCGTGAGGCTGAGGACATTTGTAACATAATGGTTACATAATATTTGAAAAAGTCTTTCGACCAATTGCGGAAAAAATTCAAAATTTTTTTTGAGAAAAAAAACGCTATTAGGTTTTCGTGTCCTGCGAAATTAAAAATATTTCTGGATAACTGAAAAAAAAACTGGAAAACTAATTATTATTATTTTTTTTCATGGATTTTATGATTAATAATATAAAACAATTCAAATTCAAATACAATTCAAATCCAATCACATATTTAAAAAAATTCCATTTCCTGTTTTGGTAAAATATACTTTAAATTTAATTATAGAAACAAATAACAGCAATTATTTTTTAAAAATAGTTTAAAATTATAGAAATTATGACAGAAATAAAATTGTGGTAGATTTTGGGAAAAGGTAAATAGAGGGTGGTAAAAGTGGTAGAAATCAAAAAAGTCGTCATCATTAAAAAACATCATACGATTTCTCATTTTCGTTTTAGTAGTATTCATCACAGAAAATACTCTTTCTACAAAAGCGTTTGAGTGAGGCAGCGATAGTAAAATAAATGCTAACTAAGAAATATTTTCCAGCATTTTGCCTCCCGCAGCATTTCTTTAATCGTTCGCTTTCAACCAAAATTCTTCGGTATCTGACGGAATATTTCTTTTCAAAAATATCTTTCGATGGAATAACCAATAGAGAATCGTATTCTAGTTCTGCACGTCTCTCCAACTGACTTAAATAATGAAGAGGAAGTTCAGAAAACGGTTTTCTAAAGTGGTTTAAACATT
The DNA here is from genome assembly GCA_958299015.1 of Tetanocera ferruginea. Lineage (NCBI taxonomy): Eukaryota > Metazoa > Arthropoda > Insecta > Diptera > Sciomyzidae > Tetanocera > Tetanocera ferruginea. The sequence goes on from OY282643.1 coordinate 78,581,146, forward strand.
TCTGAAATGAATGGAATGACTGAATATATATAATTTTTTTCACGAATCTTCTCACAAAAGTCGCCCAAAAAAGCGCGGGGCGCTTTTTAAATAAAAATAAGCGCAAAATTATAAAAAAGATCGCCCAATCTGGACACACTGTATAACAGTGGGTTTTCGCTCATTTCGCTCTCACTATTAATTAATATTTTTAGCAAATACATTTTTTTACTTCAGTTAGTTATGATCCTCACATGGAATAACATCAATGTTTTTTGATGCTATTCCATGTAATGATAAAAACAAGCAAATGAATGTGTTTGAATGTTGATTATTTACTAATAACTCCATTGTTAATTAATAAGTAATCAATATAACAACAAGCAGGATAAATAACACGCATTTTCAGCGTATTATTTATCAATGAACTCTATTCAAAAGAGCGACAAAGAAAAATTGTAGGAGAGATTTAAGAGTGAGAGAAAGAGGAGTGAGAGAGAATATTTCTTAATTTGTGCTGCGGGATTTTACTACAATAATTGCTGTTAAAGTGTTGCCAGCAATAATTGTAGTGAAATCTCGCCATTTTTTCTTAGAGTGCAGATAAACTGATTGTTTGGTTTGCTTCATGGTTTGGTGGAATCATTGGTCCGTACTTCTTTAAAAAAGATGCTAACCAGAACGTTAAAGTCAATGGTGACCGCTATAGAGCCATTATTACTGACTTTTTCGTTCTTCAATTGAACAACCATGATGCGCAGGAGCTGTGGTTTGTGGAGCAACAAGACGGCGCAACATGTCAGACAGCTCGTGCCACAATTGATTAACTGAAGGAAATGTTTGGTATCCGCATAATTTCACGTTCCGGATCCGTGAATTGGCCTCCAAGATCGTCCTATTTAACGCCGCTGGACTTTTTTCTTTGGGGATATGTGAAGTCTAGTCTTCGCCGATAATTTTGTGCAATTAAATTTGATTTTATGCAATATATATGCAATTTTTGCAATTAGTATGCAAAAATATGCAATATATGCAAAATGTGAAAATATCCAAAACATTTATAGTGCTAATCGTAGGTTCAGGTAAAGTATGCATTTGCATAAAAATCTGCTCTCTGTTTATGACATTTCTTAAGTCAGTTGTTCTTATTTACGTTTCTCTCACTTCCCTTCTTAATCAAATAAACATACTTATAGAATTTTGTAGGCAACAAGCGTGTGTTATCCACATTTTTCTCGCTAATTATCTTGGGGATTAAAAAAGCTTAATCCTCCGATTAACAGAGACCATACAATTAATTAATCTTTTCTCAAAATATGAGGTAAAATAATTTATTTTTGTAAAAGCAGAAAAACTCTAATTGGCAATATTATTTTCTATTTTTAAAAAAATTAGTAAAATTCAAAACTAATTTATTTGAAGGAAATAACTTTATATCTTCAATCATTTAAAAGTTATAGCCTCGAACTTATTTTTACCGTCTCGCTTATTCTGCATATCTTATATATTAATACGTGAGCATTAAAGTTTGTCGTACGCTTTTTTGGTATTAATTAAAACTCAAAATAATTGAAACTTATATCATTTGAAAGGTTTTGTTGTCCAGATGTGCAGAATGTATATATAAATGATATATCTGATAGAGGGGGTTCCCAACCTTCTAAGAGAGAAATTAAATTTTTGAGAAAAAATCTGCTCTTTGATTGATATGAAATTTGGTTGGAGGAGAGTTCTTAAGTCGCTCGAAAAAAGTAACAATTTCTTAAAAAATTGTAGTTTTATGCATTCATCAATTGTTAAATTTGTAAAAAAATGTTTTTTGAACTCAAAAATTTGACTTTCCATGTGAATATCTTGGTCGGATTTTAACGGTTTTTAAATTTTTTTCATTTTTTCTAAAAGTTTGATAAATTTTCTTTTAAATGTGTTAAAAATTACAGCAAAATTCTAACCAAAAGTATTTTTAATGAATTTTCTTAATATTGTCGTTAGTTATTTAGCGTGTGTTTCAACCAAATGCCAAGAGAGAGAAAAAAACTGTCTCAAATTGAATGTTCTAAATTGGGAAGCCAATATCTCCGCCATCTGTGAATAGATTTTATTTATTTCTTTTTTGTATTTAAGTCTTATCAGTTAACTTAAAAAAACTTTTGAAAATAATACCGTTTTTTGTTTGTTTATATTTAAATTATTCATTTTAAAAAAAGACTATAAAATTTGATTTATTCTAAAAATATGAGGTAAAATTGATTTTTGTTGTAAAAAAACCAAAAACTGAAAATTGCATTTTTTATTTTCTTTCAAAGTCTATACCGAATTTACGGTGAATTTATTTTGTCTTGACACTAAATTAATAAACTGTCCGTGCCATCAAAAAATCAAGGCTACCCCCTATGATTTTTTTTAAAAAATTAAATTTTTTTTATATGTTGTTTTTCTGTTTTTGAAAGAAATAATTAAATAAATAAATAATTTTTCTGAAGAAAATTGCTTAATATCTCCAATCAATGAAAAGTTATAGCCCCGAACTTATTTTGATCATCTCGCATATATTTATAAATAGGCAATCAATAAATTGGTCGAATTTCGACCCCAGGCGATACTAGTATTTATAAATAGGCAATCAATAAATTGGTCGAATTTCGATCCCGGGTGATATAAGTTTATATAAACATGGAGGAAATCACCAGAGTTTGGCTTAAAGGCGATATTTTAAATACTCATTACTTCATTACCACATTAAGGTACTATTACAGGGTGTAAAAAATGAAAAATATTTTTTTTTTTTTTAGAATCTGGTTCCCTAAGGTCTTAAGAATATGTGTACGAAATTTGGAAAAAAATATAATATAAAAAAAAGATATAATATACATTATATTCGTGTGTCACGCATTTATTCATATATTATCGTATTATATATATATTATCAAGTTTTTTCGAATTGGTTTCTAAGATATCTCGAGTTCTGCTTGATCGATTTCGATGAAACTTGATTTATTGTGATCTTCATAGACTCTGTTAAGCACTCTACCTATAAAAAGCAGAGAAAATTTTATATATTGTTTTTTACGGCTAAGAATTTCTGCCAAAAAGAGGGGTTTTTTGTAAATTTGTTTTTCAACGCATGCCATTTTTTTGTTTTTTATTTGATTTTTTATTTGCGTAGGTAGAGTGCTCAACTACAACCCTTTACTGAAGAATTCACTTTGATTTTTTACTTTCCGACGCCTTGGAAATGCTGGAGACGAGAAACCAACTTACAACCTTTTTTTAAACACGCCAACTTCAACGACCTCTAGAAAAGAAACAACATATACAAAAACAAAAAAAAATTTTTTTATTATCTTCAACTTTAACTGTACATAATGTAAATAAATTTGTTTTGAATAATTTTATAATACTATGTAAAAAAAATTAATAAAAAAGGTGTTGTTTTTAATAGCTTCACACTGTAGTAGTACCTTAAGGGCTGTTTTCACAATGTCCGGTAAGCGCAGCTCTTAACCAGCAGTTAGCTAACCGTACAATAGCTAAAATAACAATAAATAGCTAATGTTTTACTTTTACTTTCTTTGTCATTTTGTGCCGTGAAAAGTGCAAATTTAAACAAAAATTAATATGCAAATATAGACTATTCAATTAATCAATAAATTTAATTAAAATGATTAATAATACAATACAGCTATACAAGCTTTTCAGTATTTTTTCCAGTTTAATGTTGTATTTCATCCAATATTAAGAGAAAACAACTGCTGTTGGACAAACGAAATTTTCTAATGAATACATGTGTCGTCATACTCTTCAGCATAATCACATCTATTTGCATATGTACTTTACCTATTTAGGTTCAAACTTCGATTTAAAGTTTGATTTTATTCATTTTAGTGGATTTATAATATGTATAAAATTGTTAACTATACTTAGCTGTTCTTCTGATTAGCATTTAACCGGAAATTCAACTTGCTGTTAACCTTAACCGAAAGATAAGGCTTAAGCGAACATTGAGAAAATGCTTTTTTGCTAACCGCTGGCACAGAGAGTTATAATATACTCTCTGTGCCGCTGGTTAAAGTTCCGATTAGCGCTTAACCGGACATTGTGAAAACGGCCCTAAGAAAAAGAAAAACTTTACACTCGCCCTGTTATCGATTTTTTTAAAATGTTAACTTATTTAAGCATTGCCAACTACTTCAAAAAATTTATCTGAAGATATATTTTCATTATACTTTTGACGTAGAATTGTGACGTCTCACAGCGCGGTTTGTATGGGTTCTCTACTCAACGTTAACAGGGTAATCCCATAAGATTTAACTCATGAAAAAAATTACTTGCATCATATTTCGTTTTGTGCTATTACCCAATAGATGTCGCTATCTGTTCGGCTGACATGATAGAGAACTTGGTTCTCTACTCATGGCATTGGCAGCATTGGTTCTTTACTCAACATCAACAGGGTGATCCGATTAGATTTAACTCATGAAAAATTGACGTGCATCTTATTTCGTTTTGAGCTATTACACAATAGATGGCGCTATATGTTCGGCTGACTTGATGTATGCATTTAACGATCGTTGGTTATTGCGTCTAGTAGAAAGTAGCAGAACTAAATATGTGAAATGAGCAATCCATTGTTAATTTAAGAAATGAACCAGGTTTCGTTCTGGGTAAATATTGTTTTTGTTTTCAATGCAAATTTATTTGGATGATCAAACATATACATTAGGCCGTATTGAAAAATTTAGATCGTATTCTTAGAGGTCTCAAAAGTTTCATGTGGTTGTTAAGATCACCAAAAAAAATTTTATAAAAAATAAAGGACATCTTCTTGCCCCGCAAGGACTAAGTTGTTTTTTGGAAAAAACAATAAAAAATAACGATCTTAAAATGCTTTGATTTTTTTAAGAAAAACCACACATGTCTTAAAGCAAAAGTAATAATGCAGTTTAACTAACAATTTCTTGCCACACCGGTGCTACTCATGATTTTTACCAACAGATCCTGTATGAAGGATATTCGAAGCGAAATTTGTACTTGGGATAGCACAATACTTTTGATTGTAAGCATTAGTTATAAATTTTGATGATACTGTTGATGTGATAGTGTTGATGTATTCTATCAATATCATGAATTAATAATTTTCATAGTTTTTGCATTTGTATTCTCTGTCTTTAGAGAAATGTATACTAGAACGCAATTTTTTAACTTTTTCAAAAAAATGAATATAAGATTTTATGTCAAGTGATTCAGAAGTGGTGTCGAAGAAAATCTTCTTAATTTGAGTTTTTTGAAAATTTCTGAACATGATACTGCCAAAAATATTTATTTAATATATCAGCCACGATTTTTGTTTTCTCTTTCGATATTTTAAAAAAAGTTATTTCCTAGCATCAAATTTCTTAATTTGAGTTATGTCCCCTTTATGGTTATAATTTCATTAAAACACATTTTAAAAACAATTGTTTAGTCTTTTGAGACCAACTGAATGGCATAAAATGTATTTTAACGATATTATAACCATAAAGCAGATTAACTCAAATTGAGAAATTTGATGGTACGAAGTAAAATTTTTTTAAGTATTAAAATATAAAAAAAAATCGTGGTCTAAGCCTGGCGTATTAAGTACATATTTTAAGGTAGGGTCATGTACAGAAATATTTGAAAAATCCAAATAAAAGAAATTATCTTCGACACCACTTCTTATAACCGTGATATAAAATCTAATATTAATTTTTTGAAAAAGTTAAAAAATTGCGTTCTAGTATACATTTTTCTAAAAGAAGATAATTAATATGATAAAACTATGCAAATTATTAATTCATCATATTTAAGTAATACGCCAATACTATAATCAATGCCATCAAAATTTAGACTCAATGGTTACAATCAAAAGTTATATGCCATCTCGAGTATAACTTTCGCTTCGAATATCCTTCAAACAGGATACTGTGATTAAAGAGTATCATCGTGTTCGGTAAGATATTGCTTGTTAAACTGCATTTAAATTTTTTCCTTTAGACAAATGTAGTTTTTTTTACAAAAATCAAAGCATTTTAAGATCGTTTTTTTTACTGTTTTTCTCAAAAAACAACTTTGTCCTTGCGGGGCAGGAAGATGTCCTTTTATTTTCATAAAATTTTTTTTGGTAGATCTTGATAACCACATGAAACTTTTGAGACCTCTTAGAATGTGAAATTCGAAAAAAAAAGTGTAATTCGATACGCCCTAATATACATCCCATTACTGATTTTAGTGTAGCTCGCAAACTATACATCGCATACAGACGAAAGTGGCACCCGTTCAGTCAAATGGCCATTGAAGGCCATTTGCTCAGCTTGAGGTATAGCCTCCACCCGATTTCTTGAAAAATCGGGGCATTAAGTTTATTTAAAATTAAATTGAAGTGAAATTGAGTGTAGCTGGCAAACTATACATCAGACAGAGACGACAGTGGCACCAATGAAAAGGACAATCGCTTAGCCTTCTTTTCAACTAAGTCAATGAACTCAACCTTTCAAACTTAACAAAATGATTGAAAGAATTTGACATTTTGCTTGTTTCTTTTGCTTGCTCTACTTATCTTGCTTACTTTGAACCTTTTCTGTGTTTTGGTCTCGAAGAGAAGTCCATCACTTGAGTGTTATTAATTTATTAATTAGTTTTCGGAAGATACATAAAAAATATGTGTAAAAAGACAAAACAATCGGACTAAAGCAGAAAAGGTTACTATTTAAACGGAATTTTACGTCTACGCTTACGATACTATCGAAACTGTTTCTTTTTTTTTTATTGAGGATCTCTTAATTTTTTTTGTGTAAAGGTAGCAGTAAAAAAATTGCAAAACTTGATCAACAATTTTATACAAGTTCTTATAAACACTGAGAGAAAAACATACTTTTAAATAAAGTACATTTTAAAACAGAAATTTAATGCCTTTGCGTTTCTGCAAAACAAGTGTGTCTTATTTCCAACAACAAACTCCTTTCTCTTTCTATAATTTTTTATAATTATTATTTAGACAATGACATTTTTGAATTTTTTGATTTGGGTTTACAAATATCGAACATACGATAATATTCAAACTAATTATTTATTTCAATATTTGATTTTAAAATATCTAAAATGAAAACTTCATCAAAATTATGATTTAAAATACTTGTTTCAAATTTAAAATTTTTGTTTCAAATTTTTTTTAAATAAATGAATATAAACTTAAAAGGATTACTCTGAAAATATATACAAAAACATTGTTTTTTAAACAAAAACTTTTGTTTTAAATTTAACTTTAAAATCGATTGTGTTTTACTTAAATGAAATTGTTTCAAGCTCTATGTCAAAAACAAGTTCGTATGATATGACAACGCAATTTCATTTGTATTTAACACGTATTTCGCTCAGTGAACAATGAAACGGGACTTATTTGGGACAAAATGGTTAATACGGGACTCTCCCAGAAAATGAAAAAAATAATTATATATAATTAGTAAAATAATAAGTAGACCTCGGATTTTGCATATTTGCATATTTTAAGATAGGATTAAGATAGGTAAATTCTGATGACACCAAAGTTCGTTTCATGGAAAATAGAGTGGAAAACGAAATGCATATTTTAAATTTTTTTGCATATTTGCATAAAATGCATATGCATACTATATGCCAAAAATATGCAAACTATGCAAAATATATGCAACATATGCAAAACATATGCAAAAACTTCCTATTTAAACAAATCGAAAAATAATATAAAAGCTACTCAGAGGATAGTATACGTATTGAAATTTTATAAATTGTCAGATATTAAAGCAGAGCAAATTATACGTAATACATACGATATTTTATAGGTTTACAAATTATTCAATATAATTGGTATGACAACACATAACCATAATTTTTTCGAAATTATTAATTAAGAGCCTTTGGCGTTTCTCTCCAAAAACCATTTTGTAAGCGGAAAAGCTTCTTTCAACGTCACAGGAAATAATTGCAGCAAATTTATATTTAATAGTTTTTTTTTAATTTGTGACGGTTTCAAGTCCAGACACATCTTCATCTTTGAGATTTAATATATTATTTATTTTTGAAATGATATTAGAATGTGGATTTATTTTCAAAATGGCTTAAAATATCTTTGTTAAATCCAATCCAAAATCACCAGTTATGTTGTGAACTACATTTTTAGCTTCGTTAAATAAATTCATTGAACTTGCTAATGGTAGACCCTGCACTTCCAAGGAAGTTAATTTTTCGGCAACTCTCTCGAAATTCGATTTTTTATATATAATTCGATTTTTTATATATAAAATCCCAAGATATAGTTGGGGATTTTTTAACCAGCTCCTTTGCTTGCTTTATAGATTCAGCATCTTGCAGCATATGCATCATCAATGCATATCGTCGTTGTCCAACAATAATGGGTCATCCAAAATAATTTGGAAATTAAGTCAAAGGTAAAATATTAAAATATTAATTACTTTAAGGGCCGATTAAAGTTTTTTGTCGACCAAAAATAAATTTTATGTTTTTCTTCATTTAGTAACGCGATGGTAAAGCGTTGGAAAGCAAAGTAAAGTGGTACATATACATTATATATTCTTCTGCATTGCTCGCAGTTTAATATTTAACGATTGGAATTCAATATTTTGATGAAATTCGTTTGCATATATTTTGCATATTTTTTGCATATGTTGCATATATTTTGCATATTTGTGGCATATTTTTTTGAATATTTTTTGCATATATTTTGCATATTTTCGATATGCTTTACAATTTGTTCTATTTGAACGATAAAACGTCTAGATAGAAAGTTTGGTATCAATCTGATCAAAAATATGAGAGTATGCAAAATCCGAGGTCTAATAATAAGTATTAAAAAAATAATTTTGCTAAAACACTGAACTGTCCCGGGTAATACGAGACGAATGGTCACTGCATGTATACACTCATTGTGAAGAAAACGAATATTGTGCAGTGTTCGCTTTCATTTGCGTTTGTTTTCAAATAACTGCACACCAGATTGAAAGCTACTTTGAAAAGCTACATATGCTCGGTTATAGTATACAGTGTACAGCCTGCAGTAGCACAAATAAATGCATTCATGCAGATGTCTAATTTTCACTTCTCATTGTGTGCCGTCCTCTTGACTGTATCGTCAAAAAATATATTTTCATTCCGTATCACTCTCAAACAATGTCTTGTCAATAAATATTTTTGAGGTGATGGTCGCTCAAAGAATTAAATTATATTGAAATAACATTCTGCATTAGCCTCTCGAAGAAGGCAATTAAAGATTTGGGTCCAGTTCTCAGTCATTTGTATATTATCATTTAAGAACACACAACACAAGAGATCATAATAAGCTCAGTCAAAGTCCTTTCAAGGAAAGCTATTTTTTAGAAAAAACATCGCTTGCAGATTATAAAGTAGTGATATTTAAGTAATCATTTAATTTGAAAATGCTCCTAGTAATGTTAAATCTTGTAAAATTCAATTTTCTATACCCTGACATTATACACTACATTAGTTTTTACTTATTTATATTCCGTTAGATACAGAAAAAAGGGTTAACAAAACTAAACTCGACGACAATAAAGGATAATCTAATGTTACTAGAGTAGGTATCCGAATGTGTGTATGGCTTGGTATGGTAGAGCCATAAATACGGTAAATAAATCAATCCTCAATCCGTACAATTCGATACGTTACAATTGACTTCACCGATCAGGATGCGTTTCACATTGTGTACCTCGTTGCGGAGTGTTTTTTGTATAAATAAAACCGAGTATCAAGCAGAGGGTGAGATGCCATGAAACTGTTGTTTTCAGTTGTTGTTGTTTTGATATGTAACATATCGCATTGTGCGAATTTAAATCATAAATTTTAAAATCGCTTCAACTTAATCAATATATTTGGTTGCTTCCTTTGACAAACAACGAACGGTACTGTCCGCCTGCAGTTTTGTTTATACACATAACGTGTTGTATGATACACATATTGGTATAATTGTTTATGATTCGTTGGTAGCTTGGTATCAAAGGGCATGTTTTGTGGATATATGTCCTGCTGTTTTTATTTAATAGGAGAATGTTATACATATCATACAAACATTAGCATAGTCCAAAAATCAGTTTTTGGAAAATGTATTTTTTTATTTTTCAATTTGATAGAGAACAATCATACATAGTTACACTGATTATTAGAGTTGTTCTATCATTTAAGATTGCGGTTACTGGAAGGCTTTTCAAAGCTTTAGTCCTATTAGTTCGACTTTGTTCCTTTTAACAGTAAAATTTTTTCAAACAATACACTACAGTAGTTGGATGTCAAAAAAGTCAATTCTATTCAAAATGTATTGAATAAGGTGGAAGAAGGGGTGGACGTTAAGGCGGATCACCAAAAATGAATATAAAAAGACACCCCCTAAAATAAAAGCTTACATCGAACGTGTTTCAGCACTATACAATTATTTTTAATATACCCAATTCAAAAACAAAAACTTCATAAAAAAAAAATATATACATTAGGGCGGGTCAAATTGTTCGGATGAGAAAAAACGAAGAATGCGTATAGCAGAATCGTAAACTATGATGAATTCTGAGAACATTTTACCGATAAACCATAGGTCTAAAATCAATCCCAATATCGCGCAAATCAAGATCAAAATTTGAGTATGGAATTAAAAAAATAAATAAGTTTTACATAAAACATACTGTCGAAAAGTTCAAAAAAGGCAGCGTGTTGAAAAGCAAATTTTGCCAGCTCTCCGAATCTGAATTGATTTTTTAAATATTTTAGCTCTTCAACCAACCTGATATTTAAATATTGTACAAAAAATGTAAACATCGTAAAAACGATTTTATCATTTTAATTTTACTTATAAATTTCTCATTATTACTATTTAACTACACTCCTCTCGTTTTTGTATTTAAATAGTAAACAAAATTGGAAGTAGTAACCACTTATTGCAAAACTGACCACATTTTTAATAAAATAAATAAAAATTTATAGTAAATAGACAGCTATTGTTTTGTTGACAGTCTTTAGTTTATCGATCGCATTCATAAAACATCGTGTTGTCAGAATTCTCTTCGTGATAAAGTTTGTGTAGTGAATAATTATGGAATCTTCTGCAAAATCCACTGATACTCCTGCTTTGGAAATGGACGTTTCATTTAAAATCTCCGAGTCAAATTATTTTAAAGTACTATTTCTTTTTAAGTGAACGTGAGAGAGAAAATGGTAAACACTTTTCTTATTAATCGAAAAAATAATCGAAATATGGGCGAAACTTAATATTAAAATTATTAATTCAAAAAGTGTCGCAAAAAACTTAATTCCTTAATCAATAATTATAAAAACAAAATCAAATATAAATCAAGACCCAATGTAATTGCCCCTTTCTTGATATGATTCCCTAATGATAGAAAACCGGTTCGCGAAAGAGCAATCAAGAAGATTTTATATTATCGAGAAAAACTTTATGATCCAACAGTGTTAAGGACTTATAAAAAGCATATCATTAATTTTGAATGCTCAGACTATATTGATTTGATAAACCTTGATGATGACAGCATTTTATCCGAACCTCCATTCACCGCAAACATTCCATACGAGCATATGCTAAGTTATCTAGAGTTTGAAGATCCGCCGCTGCCAGACCCACAAATTCCATCGCATATTCAGGGAACTGAGTGATTCGTACAGTTACTTTCAAGTGTTTCGAGACGCGTAATTGAAAAAAATAGAGACGACGTTATGGCAGTAGCTACAAAAAGTCGAACAAGAATACCCCGCATTGAGAGCAAACAAGACTTAAAAGTCTAAAATTTTACTTTTTGCTTTTATTTTACTTTTATAATAAAATTAAAGATTTTTTGTAAATTCAAATCATTTTATTATTAACAATATTTAAATATCAGGTTGGCAAAATACTTTTAAAGTAACTTCAGACTCGGAAAGCTAGCAAAATTTCCTTTTCAACAAGCCCAAAATCAATGATAAACGCTTCCTTTTTTAGCTTTTCAACAGTATTTTTATATAAAACTTATTTATTTTTTTAATTCCTGAACCAAGTTTTGACCTCGATTTGCGCGATATTGGGATTGATTTTAGACCTATGGTTTTTTGGCGGAATTTTTTTAGAATTCATCATAGAATACGTTTCTGCTATACGCTTGGACGGTAAAAAATTTGACCCGGCCTAATATACATATATACTATTGTGAAGGAATTAATTGATTTTGTTCACTACAAAAAGGTTACAAAGGTTAGAAGTTTCAGAACAACTACGGTATTTCTAAAATAGAAACATTCAGCAATTGAAATTTTTCTAGTAGTTTTATTAAATTTTGAAGTGATTCCAGTTGGCTTTAGCGTTCACGGGTGTCGAGTTTTGCAGAAATATAACCCAAACGTTGCTCGTCAGTGACAACAACGGCAGTTTCACTCACAACGTGAACAAAGCGCTCAGTGTTTTGTGAGTGGCAGCGGAAATCTGTAAAACACCAAATCATTACATAATATTTTTGTATAAAATCACATAAATATTTACCTGGAACTTTGAGCTTGTTACAACCATAAAAAGGTGTAGAAAAGTATATTTATTCACGATCATCTTCTCCACCTGAGTCGATTTAGTCATGGCTGTAAGTCTGTTCACACGATTGCAGCCGTAAATTTGGACATATAGGAGTGAAATTTGATAGCTTTAATCTAAACAACTAGGTCGTAGCAATCGCTTAGCAAATGCCTAGCTGGCCACATAAATAGGTACGCTGAGGATACAAATTAGTTGGGTCATGTGCTTGAAAAAATTGTTTCTTAAAAATATAAAAAAAGATATTATCTCTTCCGATTATCTTAAACGAAAAAATTAAAATTTTTTAATTTATTCCAGTTTTTTCCAGTTCTGTTCAAGATTTTGTATAAATATCTCAAACGGTAAAGAACAATAAAGTTATGAACGATAAAGTGAAATGAGTGTCAGAAAAAGAGATTGCGAAAAAACGTGTCATTTGGCCATTTTAGTTCTTTGTTGGTGAAAAGTTTAATTTGTTTTTAAAATTAAAAAAAAAAACAAAAATTCACTTTTTGCGATATAACAAAATTTATGTTTTTGCAAAACATTGGCAACTCTAGCATAAAAATCCCAAAATATTTGTTTTTTAAATCGCTTTTCTATAGCTTTCTAATGATTGGTACTTCATTTACAAAAGTTTATGACGGAGATATGATTTATTGGAAATGATATAATATTTAGGATTGTTATTTTATAAAAAATTGGTATCTCCATATTTTTTTAAAAAATGTAGATAAAAAAAAAAACGTATATTTTTATATTTTTATAAGTAGAAAACCTATAGACAAAATTTCAAGTAAATCTAATAGAACGTTCTCACTGATTTCTAAATGCGCATTTAGAAGTTCGAAAATTCAACCAAATGTCAAGTGTTCACATTAGGGAGAAGCGTAAAATGCGAATTTAAATTGAGAAGTATTCGAACATGCCGAATATTTATAAGGCTGTGTGCCAATCGGAAACTTTTCACTCGTGGTAGGAAGGAAAATTCTGAGTTTAACAAAATTTCTGTCTATTGAAATTGAATTGTCATTTTAACTGTGCCAAATGAAGCATGAAAAGTTAATTGTTGCGTTTTCTAATACTTTTTTTATTCACAATTATATATGTTTAATAAATACTGTTGCTTTGCGTAAAATAAGATTATTAAAGCAATAGTTGTGTAAACATGTATAAAAATTAAACAAAAAACCATTTGGTCTTTTGACAAAAATAGGTCGTCGTCAATATAATATCTTTATTGTGTTAATTTGTTGAAAATGCATAACCAATGAATGCTGCTCAATACATATGTAGTTCAAATTAGTATTTTGTACTGAAATGTATTGAAATGTAAAAACAAAATCGACGTTTCTGCACATGTAAAATTTTTCACTTATCAGTTTAGTGTACTTAACCATCGATTTATTCATAATTATTTTCATTCAACATGCTTTTGATATAATTTTATTCCATTTATAAAATATACTAATGAAAAACAAATATCAATAGCAGTGCTAAAATTTTGTCCACCGAACCTAAAAACCTTAAAACTTAACACGCACTCAAAAAAAATCTCACTTAGTCTTGACCTTGCAACACCCGAAGTTGCAAATTTTTAGTAAACCATACAATATTTGAACACGTGCTTTGAAAAAAACGTTCCAGTTGTACCCATTCCAAAATTAACGTTGATGTATTTTACGGTGATTCCCAAAATATTTTGGCTATACCGATATCCGTCAGTAAGCTAAACCATTTTGCAAAAACCTCCAAAAATCATGTTTTCCGTATATGCATATATTAACAAGTGCACAGTAAAAATTATGAGGATAAATTTTATCCTATTTGGTATAAATATAAATCCATACCAAAAATGTTATAAAATTTATACCATAAAATCTTAGAAACCCAATTTATACAAAATTGGGATAGATTTTATCCGAAAAGTGTATAAAAAGTTTTTACACCACGTTGGTATACATTTTTATAAGAAAAAGTATAAAATCTTTGAAAACCACATTAATTTTTTTTATAGCAATGTTGTATAAAAAGTGTATGGCACATACATTGAATGTGTGTTACATTGAAAGTCATAAAACAGGAATAATATCTAGATTTCAATTGATAGATTTCATGTTATATCTGCTTTTTTTATATTTTCAAAAACAAATTGACAGGAAAAATAGAGTAAAAATTGTACTCAGAAATTTGCATGTTCGATCATGTTGGCAGAGCTTCCAATTCAAGCGCAATATTTTTGTCTTAATATATGTGAAAAAAAAAAATATTCAACGGAACTATTTGCGCATAACATGATTACTGACTGAAGAAGAAACGCAAACTGATTGCCTGCTAGCATCGCTGAAGTTCGGTAGCTTCGAAAACTCGACTTGTACGAGAAGCCGAGTGGCTCCGTGAGGTTTTCGTGTGTATAACTGGAATAAATATGTAACTTTTATAAATTCATGTTATAAAATGTATACTATTTTGAAGTAAAATAGCTGTTTGAATGGAAACGCAAGTTTTATAATATTGAGTGGGATAAAACTTATAATAAATTTGGAATAAAACGAGTTTATACTATAGAAATGTTATAAAAAAGATCAAATTTACCCTCAAACTTTTTACTGTGTGTAATAGTTGTAAGCAAATAAACTGTCTCAAGATATAGGCCTGAAAAAGTTCATTCAATCTGCATCAAAAATTTGAAAATATTTGCAATTGGATTAAAGATAATAATGTTTTCATGTATTATGTTTTATGTATTACTAGCTGACCCGGCAGACGTTGTCCTGTCCAAACTTCAATATGTATATATCATTGTGTTTGTTTTCGGAGTAGGTGGTTTTCGGGTAGTCCATAGTCGGGCTAGACCATCTTTAGAGTTTCTTTACTTGTTTTTTATTTACAAATATTGTGTTATAACATCATTAGTGTCATTAAAGCATTAATAGTTTTGTAGAGGAGCAAGTTTATAAAGTTTATTTTCATTCTAAAAACGGACATTTTTAAATTAGCTTCTAAAACGTACGTATGATTTTAAAACGATCGGTTGATAGTTTAAAATAAAAATTTTAAAAAATAGCTTCTAATTATTCTTCAATTCTGAAATTTTCATTTTAAAATATTTAACGAACGTTTAATATTCATTCGCTCATTTTAAAATGTCCATTTTGTAAATGAAAATAAATTTTAGAGGAACAAAATTTTCTCTGTGTAGAATTCGGGTTTTATATCTGTCCGATGAAACTTTAAATAGCTACAAAGAAACCAAACGTTCATAATTTTGTAAATTTTGATAAATTTAAGAAATGTTAAAATGTTATATGATGTTGAAATGGATACAGTCTTGATGGTTGAAAGAGCACTTTCTCTTTGAAGGAGCCTCCGAAAGCAGAGGCAATTCTTGTTCATTATTACCTCCTGCTTCCTGATCATAATAATTGCTATGTTGATAGAGGGCCTCATAAAGCAGCGAACGTTGATTGTTGAGTGCATCAACTTGGTTGGCTTTAAAATTTTGTTGAGATGCATCAGTGTGTTTTTGGGGATTGGTTCTTTGTAGATTTACCAAAATACACTAATGGTTCGTAAAAATGCATTTTGAAACTCAGCCGTTGTTGCAATCACCTTACCTTCATCATTAGTTGCAGACCCAGCGGCTGCGGCTGTATTCTTAAGAGCTCTAATTCACTCTCTATATTCACGAACGCGTTCTGCTCCTGTTTCTGTTATTTTTCTGTTTTTTTTTTCCGTGCATACTTGTAGGATGAAAATTAATGTTACGGTTATGTTACTAATGTAATGTTAATGTTAATCTAATGTTAATGTTAAATATGTTATTTTCAGTATGTTACGCGTTCAGTATTAATTACATTTTGTTTGGCTATTTATTATGTGCCTACGTGGCGTAAACGTATAGATTCCGGCTCGTAAGCAACGATGTTCGGGGTTCAGTTCTCGGCAGTGGCAGTAATTTTTTTTTTAATTTTCATATGAATTGAAAACGTTAGCCTAGCGTCACGAAAAAGGACCTTGAAATTTCACTCGCCGCCAAAGAAGTTTCACTTCAAAAATGTTTGCTATTTTCGTGTTAAGAGAGCCCAAATTTATAAGGGATATATAGTGGGATGCCATGTACAAAAACAGTGACGCATACTGTAATCGTTTGCAAATAGAGTTCTTCGCACCCTGTTCTACAACACTTTTTTTTACATATTTGCTTACCTTGTAAGAGTGAATTCTTTGATATTTACAGACTAAACATATGAACTTGGCACATCAAGACATCATTAAATAAAACAAATCCACATATTACACTTAAATAAAAGCACTTAAAATACCAAAAAAAGCACCCATAGCCAATTGGGGTGATTTAGGTTTAAAAGCGAATACAACACTTGATGATTTTACCTGTTTGCAAGTTTGTTATACCCTACCTCCAATACAACGCAAAAATCGAAAACTGCAAAACTAAGCTCATAATAAACTTCCAACAATAAAATTTGGTATGTATATACTTTATATCAAAACACGCCCATCTCCCATTCAACCAAAAAATTGAAAACTCACTTTATATCAAAACACGCCCATCTCCCATTCAACCAAAAAATTGAAAACTCAATATGTAAGCTTCTGTTCAACCTACAGAGATAAAATTTGGTACGTATGTTTTGTTTAACAAACCAAAGATGTTTTTGAAAAATGGACGTCATCCGCCCACGGACACGCCTACCTCCCATACAAACCAAAAAATTTAAAACTGTATAAATATGCTTATGTTTGTCTAACAGAGATAAAATTTGGTATGTATGTATTTTATACTAAAGCTAATGTGTGTTCAAAAATTGGGCGTAGTCCGTCGACTAACACGCCCACCTCCCATACAACCCACAATAGTGAAAGCACTATAAGGGCATTAACATTTGAGTCTTTTGTTTTGGTTGTTATAATAGTATTTGTAATTTTTGTTGACAGCGTGTTTATTATATATGCTTTCAGATAGGATCACAAAGTGAAGTGATTTTTTCTGTGCAGCCCAAACAAAGGACGTTATTGACCAAAAAAAATCCCCGTTTCGTCTGCTCAAAAATCCTTTTATCGTTCAGTTTAGCAGTGATGTCCACGTTCAAGAAAACACCACTGTTAATTTTGAGATAAATTGATCCTATAAATAAGTTTCCAATGCATTGGAATGTACAAACTGGTATTACTTTTAACGTCACCACAATTTTCAGCAACGTTTCGAAATGTTAAACAAATCTAGCTAGACGCATTGCTTGCGGATCATATTTTTAGAATTCTTACATTTTTAATCCTTTGTCCATATTTATGATATGGTAACTGATAATTTTGCCAGAACAATGCAGAAAATCTGATGACATCAATGCCTTTTCAGGTTAAATCGGGGGTTTTTTTTTGTTGATAGAAAATATACTGGCCATTTTATATTGAAGTGTTTTATTAGTTGCACTTACCATCTCCGAATTGGCTCAAATTTTTTTCTTGAATTGGTTTAATGATTAGAAACCAAATCCGAAGTTATACATTTTTGCAATCATTTTTCGCGGCCAAAATAGGGTCTACTTTGAGACAACGTAGCTCAGTCAATTTAAATACGATTTTCGTAAATAGGGTATCATTTGAAAAGTGTGTTGAAATATTGCAGTAAGTCAACCAATTTTTAATTTCAAAGTATTATGCCATCACCAGACGCTATAATTTTTTTTTAACTTTCAAAATATAAGCTGTTTTAAGGTTTCATTACCTTTCTAGCGATATAAAATTAAGGTGTACTCTTAAAGAGTTCGGAAGTTTTAGCGATACAACGTGAAGTGTTAATGAATTTTCAATACAAATTCAACAAATTTTTAATACAAAAACAATTGAGAAAAAATATTTTATGAAAATTTAATGTAAGAAATGTAATGACAGCTAGTTGAATTTTTATTGAAAATTCATTAATATTTCACGGTTTTCAATCTTCTAAATCCATCTATAACGTGGAAATTATAAAAATGAAAATTATAGCGTCTGATGCTGCATGGCATTAAACTTTTAAATTAAAAATTGGTTGACTTACTGCAGATTTCTGTTTTCCTTTGGTTTTCAAGTACAATAAATTTTCGCTCCAAAAACGAAATAATATTCGGTAAGGCCTAAGAACGTATAATTTTTAATTTTCAATAAAATGTTTTCGAGTATCTAAATTTTTTTTTTTACTTTTTTAAAAATATTTTTTTAATAAACAGCTCATTTGCATACACAGTCCCTTAGAATCGAAGGAGACGCCGTGTCTACTGACCGTGATCCAATAAGGACCAAATTTTGTTCGAAATGTTCTTAGGTGTAACCGAAGCTAATTTCGTTGCTTGAGGAAAAATTAAATGGTCTTAAAATTAGGGTTCGGTCTCATGTACACTCAATTTAAAATTTTTCTATTTGATCCAATAAAACTGATTGACCAATGTCGCGATTCTTATATATTTGTGTATGAATTGTATATAATTGCTTGAAAAGTCTAAATAAATAGTTTTTAACCTTTTTTTAAAGCAAGCAGCATCTTGATGAAAATTGTTCCATTCAACTTAATTTAAGGATTTTGAAAATAAATTTTACCACACCTTTCAGTATCGTATCAATACACTTACACCTGTTAACTAATGCGAACACACCATTTCACACATTGATTACACTATGCCCCAATATTTTTAAATTTTTTTCTCGCTTTTTTCAAGTCTATCTTGTATTCTACTTATCCAATTTTTATAATCAAGGCTATAATCAAAAATAACGTCGGGCAACGCATATGAATGAAGGTACTAAAATAGGACATTTTACTGGTTTATAAATTTTTGATTCACATTTTGGATCGACCTTTTTAAGTATTAATGACCAAAAATGTTAAAAGCAGTACAATGTTCAATTACTTCCGCACTGTAATTCATTTATAACACGATTTTATACTTACGCTTGTAGCGCTCTTTGTCTCAGCAAAAATAAACATTTACGCAGCATAAAAAACAATATAGATAAACATTTACGAAGCATAAACATATCATACCTAAAAATTAAGCAACAAAGAATTAATCACTTGAAGTCTCAGCGCCAACTGAATGAGACAACTTCCTGCGTCTGCTCTTGTACGTAAAACATCCCTTATTTAAAGCACTTTAAGTAAAAGAAACAATAAAAACAAACACAATCGGAGAGGAAAAGAGCGAGAAAGCTTTACGCTGCAGCGCGCTGGCTGTGTATCTAACAATTCAATGCAGCAATGTTTTTTGGATTTGATTTTTTTGGCTACTTTTTAAACTCAAGTTTTAATAACTTTTAAGAGCAGTTTTAAAGAAAAAAAAGTACGCCAATCACCAAGTTAAACATGTTGTTTTATGTTAGTGAAAGAATTACAAAAATCGGTTGAGTAGTTCTTGAGTTACACGTCTACGTAGATACGTGAGAAGCCTTTTATATAATAGTATAGATATAGATATAGATATAGATAAAATATTTCTAACATCAAATATTTAGTTTTGCTTATACTACAGATCGCTATATAGGCCGTTGTAAAAATAGCCTTGATGTATGATGCCGGCAACATGTCTTGGATGCTCAGCGGACATTCTCGTCTCAATTTCCGCTTATATATTTTTTTCTATAGGCATGTAATAGGACGGCATGTCTACGAAATGAACATCCGTGGCAGCAATGTTGGATGCATGTAAAGAATCCTGCTATATCTGTCATTTGGCATTAATGCAGCATTCATCTAACGGTACCAATGCAGCATTCCTACCACGGCAGTTCATATGGCATACATGCCCTCCTAGGACATGCCTATAGAAAAAAGATATGAGCGGGTATGGAGGCGAGCATGTCTGCTCAACTTCCAAGGCATGTTGCCGGCAGGCATACAGCAGGGCTCCTTTTCCAACTGGGCAGTTTTGACATTTTAAGGCCCAACCGAAATAGACGAGACGAGACGATTGCAATCTGACGAGCGTTTGCATTCGTTACGGCTGTTTTGGCATTTAAACATAGTACTCTGTTCGGCTTCACGTGAAATTTCACTCAAATCTCCATACAAAATGTGACTGCTGTGAAACAAGCGTGAACATTTCACAACTTTTTCTTCAAAGCTGTACTATGCTTCGCTGCGGAAAATCTATTACTATATTCCGTAACATGCATCTAGCAACATTGTTTTCACGGCAATTTAATTGAACCGACCATTTATTTTGCCGTGAAAAGTGACAGTTGTCATTTAATTAAAGAAAAAAGTGCAAGCAAAAGAGCAAAGTTTCTATTTGCAATTATATTGTGTGCTATTTGTAATATTTGGCAATTAATAATTATTAATTAATTAAATACTGCAATTATAATGCTAGTGGATGGAAAATGTAAATATGGATGTATCTTTCCGCAGTGTGGCGGTCGCAAATCTTCACAGTTTGCAGGAATAAACTGATGACTTGTGCCAACAAAGGACATCAACAAATGACTTGTGACAACAAAGGAAATCATCCTTAAGCATCATATGCTTTCTAAAATATTTATTTTGTGCGTGAGATTACTTGATTTTATGCTTTGCCGCTAATTAATTCTTGCTGTTTATTTATTTTTTGTCAACATTTTTAAGCTGAACATCAGCTGTTCGTTCGCAACAAAATATGTGTCAAAATTTTCACGCAACAAATACATGGCTGTTGCTAGTGAAATTTCACGCCAATGAACATAGTACTAGGCTTTAACCCAAAATAAAACGTTGTAGAACACGTCTAATACTGATACGTCTTGCACTAATTGATAAAAATGCAACAAAACTTGATGTAAACATACTCTACACAGTTGTTGCTGACGAATTGAGACGGTAAAAGTTCGGTTCTTTCGGAACAAAGCGTCTAGTCAAACGTTTCGTTCAGTTTCGATCAAATACGTTAGACCATTTTGATTAATAACATTGTTTCACGTATGCTTGAATTTACTCGTTACGTCTCGTCTCGTCTATTTTGGTTGGCCCTTAAGCATAGTACTCTGTTCGGCTTCACGTGAAACTCCACTCAAATCTCAATACAAAAAATGACAGCTGTGAAACAACCGTGAACATTTCACAACTTTTTCGTCAAAGCTGTACTATGCTTCGCTGCTGAAAATCTAGTACTATATTCCGCAACATGCATCTAGCAACATTATTTTCACGGCAATTTAATTGAACCGACCATTTATTTTGCCGTGAAAAGTGGCAGTTGTCATTTAATTTAAGAAAAAAGTGCAAGTAAAAGAACAGTTTGTAATTGAAATTATATTTTTTGTACTATTTCTAAAGTTTTGCAATTAATAATTGCAGTTGTTGGAAATTGTAAATACGAATGCACCTTGCTGTTGGCGGTCGCAAAACTTCGCAGCTTGCAAACTGCCATAAGCTAATGAGTTGTTCTGCTCCACACCAAAGGATATGCATACTTGTATAAATATTTATATTGTATTTATATAATCACAAATATGAAAATTAAAGAACTTAAATGATTTTCTGCTTTTCCTCTAATAAATTGTGGCTGTTAATTTACATCTTGTCGAAATTTGTAAGCTAATCATCAGCTGTTCGTTCGCAACAAAATATCTGTCAAAATTTTCACGTAAAGCATAGTACTCTGTTCGGCTTCACGTGAAATTCCACTCAAATCTCCATACAAAAAATGACAGCTGTGAAACCACTGTGAACATTTCACAACTTTTTAGTCAAAGCTGTATTCCGCAACATGCATCTAGCAACATTGTTTTCACTGCAATTTAATTGAACCGACCATTTATTTTGCCGTGAAAATTGACAATTGCCATTTCATTTAAGAAAAAAGTGCAAGCAAAAGAACAAAGTTTCTAATTAAAATGATATTTTTATACTATTTCTAAAGTTTTGCAATTAATAGTTGCAGTTGTTGGAAATTGTAAATACGGATGCGCCTTTCCGCGGTGTTGGCGGTCGCAAAACTTCGCAGCTTGCAGACTGCCATAAACTAATGACTTATTCTGCTTCACAGCAAAGGACATGTATACTTGTATAAATATTTATTTTGTATTTATATAATCACAAATATGAAAATTAAAGAACTTAAACGATTTTCTGCTTTTCTTCTAATAAATTGTGGCTGTTTATTTACATCTTGTCGAAACTTGTAAGCTGATCATCAGCTGTTCGTTCGCAACAAAATATCTGTCAAAATTTTCACGCAACAAATAAATGGCTGTTGCCTGTGAAATTTCACGCAATCGAGCATAGTACTAGGCTTAAATGGCTGTTGCCAGTGAAATTTCACGCAATCGAACATAGTACTAGGCTTAAGGCTTAAGCATAGTACTCTGTTCGGCTTCACGTGAAATTATACTCAAATCTCCATACAAAAAATGACAGCTGTGAAACAACCGTGAATATTTCACAACTTTTTCATCAAAGCTGTACTATGCTTCGCTGCGGAAAATCTATTACAATGTTCAGCAACATGCATCTAGCAACATTATTTTCACGGCAATTTAATTGAACCGACCATTTATTTTGCCGTGAAAAGTGGCAGTTGTCATTTAATTTAAGAAAAAGTGCAAGCAAAAGAACAGTTTGTAATTGAAATTATATTTTTTGTACTATTTCTAAAGTTTTGCAATTAATAATTGCAGTTGTTGGAAATTATTAATACGAATGCACCTTCTTCGCAGTTTGCAGACTGCCATAAACTAATGACTTGTTCTGCTCCACAACAAAGGACATGCATACTTGTATAAATATTTATTTTGTATTTATATAATCACAAATATGAAAATAAAAGAACTTAAATGATTTTCTGCTTTTCCTCTAATAAATTGTGGCTGTTTATTTACATTTTGTCGAAGCTGATCATCAGCTGTTCGTTCGCAACAAAATATCTGTCAAAGTTTTCACGCAACAAATAAATGGCTGTTGCCAGTGAAATTTCACGCAATCGAGCATATTACTAGGCTTAAAGCCTAAAACTATGCCTAGTACTATGCTCGGTTGCGTGAAATTACACTGGCAACAGCCATTTATTTGTTGCGTGAAAATTTTGACAGATATTTTGTTGCGAACGAACAGCTGATGATCAACTTACAAATTTCGACAAGATGTAAATAAACAGCCACAATTTATTAGAGAAAAAGCAGAAAATCGTTTAAGTTCTTTAATTTTCATATTTGTGATTATATAAATACAAAATAAATATTTATACAAGTATACATGTCCTTTGCTGTGAAGCAGAATAAGTCATTAGTTTATGGCAGTCTGCAAGCTGCGAAGTTTTGAGACCGCCAACACCGCGGAAAGGCGCATCCGTATTTACAATTTCCAACAACTGCAATTATTTATTGCAAAACTTTAGAAATAGTATAAAAATATCATTTTAATTAGAAACATTGTTCTTTTGCTTGCATTTGTTTCTTAAATGAAATGGCAATTGTCACTTTTCACGGCAAAATAAATGGTCGGTTCAATTAAATTGCCGTGAAAATAATGTTGCTAGATGCATGTTGCGGAATATAGTAATAGATTTTCCGCAGCGAAGCATAGTACAGCTTTGACGAAAAAGTTGTGAAATGTTCACGGTTGTTTCACAGCTGTCATTTTTTGTATGGAGATTTGAGTGGAGTTTCACGTGAAGCCGAACAGAGTACTATGCTTTAACCCAAAATGAAATCTTCTTCAACTCGTCTGGGCTTTAACAAAATTTAATGCACATAAATGCCTTCTTCATCTCTAATAATCAGCGTTGCCATATCTTATTTTATTAAACGCGCAATATTTGTATATATATTTGCAATTGCGTTCTCGAAAACGGCACTAACGATTTCGATGAAATTTACAATATATATGAAGAGGGGGCTGAAAAATCGATCCAGCTAGGTCTCATCTCTGGGAAAATCTGTTTTTCCGAGTTTTCACGCATTTAATAAATAAGTTAATTTTTCTGCCGAATATATTATGTTAAGATTACTTATGTTGTTATAGCGATGAAAGATCAGAGAATAGAGCTTCTGTCCAATAATATCAAGGTTGTGAGTTCGAATCCCGCCGTGCTCAATAAGTTTTTTGTTTTTGTTTTTTTAAGCTTCACCAAATAGTGATTTGGTGAATTTGTTATTTCATTTATTTTTTTTTATAGAAACGTTTTTAGTACAGTTTTGATGTACCAATTTTAGATATAAAAAGAAATCTTACAAATAGAGTAATTTACACTAAATCTTAAACAAATTTTTAAAAGGAAAATATTTTTGTAAGAGTTTCCTATGCTAGAGTTTCCTACGTTTTGAAAAAAAAAATCTAATTTGCTCACATCTCAAAAAGTGCACTTTTTTTTGTAATTTTAAGAAACAAATGAAGTTTCCACCAAAAAAAAATATAATGGCCAAATGTTATGCTTTTCGTGATTTCAATTTTTTCTGATATACATTTCACTTAATCGTTCATAACTTCTATACCGTTTGAGATATTGTTATAAAATCTGGAGCAAAAATGTTTTTCTTATTAGTTAAAATAATTATTTTGTATATAATAAAGGAATCTTGGACCATAAAACTGTAAAAAGCTTGAACAAAATTTTTAGTTCCATCTTTTTTATTTGCAGTAAGTTTACAAAATTGTAAATCCCTTAAAAAAATTCGAAATAAATTAAGATCAAATTCACTCTAAGAATTTTTTAATCGATCTGAAAACATAAAAGTTTAACATTTTTCAATCGAGGATGAAGTGACAAGTTCACATTTTGTAAATATCTTAAGCTGTGAACAGACCACATAGTACAACAACTTTACGGTTAAAAATCTTAGAGTATAATAAAAAAATATTCTTACCAACTAGGCTGAGGATCGAACCAGTAGTGGAATTCCCAAAAAATTAACGTTACCATAACGTTAACTTTAACTAACAGCATTCGTAGTTTGCAATAACGTTAGTCCTATTCCCAAAACTTCACTTAACGACACTTTTAGTGAAAAAATAATTCACAATGAAAGCCACAAACAAAGTTAACATATATTGAAAATATGGCAGCACTGTTCATTTTGACAAGTAAAAACAACAAAAAATAACAATTTTTTATAAGAACAACAACAAATAAACAGAAAAAGAAGAAAAAAAAATGATTATATAAGCAAAAGATCGACAAGGACAACAGCAGAGCAGTAAAACTGCTAAATTTTTTCTGGAACTAATGGTTGGCAGAGAGGGAGGTTCATCTCCACACATGGGAGACAAGAAGCAGGAAGGAAATCGATAGATTGGACGAGATAGAGGAAGAGTCGGTCCGAAAACCCAAAAATAAAAAAACAACAATTTGATGCAATTTAATTATCACATAAATTATAATATTTTTTATAATATTTCATGTAACAAACAACAAAACATTAATAAAAAAAGATAATCTAAAGCTTAACATAGAACAGTGATCGGCACCCATGAAGCACATGCTTTGCCAAAACTCTCACGTATTTTCATGCTCTTTCACTCACTCGACAAACAACTAGTGCCGAAGCAGCATTGTTTTGATTGATATGCTATTTTTTTGTCTCACTTCCACTTACAGTCTCATTTTTAATTTTGCCGATCACTGACATAGAAACACTTCACTCAAAACTTGCTTAACGTTATTGTTTATCAGTTAACGGCGCCTAAATAATCATGGTTAAGCTTGCTACAAACATCTTTAACGAATTGTCAAAGTTAGAGACAAACATTGCTAGCAAAGATGTTGGGAATACCAATTAACAGTAAGTGTAGTTAAGAGCCAGTTAACGATAATCAAAAGTGTCGTTAATGCGTTTGGGAATTCCACTACAGGCTTCTTTGGTTCTTAACGTTATCACGACATCAGTTTATCCGACTGAGCCACGACTCTGTTGATTATTGCTTAACCCAATAACAACCGGTTGCTGTTTTAGATGCAAAGATCATATTAAGTGAATAGAAAACGACATCTATTGGGTAATAGCATACAACGAAAAATAATGCCAATAGTTTTTTTCATAAGTGTTAAATCTAATCGGAACACCCTCTTAACTTAGAACACCCTCTTAACGTGGAGCAGAGCACCAATGCTGCGAATCAGTTCGTTCAAAACAAAACCAACACAAGCAAAAACAAAAACAAAGAAAGCAGCAGACACAACATTCAAGCAGCTAATGATTTATTTTCTTACACTCAGGGAAAAATCACAACTTAAAATTAAATAATATCGTATCAATTTTACGTTGTTCCATTTTTAAAAAATCAACTTTAAAATCACCATGAAAACCTTCAAATCAAATATGAAAACATTATTATATTCAATAAGAAGTAGAAAAACTTCAAAATAATGATGATACACTTTACTCTTATTTTCAATGAAGTATATCCACTTCGAAAGTATGTTGAAAAATTATATTGTTTAGATTTGAAGTCGTCAAAAGTGAAAACGAAGCAAAAAATATTTGTCTTTAAGTGGAAGACACTTCAATTCGAAGCTACATACTTTCATGTTTCAAAATAAAATATCAAAATAATTTTGAGTTTCTGAAATAAAGTGTGGAAGTTAAAAAGTAAATCCTGCTTAAGTTTATGTGTAAAACAGAGACAGTGCAAACAAAGACGACATAAAAGAAGTAAGAAGTAATTGATAACATTGGACTCTGGGCTGAATTCAGAGAGAAGTTATTTTTATGGAGGAAACAAGGCGACATGTTGCGACATATTAATAATATTCAAGGTAAAAAAATTATTGTTTGGATCTCGACACCATACAATCTATAAATATAATACTTATTTATATTTATTTATTTTAGTATTACCAAACAATTAATTAGTTTAATTAATTCACCAAATGTTTTCATATTTGTCAATAAAAGAAAATTTCTGAAAAAAAAAATATTATTGTTTTACTTATTTGTGTGTATCCACATTATATCAAACATGCTGAGGATTTGATTCAAAGTGATTTTCACTTTGATTCATTAATATGACGATTTGGAATCAAAGCTGTAGAGCATTTAAAATGAAGATGTAAGTACTTCAATTAAATTAGTTTCCTCTTTGAATTAATTCTAAATCCACGTTAAATTGAAGTGGAATACTTTTCATTTCGAGGTGCTTAAATTTTAGTTTAAAGTGGAAATAACATCAAACTAGATTTGTGTTTTTCGAAGTGGAAACACTTCGAATTGAACATTTTCGTGTTTGGTGCCAAATTGTTCCGAAAAATATTTGAATCGAAGTGGTTTTCTTTGATTTTACGTTGTTTTTTAGCTCAGTGTATATAAAAATCTAGATTATTCTTCTAAGCTTTTGCTATTTTGTGACTTCAATATAAAATAACAAAATCCAAAAATTAGATATTCGTTTAGCGCAGGATATATCTGATACTTGAGTATAAATATTATGTTTGAACGATGAATATTATAGGCTGTAGGTATGACCTTAAAAAAATTTGTTAAAACGACTGCATACAAACCGCGCTGTAAGACGTTATTCTACGTAAAAAAAACCGAAAATGCATTTTTTGAGATATGAGCAGTTTACTTTTTTTTTTGAAAAAGTAGGCAACTCTAGCAAAAAAATTCCATAAATATTTTTTTTTTTATTAATAATCGCTTTTCAATTGCTTTCTAACGATACTTCATTTACAAAAATAGGGGTAACAAATGACAGAGGCATGATTTATTGAAAATGACTCCATTTTCAAGATTTTTACTTTGATCAAAAATTGCTATCTACATAACTTTAGAAAAAATTGCGACATAAAAAAATAACTTCTATTCTTGTAAGTGGAAAAGGAGCATGAGGTTAATTTTGGGAAAAATTTACTTAGGCTTGGAATGGCCGGCATAAGTTCAGCATAAGTAAATTATTAAAATAATTAAACCAAATATAAAAAAAATATAAAACCAAAACAAATTTCGTTTAGTTGAAAAACGAAGTTATCATAAAATAAAAATGCATTTAAGGTTAATTGAAAAATATGATCTTATATGTTGTTTCTAAGATAAAGTTGGCATTTCCGATACATTAAAAACCGTAAAACATTTGAATATACGGCAGGACTCTGAGCGGAGCTCGGTCGCCCAGGTACTAAGATTGATAAGAATAAGATTAAGTATTTCAATGCTAAAATTAAGTATTTTATGCCAGCTAAAAAATCATTTTTGCATACTACGCATAAAAGTACTTCAACTCTATTATATAAATTATATATTCTGTTGAAGTGAACTGAACTGAATTATTATTAAAAGATCTCATTTGTTTTGTTATGTTTTATTAAAAGATCTCATTTGTTTTATAGATCAACCTATAGTACAAATTGCTAGTGGCAATTGATTTGAATTATTTTAAATATAAAATTGCAAAATGTATAATACTTAATATAATTACTGTTCAAAAAAAAAAAACATCGTTTATTTTCCTATGCGCCTAGTTCGATTTTTTTAATACCACAACTAAGAATTTGCTCCGCGGTTCTCTGGCAACGCTGCTAACAATCATTGCTGCCGTTTTGGTAAAATATTACCAAATTTGGTAAGAAGATTTTGACTTGGTAAAATGATAATATTTTTTGGTTTGGTATATTTACAATTAATGAAAAATTAAAATAAATAACATTTCAAAAAATGATTCTGTAAAAATTATATCAATCATGCTCATTGTGCAGCACCACCCTTATGATTGAAAATAATCTTTCAAATAAATACGAGCGCATCAAGTGAAAATTACACAAATGAACGCAAAGCAAAATGTCTTGCTAAATGTTAATGCTTAAATCATCGGCTTAGGTAAGAAATTGATAAGATAGATAAGATTGATCGCTAGGATGGATAAGTAAGTTTATATTTTTAATAAATTTATTTTCTTAAAATTTATATTCTTAGTGATTATGTTATTTCTATTTAGATTTGTTATTAGAAAGAAGGCTACCAATGTGGAAAGCGATGAATCATCTTCAAGCGTATAATAAATGTTAATTTAATAAAAATATATGTATAAATGTATTGTTGTGTAAATTCTTTTTCATTTTGGTAAGTTTTTGGATGAAATTTGGTAGAATAAAATGTTTGAGAGAGGCAGCCTTGCTAACAATGCTAATTAATCATTAAAATATGTTTTTTTGCAATAATTGGAAGAAATGCAACAAAAATTGATGTAAAAATACTGATGCTGACGAGTGCAGCAAGGATGGAATTGGACGTTTTTGATTTTGCAAAATCAGAGAGAAAAATAGTGCTTTTCTTTAAAAAATAGTGCCGAATTTTAACATGCTTCATTATGTAAAATTTCGTAAAAACCGTCAAAACACAAAATTTATCATTTTTAAGGAAAATATCAAGATTATCTTATTTGCATTGATGTAATGGTTTTGCGAACACCTTTGACTCGCTTTCTCTATGGATGATAAATTTTAAAAAGGTCTTGATACAAATTTCAAATTCAACAATTTTTATATTTTTCAAATTTTATTTGAGATCTTTTTTAATCTTAAATAAAAAGTAATACATTGTATTCATTAAATGATTATCATATTCATATGTATATGAGATTTTAAATATTGATCGTTATGAGATTTTTAATAGAAAATATTCACTTTACGCAAGCGGATGAGTGTAGCAAGGACAGTACA
This sequence comes from Tetanocera ferruginea, assembly GCA_958299015.1. NCBI lineage: Eukaryota > Metazoa > Arthropoda > Insecta > Diptera > Sciomyzidae > Tetanocera > Tetanocera ferruginea. Next base: position 78,611,317 of record OY282643.1, read on the forward strand.
CCTTGAACAATTCTGTATATATTTTTAAATAAAAAAACATCAAATTCATTTTTAATCTTACTTACTTTATACAAAAATTATGAAATTGAGACATTTTCCATACTAGATATTGTAGAATATTCAGATAATGCTCTAAAATCATTTTTTATTATTTCAGTTTCAGAAATATCTTTCTAGAAATAATTGTAAAAGTAATGACATATGCTATTCGTTTAACCAGAGACTTCATGTTGTGGACAAAAATATGAAATCATGTTTAATACTACATTATTGAAATCAATTCTTTTTCTGAAGTCTGTACAAACAGTAATATAAAATTTTAGTGCAACTTTCTTGAACTCAACAATATCACATTGTGATATGTTTTTTTATTTGTAAAATATTTTGACTATAGTTCCACAATAAACATCCTCCACAGGGATATGAGTATTTAACTTCAACGAACTTAAAGAACATAAATCAATATTTTTTTGTGAACAAAATTTGTGCAAATATGTCTAAATATGTATTTACATCTAGAACAAAGTATGTGAATTCTGGCGTCACATAGTGGCAATTGATTTGAATTATTGTAAATATAAAATTTTTTATTTTATTAAATTGTTGTAGGCTTTGGCCGTATGAAAATTAAAACGCAAATTTTAATTTTTAATTTTTATTTATGTCAATATTTCGACTAAAAATATTAGTCATCTTCAGGATAGGACCTAGAAGAACATGAAAACATTTATCACACACTATTTGAACACAATATAAACAAATTTAAAACAATAAATGAAAAATACAAGTATTAACTAATTTAAACACAATATAAACATATTTAAAACAATTAAACAATGAAAATTAAAAGTATAATTCTTACCAGTAACAAACAATTCTTGTTGTTTAAAGTTACTTTCGTCAACTAATGTTTTGTCTGATTAAATGTTTATAAATATGAGCGCAGTATCGGTGTCCGTTTTACAGTTAAGTCTCTTTTGTATGGGTTTGTTAATTATGTAGAGCATTTCTATTGTGTATCGTGTATCGTCATGTGTACAGAATCTTTGTTTCTTCAAAGTTAGGAGAGTGGCCCCATTTTACGCAATGGCCCGCAAGTGCGTTCTTGTTGTTTATATCTGATTTGTGTGCTGATAATCGTGTCCTTAATTTTGATTTCGTCGTTCCAACATACTCTTTTTCGCATATTTTATTTCCATCTCCTTTGCATGTAATTTTATATATTAGATTTGATTTGTCCATGTCTTCAATCTTTAATTTTGTGTTGCTGTATATATTTCTCAAGGTGTTGTGACATCTAGGTGCGAGTTAAAAATTGTTTTTGTTGTATAAGTCTTTTGTTTTTGTTTTTTAATTTTTCGGTGAAACCTTCTACATATGTGTCTGCTTTGTATATTAATGTTTTTTTGGTTTGGTTATTGTTGTTTTGAATCTTGGTTTCATTAAGTATCTGGCTAATCGTCGATTTTGGAAAATCATTTTTGTTTTCAATCATTGTTTTGTGTTTAATGTGAAAAATATCGTCACTAATGTTAAGTACCCTGTTTATGAAATTTTTCGCCGGCTTGATGATGGTTTTTTTTGGGTGTTTGGAGTGAAAGTTAATGAGGCGTTAATGAAACTAAAAGTCTCGGTTTTTGATTAATCTTATCCATGAAGTTGTCCAAAATTTCTTCCATAACAATGTCTGCAATGATGGGCGATACAAGCGATCCCATAGGCATTATAAAATGTCTTTTCATACTTGAAATAGTTGTTTTCTTTTAAACAGAAAGTCAGTATATCCATGAATAATTGTTTGGGTATCTTAGTGTGTTTTCCATTATGTGCCATTTTTTGTCTATAGTTTTAATTGTAAAATCTACGGGAATGCTAGAGAAAAGCGACACCACGTCAAAAGAAACCATCAATTCATTGTCACATATGTAGCTGTTATTTATTTTGTTCTTGAATTCTACCGCGTCTTTAATGTTTCACTAGAGTCTGTCGTTACGTGTTGTAATATATTTGAAATATATTTACAGTGGCTCACAGCTTATTTCGTGCAGACGATGTGTTAAATTTTGAAATGCTATAACTTGGTAACTAGTACTGGTAATGAAAAAATTTAAACGACATTTGTATCCTAGTAATTATATATTTTTATAGAAATTTTCATTTCTGTATATAAAAGTCTACTAAAAAGATAATTAACAAAAAACTGAAAATACAGCAAAATTCAACGCCACAGCATATTTCGTGTACACTGTTTTTAAATGTAAGCTCTTGAACGTGATGCCGTTAGTTTATTGTTTTCTTTCACTGTTTTTTTTCTTTACTATATCGTGATTCTTCTGATCGCATTTAGCAGTTATTTTTAGTGTGAATTTAAAACAGTAAGTGCACAAATTAGTTTGTTTTAAAAATGGGCCATCGCACAACAAAAGAACTGCGCGAATTAGTTTTATTTCACTTTAAAAAAGAAAAAAACCAACGGCAAATAGCTAAATTTGAGACTCTCTACAGTGTAGTACATCATCCAGCGCTTTTGCACGAAAATCATATTGCTTATAAGAGCAAAAATGCTCCAAATAAAATATTTACAGAAGCGGACGAATGACTTTTCTGCGAAAAATCAAAGAAAATCCGAGGCTTTCGGCTCCTTAATTGGCTTGAGGAGGTTGTGAAGGAGTTGGGCAAGAAATGCTGTGCCGAAACAATTCGTCGTCTGCTGCGGGAAAACGAGTTTAATGGTCGAGTAGCACGCAAGAAACCTTATATTAATAAAAAAAAATCAGCTATGTCCACTGAACTTCGCTTAACAACACGTTTTATATCTTAGGACATTCTGGAATGGACATTAATTTTCTCGAGGGAGTCTAAGTTCAATATTTTTTGGCTCCGACGGAATGCAATATGTGTGGCGTAAGGCTAATACCGAGCTGAACAATAAACATCTCAAGCCTACAGTAAAACATGGTGGCGGCAGCGTAATGGTTTGGGCCTATATAGCTGTAGAGGCGTTGGAAAATTAGTTTTAATTGAAGGCATTCTGGGCAAGGCAATGTACCTTGATATTTTAAAAGAAAATTTGCTTCAAAGTGCCGACACCTTGGGCGTAAGAGAGTCATTTCGGTTCTACCAGGACAACGACCCAAAACATAAATCAGGAATCGTCCAGTCATGGTTGATTTGGAATTCCTCGCATCTTATGAATCCGTCGGCACAGTCAGCCGACTTAAATGTAAAAGAAAATTTATGAGCAATTTTGGACAGTGGCATTCGCAAGCGTAATATTTCCAATAAAAATGATTTAAAAATGCCTTAATGGAGGAATGGCCACAAATACCCCCAGAGATTACAAAAAAGATGAAGAAGATGCTTAAAAATGTAATTAACCCTCTGCAACTGAGGTGTGGTCTGACAGACCCCGCAAAGAAAACAATCGTGCGTAACTTTGTAAATTTCCAAGTAACGATCTCTACGCTCTCGTTACCTTTTCTATTCATGCTTCTACGTCGCTCAGTGTGAAAAGAGCAGTCTTGGGCAACGCACGAAATTAACTGCGTAGTAAATGGTCTATTATACCCGCACATCAGCATTAGTGTAAGTAGCCAGCAGACCACCACGTCAGTATTATTAATATGGTCTTGCAGACCTCACATCAATAATATCGTAAAATTACATATTGTCTCTCAGACCTCACGACAGTAAAATTGTATTTTGACTATTATCATCACTTATAATTGTTGCAGGCAGTAAGCTCAAAGGAAATGACTTCCCATAAAAGAACATCGACTGGAACTTTTAAAAGCAGCGAACAGCAAATAACTGAGTGGCTCGAAGAAATTGATGAAGAGGGCGAAGATGTCAGCGGCGACGATGCTGTAAATGATCCAGATTTTGAAGCAGAACAAAATATATTGGAGGACGACGAAATTTCTCTGGAAACGGGGTTTCAAGAGGAAGGAAATAGCTTTGCGGAAGTTCAAACAGAATCAACCAGTGAGAATTTTTACAAATGTAAAAATGGCTTTGTATGGTCTGATCAGGAGGGTCCAAGACATTCTAGAGTGCCAGCTCATAATATTCTAAGGCTACCAAACATTGTAACTTTCACAAAATTTGAAAGTTATGATGGACTTTGGACAAAATTTTTTGATCAGTCTATGCTTTCAAATTTGGTAGTAAACACAAACCAAAAGCTTAATATGTTTAGGAGCCAGTTCAAAAATAACAGCCGACCAGAACTTGTGGACACGAATGAGATTGAAATGAGAGCATTCATAGGGCTCTTATATTATTCGTCGGTGTTTAAATGCAACGACTCCGATCTCAATACAATATTTTCTACTGATGGCACAGGCCGTGAAATATTTCGCTGCGTTATGTCTAAGTATAGATTTTCATGTTTAGTCAACTGTTTGAGGTTTGATGATCCTATTACCAGACAAGAACGTTTAAAAGAGGATCCGCTGGCTCCTATATCAAATTTATTTAACAAATTCATCTTAAATTCTCAAGCTAATTACTCCCCTGGCGCCTATATGGGCAAGGTCACGAAAAATGAAACCACATAGATTTTTTTTTTCTGTCACAAAGCCCAAAATTTTTTTTACATTTCAAATGTCAAATATGTAAAGAATATGGCAGCACTGTATGCCAGTGCAAAATTTGTGTCTGCTTTGACATTTTACATGCTTTTCATAAATGGCACGTGCAAGGCGTAGTTGGAAAATATACCAATGTCGGCGAAAAAGGTAAAATTTGTTGTAATTTTTTTGTACCTTAGGCAGATGATTACTTTTTTTGGATAGAATATAAATCAAACTATTGATTAGCAAGCAAATTTGTGTACAAATCTAAGCTTTTGGACCAATTAGGGCTTAAAGTAATCAGCCGCAAATAAATGGTGACGTTACTGACAAATTTTATAAAATGTTTTTTTATGCATTAACTAATGAGAAAAGAGGTTGGATGAGCTGATATTTTTTGAGTATTTTTGAAGTATTTTCATAATCAATGCTTATATGAAGCATTATTTGCATATAGCAGGGTATTTTTGCAAAAAAAGATTGCGTGACGTTACTGACGGTTTTTTATATTTTGTTTTTTTTACTTTTTTGCTTAATAATTTGGTATTTAATTGCCAGACTCCGATTCCTGGTGCACAAAGAGACAAGCGTTATGTTGAAAAGCTAAAAGAAAGCAACAGATACGACGAGTACAAAAAGAAAAAGGCAGAAGCAATGGAAAAATTGAGAGCTAACAGAAAAGAAGAAGAAAAACTAATGCGAATTAGTTCGCCGTCCTGCTGGCCGCGAAAGAAGCAAAAAATATCGACAGAAATTAAAACAATCAGCTAAAGACACCCAAATAGAGCGAATCCAAGCTGAAGCCTTAGTGAAATCGTTAAGAAAAGCTACAGGTGATCACAAACATTACGAAAAGCTGTGAAAAAGGTATCGTGTGCTTTTCCGACTTCACCACGCAAGAAAACAGCGGTATTGACGCACATTGTTCCGAATTTGGGCGAAGTTGAAAAAGAAAATTTAGTCAGTGTTGTAAAGCCCAACAACCAACCAGTCACCAGTCAGCTTCCAAAGGAAATTTGAAATTTTTTCGATGGCGACGATATCTCCCAAGTTTCGCCAATAGCTCGATTTCTTTGCTTCGCCATTGCAAAGAAATATAAATGCGCTGAAACAGGAGCAAAAATTTTGATTCCAACTAGACACATGAAAGATATAAAAAACAGCTAAGTAAGTCAAGCTCGTCACTGCATAGTAAACAGTGAACGGGAATTCGTTGAGGCGTTCCAACATACACAATCGCAAATATTAGTTGCGGAAGTTGCTGAAGAAGAGTTTAACAAAACTCTTGCTCTAAAGGGCAAGCCTGATTTACTGCAATTTTTTTTATGAGATTAGTGCGATAAGTGGTTTCCTCTTAATATCTCCCCAGGCAAACTGTTTAGGGTCCCTCTATTAACCCAAGAAAACAAAAGACCCAAAAATCCTAACGAAATTCGTACGTGTGACGTTACTGACATTTTGCGTCACGTTACTGACACTGCTTTTATGTCATTTACGTGATTAAAACAGAAAATATTAAGCCCACCTTTTGGATAAAAATCATCTTTCATCCTTACTTTTTAAAATACTGGGCAATAATAAACATGAACTCTTTTCAATTCGCTCATTTTTACACAAACGTTCAGTAACCTCAAAACACAGTTCCAAAATCTGGTGACGTTACTGACGGCTTAAAATGGTCATAACTTCACAACAAAACGAGATACAGCAAAGTTGTCTGCGTATGAAACAACAGTTATGACGAGAACTTTCATATGCCGCTCACAAGTTGGGAGAAATAATTGTATTTTGTAAAAATATTGACCAAAATATGTATACGAGCGTGACGTTACTGACGGTGGCCTTGCCCATATGTGCATTGACGAGATGCTGGTTCCATTTAGAGGTCGTTGCAAATTTGTAATCTATATGCCACAAAAACCTGCTAAATATGGGCTAAAGATCATGATTTTATGTGACTCACGAACTTTTTACACCTACAATGCATATATCTACCATGGTAAAAACTCTGATGGAATAGGACTAAATGAAGAAGAGAAGAAATTATCGGTGCCATCGCAATCAGTCTTACGTCTTGTGAAACCTGTTGAAGGCTCAAACCGTAACATTACAGCGGACAACTGGTTTAGTTCCATTCCGCTAATGGAAGCTTTGCTAAAAAAGAAACTAACCTATCTTGGAACACTGAAAAAAAATAAGACGGAGATCCCTGCATGTTTTTTGCCAAACAAAGAAAGAGATGTTTCGAGTTCACTTTACGCTTTCACCAAGGACTTTACATTATTATCCTTTGTTCCAAAAAAAAATAAAGCAGTGCTTTTAGTTTCATCCACTCACCACATCCAGGAATCCGACATTGCGTCAGGCAAACCACTAATGATTGTAGATTACAATCAAACAAAAGGAGGCGTTGATGAGATCGACAAAAAGTGCTCGATATATTCCTGCAGTCGCAAAACTCGTCGTTGGCCGATGGCAATTTTTTATAGAATACTGGATATGATAGGTGTCAACTGTTTCGTTGCTTACCAAGCATGTGAAAATATGGACCCCAAATTGAGAAGAGGCCAATTTTTGTTAAATATGGCTATGAAATGGTGCTAGATCACATGAAGGCACGTGCATATAATGAAAGATTACCACGAGAATTGCGCATGACCATCAGTCGAGTTCTGGAAAAAGATTTTCCTACTCCACCTCCAAAAATTCAGCTTGAGACAGGCAGTGGAAGAAAACTGTGTCATATATGTTCATCTAAATTACAAAGAAAAACAAAATACAACTGCTGTTCTTGTTTAAAACCTATTTGCTTGCAGTGTTCCAAACCTCTCTGTGAAAACTGCCAAGAAAAATGTAATTTTTAAGACTGAATTTTTAAAACTGAACATGTACTGATCAAACCGTACGATTTAGCTAAAAATCAAACCAAAACTTATTTGATAAGTATTTTTTAAGGTAAAAAACGAAGTTCCTAAATATTTGTAAGAATAATTGTTTTTTTTTGTTTTTTGTTTTTAAGAGAAGTTTTTTTGTTGTTATTATAGAATTAAATTAAATAAACCATACCTTGAAAAAAAAGTCTTTTATATGAAATTTTTAACCTCTGTTAGATTGAAAACTATTTACTGTTGTACATAAATAAGGAAAAGAAGGTGCCAGTCAAAAACTTCAACATGAGAAATCGGTTTAAAATGAGGTCTGCCAGACCCCATGTCAGTCACATTGTTACAATTAGAGCACGTCAGTTGCAGAGGGTTAAACAAAGTGGTGGAATTAAACAAAATATTAAAAAATACTAACATATAACATTTTCTTAAGATTCAGTGCAGTGCGCGAAATAAGTTGTGACGTTGAATTTTGCTTCATTTTCAGTTTTTTGTTTATTATCCTTTTAGTAGGCTTTTATATAAAGAAATGAAAGTTTTTTTATTAATATATTATTACTAGCATACAAATGTCGTTTAAATTTTTTCATTACGAGCACTAGTTACTAAGTTAAAGCATATCGAAGTTAGAAGTTTCGTCTACACGAAATAAGCTGTGAGCCACTGTACATAAATTATATGTAGGTGAGCTTATTGATGAGCAGATCGGTCTCAGTGGCATTTCTTGTTTATGGATTTTTGGAAGTCCATATATTCGTGGGGCTATCGCATTGTATGTAGTTAGTTTGTATTTTTCTTGTATCGTTATCAAGCCTTTTTTGAACAGTTTTTCGACCAGATTGTTGTTTTTTTGTTGTAGTGTTGCTGTAGGATCGCGTCTTTGTGTTTTGTATGTCCAACCATCTCGTAATATTGCACGCATACCCAGTTCGTAGTCTTTTTTACTCATCGCTACAGTCTTTTTGCCTTTGTCCGCTTCCACGATAATAATATCATTATTTGTTTTTAAAAATTCTCTTGTTGTTTTTGTTAGACTTATTATGTATTTGTCTCTTGATGTTGGTTGCGTTGTTCTTAAATGTCTATATATTAATGTTTTTAGTCTTACTCTCGCTATATCTTGTTCTTCTGTATCATTTAACGAATAAATTGAGCTCAAATACCGAATTTTGAGGCTGTGCAACATTTATTTTCAAAGTTATTCGATATCGAATATAATGGTTGTATGGGAGGTGCCACGCCCCCATGTTCTATCGGAAATAGTGTCCGACCGATTATTCGGCTTCGGCTTCGGTAATCGGCATAATCGGCCGATATTTTGACGTTCCGCTTCGGCTTCGGCGCCGAAATAGCCAATTATTTTTGCCGAATGTTTTTGCATTGCTAAACAATGTTTTTATAAGTTTTTAGAATTTTTTTTAATTATTCAGTGAACTCCGTTAAAAATTCCACATTTGAAACATTTTCCATTGTTCGTTTTGTTTTGCTCTTCTTTTCTGTTCTTCGATGAGTTGTGTACAACTTTTTAGCGCTGTTGTGTAGCTGTATATGGATAGACGTACCAACCTTCTTGGGGAAAATGCTGATAAGTTGCTTTTAGCTTACAACATAAAGCTTTTTAATTTTAACTATTGATTATTTTTATGATTTTTAAATCTTATTTAGGGTGCTCACAGTTCTGTATTATCTGCTCTGTTAACTTTGCCGTCTATTAACTTTAGAACATTTTAGCACGTGTTAACTTTGATTGTTTTTGTTTTACGTACAAACTTGAGATACCACTTGTTGCTAAAGTTATCTCACTTTTGCTCATGTTTTTCTTTTGTGTTAATGTGGTATCACTAGTCAGCTGATTTAATTTTGTTGCAAAAAAATGGAAGAAGAATGGATCGTCGAAGAAGTAAGTACATTTTTCCATAATTCTTCGTTTCCGTTCATTCGAGGCATGTTTTTGAACAAATTTCAAATTTTTTAAAACTATTTTTGCAATTTAGCTCCAAAACACAAAAAGAGGTGCTCACAGTTCGTTTGAAATATCTTTCTAAAGTTGCCAGGTGTTAACTTTAGAAGCAAACTGTGAATTCCCTATTGATTCAAGTAATCATTGGTTACAAACATATGTATAAAATGAATTGTTATAATTTTTTTGTTTTTCTTATGAATTGATTTGTTTCTCTATGAATTGAAGATTTCTTTATAGTTTTTAACCAAGAAGATGTTCTTCTTAAAATTAGTGTCTTCTTAAATTAATTAAACGATTTATTAAATGACTCTTCTTCTCAATATGGAACAAATAAATAATACCCAAATCGCAAAGGCGCGTTAGGTCGGTCGCGCTTTGACAGCCAAAGTAGAAACAACGAGTTGTTATGAAGCAATTCATAATTCGACCTCAAGCTTTGATCGTACTTTATATCGTAAAAACTGTAAAATCTCGTAGGAAGGGGTAAAGTACGATCAAAGCGCGACCTGCCGAAAAAAGTTGAAAAATGTTCTACTCGGTCGTGCGTTTGACATTTGCTGATAGCGCAGGGTTGTATTTTCATAGAGTTAGCTGAATATGTGGGTATTGTTCAGTTTCTATGGTAAAGACATGTTTGCATGGGATTTGTTATTTTGTCAGAATAGTTATGTTGAAAATGATTTAATTTTTAATTTGTTTTATGGAAATGATGAAATTCATTATGAAATGCTTGATGAGTTGAGCATTTTATAATTTAATATTAATATTTGTGCCAACATTATTATTGCATACTTTGGTTAAATGGGACTTTGTGGGATTTTTTGATTTGACTGCGTATAGTGGCATCATCTAAGTGATAGACGCACAACATGTCAACGCTACATTATGATTTCAAAATTATAAGGTCGGGCGTTTTGACAGTTCATCTCGTAAAGTCGAGTAAAGTACGAGCAAAGTACGATCAACGCGCGACCGACCTAACGCGTCTTTGCGATTCAGCCATAAGAAATAACGAATAAACGATACACGAAGTCTTATATGAAAAATTTCTTGAAAATATGGATTTTAGAAGACATTTAAATATATCTTATTTATAAGAAGATTTTTACTGAAAAACTAGAAGATTTCTTCTAAGAAAATACCTCTCTTCTTTCCTTTTTATGCCCCTTGTTATAATTAAGTTTTAAAAAGAAATCTTATAAAAATTATGTGGCACTATTCTTTTCTAAGTAGTAGTACCTTTTTGTAGCTTTTCTCGACTGGATCGAAAATAGAGTACATTTTTTTTACGTTATCCTGACGTCAATTACAGAAACATCCGAATTGTGCAGAAAACTCTTGCGTTTTAATCAAATTTAATGATTTCAAAAAGTTTTTTGTACTGAAATGAATATATAACAAAAGCAAAGAATACATTTTATAATTTTTTTTTCTTGAAAACATTTGTTTGTTATTCGGCTCTCATTTATAGAGAAATTTTATTGAAAATGAAAAATTTTTCTTATAGTTTGATAAAAAATTCACTATGAGAAGTATTTTCTTCAATAAAAACAAATATTTTCTCAAAAAAAAAGTATTTTTCTCTTTTTATCATTTTTAGAGAATTTTTAGTATCGCAATTAGAGAATAGCATTCTCTGGAGCAAAGTCTATACCATTTTTCTCTAAATATGATGCCTTTTTTATCATATTCCCAGACACTTTTTTCTGAGTGTACTGATTTAAGTCTACAGACTTATAGTTTGCAAATGTTTGGCTGATTCTTTCAAGTCAGCGAAGGAAATTAGGGGTCGTTCATAAATTAGGTTACCAATTTAGAAGGGTAGGCGTTTTAAAGTGTACTGCGATAAGTAACGATAGGGGTGGGGGGGGGGGGGTGCTCAGATATTGAAGCGTGACCAAAAAAAAATCGAAAAAATTAAAATTAATAACGCGTCATCATTTCAAAACACATTCATCCTTAAACCTTCATACAGTAGATGGTCAAGCTATTAGAACACAGAGTAACTAAACAAAAGTTTTAAGTTTGAACACAAATTAAAATTTTATTTTTATTCCAATCATAAAAAAAAAGAAATGAATTGATTAAATACATTTATTGTTTAACTATAGAAAATATTCCGATTGCATTCTTATCTGTAACGTGTATTTTCGCTTCGAGTTTTTAGAGCTGCACGCAATCTATTGGGCATACATTCAACCGAAAACTTAATACATAATTTTATTTCATAAGAACTTTTCCAAACATCAATGATATTTTAAAACAAACAAACCAAACAAAAGAAAATAACACTTCTGTGCGACATAAAATTCTTTTAAATTGTTTTTAATGCTCAACTGCACATTTCAGAGCTTTTGGAGTAACTAACAAAATATATAAAAAATATGCTTAAAAAACCCCCGCTAATGAGAAAAACCCGTTAGGTTTTATTGAAATTCTTAAAAGCTAGTAAGCGATATCTTCAAAATCTTTAATTGCAGCTCTTTTATGTGAGATTTCAAAAAATTTGACTATTAATTTCTAAAATACATTCATATCAAATTGTTTTCCTGCAAAGTAAAGACAAGCCTCTCTATAAAGTTTTCAATTAGGGGTTGTATGAGAGGTGGGCGTGTTCTTGAGTGGTTGATGCCAATTTGTCTAACACGCCTCAATTTTGTTAGCCTTTTATACAGTTTTCAATATAATGTGTTGTATCGGAGGTGGGTGTATTCGTAGGCGGATGTCGCCCACTTTTCTTCCACAATTTAGTTTTGATATAAAATACAAACGTATCAATTTTTTTCCTGTAGCTTAAAGAGAAACCTTTTTATAGTTTTAAATTTTGAGGTTGTACGGGAAGTGAGCGTGTTAATAAGTGCATGACGTCCATTTTTCTAACGCACCTTTGTTTTGATATAGAATACATAAATACCGAATTTCAGTATAGTAGCTTAAATATTAGCCTCTTTATAGAGTTTTCATTATTGGGGTTGCATGGGAGGTAGGTGTGGTTTTTCATCCGATCTAGCCCATTCTCGAACTTTATCTTTGCTTTTTAGAAAAAAGCTTAAATATGAAGTTTCAGTACGTTAGCTTGAAAATTACGGCTGTTATCGTGTCGACAGACAGACAGACGGACATTGCTAAATCAACTCAGGTGGTGATGCTGATCAAGAATATATACACTCTTCTTTACCTGCCACGCCTCCTTATGGGTGTTACACACGTCGTGACAAAATTAATATACCCCTTACGCAGTACGCGTGGAGGTATAAAAATGTTCATGAAAAAATTTTCTAAGTTCATCCTCTGCCACTATGGATCCACAGACCACATATTTGGCCAAAACTATAAGGCGTCACTGTACGGGGATGAACATTAGTATAAGGGGATTCTCAAGGATTCTGATTTCGAATCTGATGTCAAATTTTTTTAATTCAAAATGGCGAATCCAATATGGCAGCATTAATTTTCAAATATTTTATGATTTGCATGAAAATTGGTAGATAAGGGTTTCAACAAACTCTGTTTAAGAATCTGATGTCAAATATTTAAAATTCAAAACGGCGGATCAAATATGGTAGAATAAATTATAAATTGTTTTCCAATAGGCAAGAAAATCGATATACGCGAGGTATCAGGGTCAAAAATGGTGGTTTAAATTTGAGACAATTTAAAAACATTTTACTTTTTAAATCAGAGGAATTGCAACAACGAAATTAAATACTTGAATAACAAAGCTTGAATAACAAAGATATTTAATAGTTTAAATGTTAAATAGGAATGATAATAGAAAATAAATTTTTTAAATAACAAATAATAACTGTCAATCAAAGTTTCGCAGCTGTAAATTGCTTAACATATCGACATATATTGGTTCCATAAAATACTGCTTTGAGGATCGTTTTCGTCGCAATCTCTTTTTTCTGAGTCTGTGTCCGTATCTGCACTTTCATCTGGTGCACCTTCAATATTTGGTTTATCCAAAGTACTACTTATTTCTGGACAATCGCAGCAGACCAAATTTAAGACTTCCGGCGGAAGTCGTAAACGCTGCCGTTGTTGAATGCGTTTGTTTAGACCAATACTGGATATGATAGGATCAGAGCTATCTAAAGCTCTAGTGAAAACATCCGTCAAGTTATCAATTCGACTTGTTTTTCGGGCATGAAGAAGTCTATCTGATTTGTATATTTTATTTCTTGATTCTGCTGCGTCTTCTCCAAAAACTCTTAAGGGAAGGACTGTATTAGCCAATATCTCTTTTGAGTGTACTAATACTTTATGAACTATTGCAGTCATTGGCAACCACGGATGTTTTTAATAATTATTTCTGCTGTTTGGAAGCAATAACTTTGAAATTGATCCAAATGCAATGGGAGTTGGCAGAATAAAGATATAAGGATAATTTTAAGCCGAAAAACTAAATCAATATCAACACCAGTGATTTCTGAAAATATTTTGTGATCGTCGAAAGCACGACGAGCGGTATTTCCATCATTACTGCTTCCAAAACCTCCATTTTTTGGTTTGTCAACATGTAAACCAAGATTTTCCCAAAACAAATTTTGCATGCTACACTTTCGTTCAAATACAAACTTTTTATCTGCTTCTCCTCTAATTTGCCACTCTTTAACATTAATTTTATATCCAACATGCAATACGAATTCAAAGAATCGTATTCAACAATGCAGTGGACTAATGCCAAATTGTAATCGTTCCTCTTTTGCGTGAAATTTATGAGATTTAAAATCTTTTACGTTAATAAAATCTCGTGGAGAAGCTCCACAAATGGGACAATTTTGGTTAGATTTCGTACCCGTAAGAACATTTAAGACCTTTCCATCGATTACGGTCAAAAATAATAGGAATTTGATTTCTACTGTTTTTCTTTCAGCTACTTTTAATACATACGACTCTAATGCATCAATTTCTTTTTTAATAGCCATTGCTTCCTTTAATATACTTTTTTTTGTTTCTTTAATGTATTCTTACTTCAAAGGTCTACAGAATCTTACTGATTGAGGTGTACGATTGTTCCAAATAATTTTCCCAGATTCTGAAACTAAACGTAATGGAATAACTGTGGTTGCGAATAGGGATGAATCTGAATCTTTTGATGTGCCAGGATCTGAACATTTTTGTTTGTAATTTATTTGACCCATAGAGCTATCAAATCCATAACTAAGAATTAATTTGACATTTAAGTTATTTTCATAGTTACTATTCAGCACAGTTAATATTTCTTCGGTTTGCAACTCAACGAGCCTTTTGGCTGTATGTTTAAATAGCATTTGAAGAGGTACTATAGCAAACATTTCAGTAACAGTTATTCCCTGTGGTCTGCAGCTTTTCTTGGCAATCGCTACTTTTCTATATGGAGGATATATATCACAGTTCCTCATTTTTGTCTCACCACTCCTCACCATGCGTTTAGGCCGCTGGAATGAACGAAGAATTCATATCGAAGAATTTATTGCGATAAAAACGTCGTTCGGCGTACTGTATACACGGTTTAAAATCTTGGAACAAATTTTAAACTTTTTTGGATTACATATAGGACACGACCAAAAAAAAATTATTTTTTAATCCAATGAAAAGTTTTAAATTTTTCAATCAAAAAAGGATTTATTTTTAATCCGCAAAGAGTTTAAAATTTCTGTTTAGGAATACTTTTGTTCAATGGTAAAACTTACATCGCAGCAGTGGCAGTAAGCAGAACTGCCGAGGTTAGCCCTGTTTCTAAATACACGCAAATAAATAAACTACTAAGAAAAATTCCCTGATTTTGATGCTGACGCTGCCACGGCTAGATTGTAATTTGCAGGCAGTAAAATACGAAACAGCTGATCACTGCCGCTGCCACTGACACAGCTGCTGCCACTGCCACTGCTGCATTGTAATTCAGCTATTAAATATCATAAATACTTTTTCCTGAAAATACTACCTTAATAAAAAAATTAAACTAAAATATGGAATTAAAAATAGTACTTTTAGGATTAAAAATTCCTTTAAACCAAAGTTTGGATTAAAAACTAGTCCAACATTTTTAACCGTGTACACCGGACGAACATCAATCGCGAACGAACATTGTCCGCCGTCTTGTATGTTCAGGCGGTTTCAACAGAAAATTATGCATTCGGCGAACATGAATAAATACAGGGTTGATAGCTATTTATTTTATATTAGTAGTAAAACTTGTAGTAGTACACCAACAAATTCGTCTGGCAAGCATTGAGTAACACATAATCGCACATAATAATTTATTTTTAATATTCATAATAAATAAATTAATATTATTTTTTTAATATTTATTTATTTTCCATAACAACATTTTGAACTACAAACATTTTAAAACGTTTCTCAGGCTATGCAACCCTCAAATACGCCTTTAGAAACCAATAATGCCGTTAATTCTTTGCCAACATCAACTATTCCTCCATTGACTAATAGTCAAATTTCAATTGAGCCCAATAACCAACTATGCTCAAATTTAGGGGCAGTGTCGAGAAGAAAAATTATATTTATTTCGCGACTTCAACCTGACACAATCACCGAAAATGTTATGACGTTTGTCAAACAAAATAATTTAATCAGCCACAATGCATTCTGCTCATGCAAAAAAATCGGTAATAAACCCTCCCATGCGTCCTTCATTCTGACAGTTGCAGCTGAAGAGTTTGCAACTGTTCTTAACTCTAATTTATGGGCCAAAAATATTCTAGTTTCTGAGTTTAAGAATTATGTTTTATGTTCAGTTAGTTTGGAAAAAAAATCAATTGTTATTTTTATTGAACTGTTTATTTTTAAAAGTTTTTCAACCTTCTTCGATGGAGCGATCAATTCGACTGTCTTTTGATATTAAAAAATGTTAGAATTATATCTTACACTAAGGCCGCGTTCATAGTGGAAGCTGAAGCTGGCTAAGCTTTTTCAAGCGATATCATGACACTTTTTTTTGCTGTTGCTGTTCATAGTGCGCGCTTTTTTTCGCGCTTTTGGATACTTTTTTTTGCTGTTGCTGTTCATAGTGTGAGCTTTTTTTCGCGCTTTTAGATACTTTTTCTTGCTGTTGCTGTTCATAGTGCGCGCTTTTTGCATGCGCTTGGCTTATGTTTTGTTTGAATTATTTCTTGTTATTTGGAAAGTTAATGCATATTTTGAAGTTCATGACAAAAATATTCAAAGAATAGATAAAGAACAACGAAGATAACGGCGAAATAGCTCAAAAGCAAAAAGTGCAGAAAAAGTTGGAAACCTATCCTCCACAAAGCAACAAATAAAATATTTTGTCTATATTCTACGCACAAAATAAAGATCAATAACATAAGATCACAACAACAAAAAATGCATTCAAAGGAAATTGAAAACGTGCAACTCACACACATACCAAGAAATGATACAAGAATGAAGTAAGCATCTGAAGAAAAAGCGTCAAAAATTAGCGATGCGCACAAAAAATTACCAACAACAAAACGAATCTAAACAACAACACGCATTGAGACAAAGTCGAAATAGCGCACGATTTCATATATTGCGCATCGCATATGTTGAATTTACTAACAACAAAAGGACATACAAACAACAACATGCAATGGTGGCAGCGCCTGCGATCATGTTGACATTGTTAAAAAGACAAAAACAACAACACGTATCAACCGATAATGCGAAAATAAAACTAAAGCGCTGGGCATTGCTGCCGAAAAGTACAAAAACAAAATCAGTGCGGCAAAACATAAACAAGAAATAAAAAAAACAGCCAAGAAAAGCGTTAAAAAGTATGAAAATAACCTACATCACAAAGCGTACGTACGAAATGAAACAAAAAATCAAAACTGTGTACACAAACGAGATGGAAAAAAAGTGTCAAAAAGTATGTTAAAATAAGCTGAAACCCAAAGTATAAGTACGACATGAAACAAAAAAACAACACCATGTGCTCAAGTGAGATAGAAGAAAAAAGTATCAAAAAGCCTCAAAAGTGGCGTAACCTTGAATTTAAGCTTGCACTATGAACACTTTGCGCTTTTTCCATATGATTGTACACAAAGCGTTTTCAGCAGCTGTAAAAAGTTTCAGCTTCAGCTTCCACTATGAACGCGGCCTAATACATAATGCGCTAATATATAATACGTAAGAATATATATTAATATAGAATGGAGAGAAGCAAAGAACATGAAAAATGCATCGAAAGTATGTTACACTTGTCGCGTGGAGCTGCATTGACTTCTAAAGAAAAAGGTAAGCGAACGGAAGTTTTTCAGACGGAGTCATATGACACTGTCGAAATAGTTTTAATGTTGAGCGAGCAGCTTGTGTTGTGCAAACAATAAGTAAGAATTATGAAATGTTAAGCTGATTGCCCGTTAATAAGTGCACGCTTATATTATGTATGCGGGTGTAAGGGTGCTGGTATCTATAACTTTTAAGCCTAAAAATAAGTGCAGAAGGTCCCAGACGAACCATACCGCCCGTCAGACCCAAAAAAACTAAATAGGCTATCCCTTTACTATCAAAATGTAAGGGGATTACGTTCTAAAACGCGTGACATATTTTTGTCAACTCAGAATTTTTCTGAGGATATTATTGCATTAACTGAGACGTGGCTGAACGGTAGCATTACTGACTTGGAATTGTTTGATAATAGTTCTCAAGTTTTTAAAAAGGACAGACACACTGACAATATTTCTGCTGTCGGTGGTGGTGTCTTATTAGCTGTTAGGAACTCTTTTGTAAGTTCCTTTATTGATATCCCCTGCTCTTCCCATATCGAACTTATATGCGTTAAGGTTATACCACTGAGCATGGTTGAATAACAAGGTTGCCTCAAAACTGACTCTGCTCTCTTTCGCTTATCCGAAAGTGTCAAAAATCAACTGGCTGTCGAAAAAAATAACAACAACAACAACAACTGAATCAGTTCGCTTTGACATTTGCGGCAGTCGCGCTCTCCGTGTTGCGGCTACCTTATTCAGTGTACCCTGCCACTGAGCATATAATAGATAGAGGACTCATATCGCATAAAAATATGCTTCTATCGAAATTGTATGCAATGGCTCCCACACTCTCATTTACGCTCCCATCGTGCATGCGTTCAAACGAACGTAACTTCGTGTTTCCATTGCCGCAGCTACCACCAGTGTTGCCAGTCTAGCCTTTTTGAGGCTAGATCTAGCCTTTTTTTTTGTTGTCTAGCCTCGAAAATTACCATCTAGCCTCTAGCCTTTTTTTTAGCCTTTTTTTATTTTTTTCTAGCCTTTTCTAGCCTTTTCTAGCCTTTTTTAATATATTGCTTAAAGATGCATTACTACATCCAATTTTTCTGACGTTGCAATTTTGAAAGTGTAAATCTTCTATTGCTCTTTTTATTCTTTTAAAGTGGTTAAACCCAAATATTTTCTGTTATAGAGAAAGAAAACTCCAGTTACTCTACAGAAGAAATAACTATAATTGAAATATAATGGCAAAAAATTGTAAATCACAAGTAGAATAGGAATCTAGCTGGGCAGAAGCTAGAGATTCATTGAATGAAGATCCGTTCCAAGAGCTATCAGATTTGATTTTTAGTTTTATTATTTTAGCATTAAGCAACGCTGAGGTAGAAAGAATTCTTAGTACAACGAAATTTCAAAAAAAAAACTAGAAAAGAAACCGTATTCAACTGTTCTTAAAAGAAAACGAGTAAAGAAAGTCTAGTCCGACTATGAAATACCCTAGACCTCCTATTATATTTAAATAAACTATATATTAAAATACTAAAACAAATAGAAGTAACTTCCTATTTTTGTTTAAAATCCCTGTATTTATAGAACTATATAGGTTTTACTAATGAAGGTTGTATGGGAGGAAAGCGCGTTCGTAGGTGGATTACGCCTTTTTTTGTGAGCACACCTTAGTTTTATATACTATGATCTCATACCAAGTTTTATCTCTGTAGGCCAAATATAAACGTTTCTATTGTGTTTTCCATATTGTCGCTCAGTTTGTGAACACATCTTAGTTTTGATACAACAATCTCAATACCAAGTTTTATATTTTTGGCTCATATAAACCTCTTTATAGCGTTTTTACTATAGTGGGTTGTATGGGAGGTGGGCGTGTTTAAGGGCGAATGACGACTATTTTACATCTAAGTACACATCTAAGTTTTAATATAAAATACATATCTGATAAGTTTAATCCCTGTAGTTCAAATAAAAGGGTCTTTATAATAGTGTTTTCAATGTTGGAGTTGTATGGGAGGTGGGCATGTTCATGGGTAGAGCACGCCAATTTTTTGTGTACGTCTACGTTTTGATACAAAATAAATACATTTAAATTTTATTTCGGTAGCTTAATTACAACCATCTATACAGCGATTTTTATTTGTTAGTTGTATGGGAAGTAAGCGTGTCCGTGGGCGGATTCTAAAAATATTCAATAGTGCAGATGCTTGGGTTCATGTGAACATGTGTACAAATCTCATCTCCTTTTTAACCTATAACAAACAAAAAACAAATTGGCCATTTCAGCCCTTGAAAGGACTTTGACCGAGCTTCTTATGATCAATTGTGTTGTGTGTGTTATTAAATGTTTGCACACAATTGACCGAGAACTGGACCTACATGTTTTATGCCGACTCCGAACGGCTCATGTTCTCAAGAAGCTTTACATGGCATTATTTACTCTCTGAGGTTTGCCATTGTCTGCAGAGAGGTGGTGACCGATCAGAAAAATTTTTATTGAAAAAACTTTTCGCCGCGGCTGGGGATCGAACCCGGGCTCCGAGCATGCTAAGCCACACACTTAACCTGCATGCCACGGTCACCTTTTTAAACTATATTAACAGATAACACATAGACAGACGGACGGACGGACATGGTTAGCTCGACTCAAGAGGTGACACTGATCAGGAATATATACTTTTCTATACCGGACTCGCTTATTTCTATGCGTTACAAACGTTTGCACAAAGTCAATATACCCTGACCTTACATGTTTAGGGTATAATAGCGTTAACAAATCTAGCCTTTTTTTAGCTTTTTTTTTAAAGCCATCTAGCCTTTTCTAGCCATTTTTTAAAGGCCATCTAGCTTCTTTTCTCAAAACTTTCTGGCAACACTGGCTACCACATTGTCGTGAACTTTCAAATGATCGTCAGTTTGTGTGTTGTTGTGGCTACCAGTGCTACGACGCATGCGCTTAGTTGTTGCTAGCATCGTTTATTTTTGTTTTGCCTGTCCCTTTCCCTTGCTGCAGCTACCACGATGGCTACCATATATTTTGTTATTGTAGAGTTGTTGTACATGAAACCGGTTATTGTTGTTGCTGTTAAACGAAAATCAATGGATAATGAATGAAGCTCAAGTTTCTGAATTTTGCGATTGCAGCATTTTTTCGTTTTTGTGATTATGATCTTTTTAATTGTAATTTTAAAATATATATTTAAATTAAATTGAATTAAATTAAATTAAATTAATTAAATTAAATTAAATTTCATGAAATTAAATTGAATAAAATTTACTGAAATGAAATTAAATTAAATTTAATAAAATTAAATTGCATTAATTTAAATTGAATAAAATTGCATTTAATTAAATTAAATAAAATTAGATTAAAAACATTTAATAACATTTAATTACATTAAAAATAAAATCTACATAAATTTAGATTAAAAACATTTAATAACATTAAATATTTAATTACATTAAATGACATTATCTTTTCTTTATTTTCATTTAATTAAATTAAATTGCATTAAATTGCATTAATTTAAATTACATTAAAATGCATTTAATTAAATAAATACAATTAAATTAAATTAACTTAAATCAAATTAAAATAAATTAAATAAAATGAAATAAGTTTAAATAAAATGAAATAAAATAAAATAAAATTAAATAAAATTAAATAAATTTAATTAAAATTAAAAATTAAATTAAATTTAATTAAATTAAATTAAATTTAATTAATTCAATTTATTAAATTAATTTTATATAAAATTAAAATTTAAATTTAAATTTAAATTAAATTAAATTAAATTAAATTAAATAAAATTAAATTAAATGAAATTAAATTCAATTAAATTAAATTAAATTCAATTAAATTCAATTAAATTCAATTAAATTCAATTAAATTAAATTCAATTAAATTCAATTAAATTCAATTAAATTCAATTAAATTCAATTAAATTCAATTAAATTCAATTAAATTCAATTAAATTCAATTAAATTCAATTAAATTCAATTAAATTCAATTAAATTCAATTAAATTCAATTAAATTCAAATAAATTCAATTAAATTCAATTAAATTCCATTAAATTCAATTAAACTCAATTGAATTAAATTAAATTAAATTTAATTATATTAAATTGAATTAAATTAATTTGAATTAAATTAAATTCATATAAATAAAATTATATAAAATTAAATTCAATTACATTAAATCAAAATATATTAAATTAAATTAAATTGAATCACATTAAATCAAATAAAATTAAAATAAATTAAAATAAATTAAATTATATTAAATTAAATTAAATTAAATGAAATTAAATTATATTAAATTAAATCAAATTATATTAAATTAAATTAAATTAAATTAAATTAAATTAAATTAAATTAAATTAATTAAATTAATTTAATTAATTTAATTTAATTTAATTTAATTTAATTTAATATAATTTAATTTAATTTAATTTATTTTAATTTAATTTGATTTAATGTGATTGAATTTAATTTAATTTAATTTAATTGGATTTAATGTAATTGAATTTAATTTTATATAATTGTATTTATATGAATTTAATTTAATTCAAATTAATTTAATTTAATTTATTATAATTAAATTTAATTTAATTTAATTCAATTGAATTTAAATTAATTAAATTAATTAAATTAATTAAATTGAAATTAAATTAATTGAATTAATAAAATTAATTAAATTAATTAAATTAATTATATTAATTATATTAATTATATTATTTAAATTAATTAAATTAATTAAAGTAATTAAAATAATTAAATTAATTAAATTAATTAAAGTAATTAAAATTATTCAATTAATTAAATTAATTAAATTAATTAAATTAATTAAATTAATTAAATTAATTAAATTAATTAAATTAATTAAATTAATTAAATTAATTAAATTAATTAAATTAATTAAATTAATTAAATTAATTAAATTAATTAAATTAATTAAATTAATTAAATTAATTAAATTAATTAAATAAATTAAATAAATTAAATAAATTTAATTAATTAAATAAATTAAATAAATTAAATTAAATAAATTAAATAAAATTTAATTTAATTTAATTTAATTTTATTTTACTTAATTAAATTTATTTAATAAATTTAATTTAATTTAATTTAATTTAATTTAATTTGATTTAATGTAATTGAATTTAATTTTATATAATTTTATTTATATGAATTTAATTTAATTCAAATTAATTTAATTCAATTTAATATAATTAAATTTAATTTAATTTAATTCAATTGAATTTAATTGAATTTAATGGAATTTAATTGAATTTAATGGAATTTAATTGAATTTATTTGAATTTAATTGAATTTAATTGAATTTAATTGAATTTAATTGAATTTAATTGAATTTAATTGAATTTAATTGAATTTAATTGAATTTAATTGAATTGAATTGAATTTAATTGAATTTAATTGAATTTAATTTAATATAATTTAATTTAATTTAATTTATTTTAATTTAATTTGATTTAATGTGATTGAATTTAATTTAATTTAATTTAATTGGATTTAATGTAATTGAATTTAATTTTATATAATTTTATTTATATGAATTTAATTTAATTCAAATTAATTTAATTTAATTTAATATAATTAAATTTAATTTAATTTAATTCAATTGAATTTAAATTAATTAAATTAATTAAATTAATTAAATTGAAATTAAATTAATTAAATTAATAAAATTAATTAAATTAATTAAATTAATTATATTAATTATATTAATTATATTATTTAAATTAATTAAATTAATTAAAGTAATTAAAATAATTAAATTAATTAAATTAATTAAAGTAATTAAAATTATTCAATTAATTAAATTAATTAAATTAATTAAATTAATTAAATTAATTAAATTAATTAAATTAATTAAATTAATTAAATTAATTAAATTAATTAAATTAATTAAATTAATTAAATTAATTAAATTAATTAAATTAATTAAATTAATTAAATTAATTAAATAAATTTAATAAATTAAATAAATTTAATTAATTAAATAAATTAAATAAATTAAATTAAATAAATTTAATAAAATTTAATTTAATTTAATTTAATTTTATTTTACTTAATTAAATTTATTTAATAAATTTAATTTAATTTAATTTAATTTAATTTAATTTAATTTGATTTAATGTAATTGAATTTAATTTTATATAATTTTATTTATATGAATTTAATTTAATTCAAATTAATTTAATTCAATTTTATATAATTAAATTTAATTTAATTTAATTCAATTGAATTTAATTGAATTTAATGGAATTTAATTGAATTTAATGGAATTTAATTGAATTTATTTGAATTTAATTGAATTTAATTGAATTTAATTGAATTTAATTGAATTTAATTGAATTTAATTGAATTTAATTGAATTTAATTGAATTGAATTGAATTGAATTGAATTTAATTGAATTTAATTGAATTTAATTGTATTTAATTGAATTTAATTGAATTTAATTGAATTTAATTGAATTTAATTGAATTTAATTTAATTTAATTGAATTTAATTTCATTTAATTTAATTTTATTTAATTTAATTTAATTTAATTTAAATTTAAATTTTAATTTTATATAAAATTAATTTAATAAATTGAATTAATTAAATTTAATTTAATATAATTTAATTTTTAATTTTAATTAAATTTATTTAATTTTATTTAATTTTATTTTATTTTATTTCATTTTATTTAAACTTATTTCATTTTATTTAATTTATTTTAATTTGATTTAAGTTAATTTAATTTAATTGTATTTATTTAATTAAATGCATTTTAATGTAATTTAAATTAATGCAATTTAATGCAATTTAATTTAATTAAATGAAAATAAAGAAAAGATAATGTCATTTAATGTAATTAAATATTTAATGTAATTAAATGTTTTTAATCTAAATTTATGTAGATTTTATTTTTAATGTAATTAAATGTTATTAAATGTTTTTAATCTAATTTTATTTAATTTAATTAAATGCAATTTTATTCAATTTAAATTAATGCAATTTAATTTTATTAAATTTAATTTAATTTCATTTCATTAAATTTTATTCAATTTAATTTCATGAAATTTAATTTAATTTAATTAATTTAATTTAATTTAATTCAATTTAATTTAAATATATATTTTAAAATTACAATTAAAAAGATCATAATCACAAAAACGAAAAAATGCTGCAATCGCAAAATTCAGAAACTTGAGCTTCATTCATTATCCATTGATTTTCGTTTAACAGCAACAACAATAACCGGTTTCATGTACAACAACTCTACAATAACAAAATATATGGTAGCCATCGTGGTAGCTGCAGCAAGGGAAAGGGACAGGCAAAACAAAAATAAACGATGCTAGCAACAACTAAGCGCATGCGTCGTAGCACTGGTAGCCACAACAACACACAAACTGACGATCATTTGAAAGTTCACGACAATGTGGTAGCTGCGGCAATGGAAACACGAAGTTACGTTCGTTTGAACGCATGCACGATGGGAGCGTAAATGAGAGTGTGGGAGCCATTGCATACAGTGTTGCTGTCTAGCCTTTTTGAGGCTAGATCTAGCCTTTTTTTTTGTTGCCTAGCCTCAAAAATTACCATCTAGCCTCTAGCCTTTTTTTTAGCCTTTTTTTATTTTTTTCTAGCCTTTTTTAATATATTGCTTAAAGACGCATTACCACATTAAATTTTTCTGACTTTGCATGCAATTTTGAAAGTAAAAATCTTGTATTGCTCTTTTTCTACTTTTAGAGTGTTAAACCCAAATATTTTCTGTTATAGACAAAAAAAAAAATCCAGTTACTCTCCAGAAGAAATAACGATAATTGATATATAATGGCAAAAAATTGTAAATCACAAGAATAACTTAAGTTCCATAACTGAATTCTGGGAAGATGCTAGAGATTCTTTGAATGAAGATCCGTTCCTAAAGCTATTGGTTGTCAGTTTTATTATTTTGGCATAAAACAACGCTGCATAGAAAGAATTCTTAGTACAACGAAATTTTTAAAACTGGCATGCTTAATTTTCTTCTAACGATAAGCAATGTTCTTAAAAGGAAACGAGTAAAGAAAGTCTAGCCGACTATGAAATACCCTAAGCCTCTTATAATATTGAAATAAACTATATATTAAAATACTAAAACAAATAGAAGTAACTTCCTATTTTTGTTCAAAATTCATGTTTTCTTTAAATAACTATATAGGTTTTACCTATATTATAAAGGTTGTATGGGAGGAAGGTGCGTTCGTAGGTGGATGACGCTTTTTTTTTTTTGTGAGCACACCTTCGATTTTATATACTATGATCTCATACCAAGTTTTATCTCTGTAGGTCAAATATAAATTGTGGGTTGTATGGGAGATGTGCGTGTTCATCGGCGGATGTCGCTCATTTTGTGAACACATCTTAATTTTGATACAACAATCTCAATACCAAGTTTTATATTTTTGGCTCATATAGACCTCTTTATAGCGTTTTTACTATAGTGGGTTGTATGGGAGGTGGGCGTGTTTAAAGGCGAATGACGACCATTTTACATCTTAGTACACATCTAAGTTTTAATATAAAATACATATCTCATAAGTTTTATCCCTGTAGTTCAAATAAACTCGTCTTTATAATAGTGTTTTCAATTTGGTATATCACGCCCATTTTTTGTGTACGTCTGCGTTTTGATATAAAATGAATACATTTAAATTTTATTTCGGTAGCTTAAATACAACCGTCTATACAGCGATTTTTATTTTTTAGTTGTATACGAGTAAGCGTGTTCGTAGGCGGATTCCAAAAATATTCAATATTGCAGATGCTTGGGTTCACGTGAACATGTGTACCAATCTCAACTCCTTCTTAACCTATATTTCCAGACAACACATAGACAAACGAACGGACTTTTCTATACCGGACTCGCTTATTTCTATGCGTAAAAAACGTTTGCACAAAGTCAATATACCCTGACCTTACAGGTTTAGTGTATAATAACGTTAACAAATCTAGCCTTTTTTTTAGCTTTTTTTTAAAGCCATCTAGCCTTTTCTAGCCATTTTTTTAAGACCATCTAGCTTCTTTTCTCAACACTTTCTGGCAACACTGATTGCATATAGTTATTTTTGGGTTGAAATTTTTATATGGTTTGAGTTCTCTATCTATTGTATGCTCAGTGGTTATACATTGTAATTCCAATGTATATGTTGTTTATTCGTACATTCCTCCAAGGAGCAGTGCTGAGGTCTATGCAAACCTTGCGGATTGCATAGAATACATTATAAATTTACTTGACGTTAATGACGACATTTTATTGTTGGTGATTTCAATCTGCCTGACTTAAAATGGCATTCTTCTGACGATGATACATATTTATGTGCATCTAATTCGAAGACCCGCCAAGAACATATATTTGTTGATAATATATGTTCTGACTTACAACAAGTGAGTTGTATTTATAATAGTCTTAATCGACTTCTTGACCTGGTATTAATAAAATTAATTAAATTAATTAAATTAATTATATTAATTATATTAATTATATTATTTAAATTAATTAAATTAATTAAAGTAATTAAAATAATTAAATTAATTAAATTAATTAAAGTAATTAAAATTATTCAATTAATTAAATTAATTAAATTAATTAAATTAATTAAATTAATTAAATTAATTAAATTAATTAAATTAATTAAATTAATTAAATTAATTAAATTAATTAAATTAATTAAATAAATTAAATAAATTAAATAAATTTAATTAATTAAATAAATTAAATAAATTAAATTAAATAAATTAAATAAAATTTAATTTAATTTAATTTAATTTTATTTTACTTAATTAAATTTATTTAATAAATTTAATTTAATTTAATTTAATTTAATTTAATTTGATTTAATGTAATTGAATTTAATTTTATATAATTTTATTTATATGAATTTAATTTAATTCAAATTAATTTAATTCAATTTAATATAATTAAATTTAATTTAATTTAATTCAATTGAATTTAATTGAATTTAATGGAATTTAATTGAATTTAATGGAATTTAATTGAATTTATTTGAATTTAATTGAATTTAATTGAATTTAATTGAATTTAATTGAATTTAATTGAATTTAATTGAATTTAATTGAATTTAATTGAATTTAATTGAATTGAATTGAATTTAATTGAATTTAATTGAATTTAATTTAATATAATTTAATTTAATTTAATTTATTTTAATTTAATTTGATTTAATGTGATTGAATTTAATTTAATTTAATTTAATTGGATTTAATGTAATTGAATTTAATTTTATATAATTTTATTTATATGAATTTAATTTAATTCAAATTAATTTAATTTAATTTAATATAATTAAATTTAATTTAATTTAATTCAATTGAATTTAAATTAATTAAATTAATTAAATTGAAATTAAATTAATTAAATTAATAAAATTAATTAAATTAATTAAATTAATTATATTAATTATATTAATTATATTATTTAAATTAATTAAATTAATTAAAGTAATTAAAATAATTAAATTAATTAAATTAATTAAAGTAATTAAAATTATTCAATTAATTAAATTAATTAAATTAATTAAATTAATTAAATTAATTAAATTAATTAAATTAATTAAATTAATTAAATTAATTAAATTAATTAAATTAATTAAATTAATTAAATTAATTAAATAAATTTAATAAATTAAATAAATTTAATTAATTAAATAAATTAAATAAATTAAATTAAATAAATTTAATAAAATTTAATTTAATTTAATTTAATTTTATTTTACTTAATTAAATTTATTTAATAAATTTAATTTAATTTAATTTAATTTAATTTAATTTAATTTGATTTAATGTAATTGAATTTAATTTTATATAATTTTATTTATATGAATTTAATTTAATTCAAATTAATTTAATTCAATTTTATATAATTAAATTTAATTTAATTTAATTCAATTGAATTTAATTGAATTTAATGGAATTTAATTGAATTTAATGGAATTTAATTGAATTTATTTGAATTTAATTGAATTTAATTGAATTTAATTGAATTTAATTGAATTTAATTGAATTTAATTGAATTTAATTGAATTTAATTGAATTGAATTGAATTGAATTGAATTTAATTGAATTTAATTGAATTTAATTGTATTTAATTGAATTTAATTGAATTTAATTGAATTTAATTGAATTTAATTGAATTTAATTTAATTTAATTGAATTTAATTTCATTTAATTTAATTTTATTTAATTTAATTTAATTTAATTTAAATTTAAATTTTAATTTTATATAAAATTAATTTAATAAATTGAATTAATTAAATTTAATTTAATATAATTTAATTTTTAATTTTAATTAAATTTATTTAATTTTATTTAATTTTATTTTATTTTATTTCATTTTATTTAAACTTATTTCATTTTATTTAATTTATTTTAATTTGATTTAAGTTAATTTAATTTAATTGTATTTATTTAATTAAATGCATTTTAATGTAATTTAAATTAATGCAATTTAATGCAATTTAATTTAATTAAATGAAAATAAAGAAAAGATAATGTCATTTAATGTAATTAAATATTTAATGTAATTAAATGTTTTTAATCTAAATTTATGTAGATTTTATTTTTAATGTAATTAAATGTTATTAAATGTTTTTAATCTAATTTTATTTAATTTAATTAAATGCAATTTTATTCAATTTAAATTAATGCAATTTAATTTTATTAAATTTAATTTAATTTCATTTCATTAAATTTTATTCAATTTAATTTCATGAAATTTAATTTAATTTAATTAATTTAATTTAATTTAATTCAATTTAATTTAAATATATATTTTAAAATTACAATTAAAAAGATCATAATCACAAAAACGAAAAAATGCTGCAATCGCAAAATTCAGAAACTTGAGCTTCATTCATTATCCATTGATTTTCGTTTAACAGCAACAACAATAACCGGTTTCATGTACAACAACTCTACAATAACAAAATATATGGTAGCCATCGTGGTAGCTGCAGCAAGGGAAAGGGACAGGCAAAACAAAAATAAACGATGCTAGCAACAACTAAGCGCATGCGTCGTAGCACTGGTAGCCACAACAACACACAAACTGACGATCATTTGAAAGTTCACGACAATGTGGTAGCTGCGGCAATGGAAACACGAAGTTACGTTCGTTTGAACGCATGCACGATGGGAGCGTAAATGAGAGTGTGGGAGCCATTGCATACAGTGTTGCCAGTCTAGCCTTTTTGAGGCTAGATCTAGCCTTTTTTTTTGTTGCCTAGCCTCAAAAATTACCATCTAGCCTCTAGCCTTTTTTTTAGCCTTTTTTTATTTTTTTCTAGCCTTTTTTAATATATTGCTTAAAGACGCATTACCACATTAAATTTTTCTGACTTTGCATGCAATTTTGAAAGTAAAAATCTTGTATTGCTCTTTTTCTACTTTTAGAGTGTTAAACCCAAATATTTTCTGTTATAGACAAAAAAAAAAATCCAGTTACTCTCCAGAAGAAATAACGATAATTGATATATAATGGCAAAAAATTGTAAATCACAAGAATAACTTAAGTTCCATAACTGAATTCTGGGAAGATGCTAGAGATTCTTTGAATGAAGATCCGTTCCTAAAGCTATTGGTTGTCAGTTTTATTATTTTGGCATAAAACAACGCTGCATAGAAAGAATTCTTAGTACAACGAAATTTTTAAAACTGGCATGCTTAATTTTCTTCTAACGATAAGCAATGTTCTTAAAAGGAAACGAGTAAAGAAAGTCTAGCCGACTATGAAATACCCTAAGCCTCTTATAATATTGAAATAAACTATATATTAAAATACTAAAACAAATAGAAGTAACTTCCTATTTTTGTTCAAAATTCATGTTTTCTTTAAATAACTATATAGGTTTTACCTATATTATAAAGGTTGTATGGGAGGAAGGTGCGTTCGTAGGTGGATGACGCTTTTTTTTTTTTGTGAGCACACCTTCGATTTTATATACTATGATCTCATACCAAGTTTTATCTCTGTAGGTCAAATATAAATTGTGGGTTGTATGGGAGATGTGCGTGTTCATCGGCGGATGTCGCTCATTTTGTGAACACATCTTAATTTTGATACAACAATCTCAATACCAAGTTTTATATTTTTGGCTCATATAGACCTCTTTATAGCGTTTTTACTATAGTGGGTTGTATGGGAGGTGGGCGTGTTTAAAGGCGAATGACGACCATTTTACATCTTAGTACACATCTAAGTTTTAATATAAAATACATATCTCATAAGTTTTATCCCTGTAGTTCAAATAAACTCGTCTTTATAATAGTGTTTTCAATTTGGTATATCACGCCCATTTTTTGTGTACGTCTGCGTTTTGATATAAAATGAATACATTTAAATTTTATTTCGGTAGCTTAAATACAACCGTCTATACAGCGATTTTTATTTTTTAGTTGTATACGAGTAAGCGTGTTCGTAGGCGGATTCCAAAAATATTCAATATTGCAGATGCTTGGGTTCACGTGAACATGTGTACCAATCTCAACTCCTTCTTAACCTATATTTCCAGACAACACATAGACAAACGAACGGACTTTTCTATACCGGACTCGCTTATTTCTATGCGTAAAAAACGTTTGCACAAAGTCAATATACCCTGACCTTACAGGTTTAGTGTATAATAACGTTAACAAATCTAGCCTTTTTTTTAGCTTTTTTTTAAAGCCATCTAGCCTTTTCTAGCCATTTTTTTAAGACCATCTAGCTTCTTTTCTCAACACTTTCTGGCAACACTGATTGCATATAGTTATTTTTGGGTTGAAATTTTTATATGGTTTGAGTTCTCTATCTATTGTATGCTCAGTGGTTATACATTGTAATTCCAATGTATATGTTGTTTATTCGTACATTCCTCCAAGGAGCAGTGCTGAGGTCTATGCAAACCTTGCGGATTGCATAGAATACATTATAAATTTACTTGACGTTAATGACGACATTTTATTGTTGGTGATTTCAATCTGCCTGACTTAAAATGGCATTCTTCTGACGATGATACATATTTATGTGCATCTAATTCGAAGACCCGCCAAGAACATATATTTGTTGATAATATATGTTCTGACTTACAACAAGTGAGTTGTATTTATAATAGTCTTAATCGACTTCTTGACCTGGTCTTAACTACAGACAGTAACAATGTCATTGTTAAGAGGGCCTATCATGCTCTTACTACTATCATGCTCTTGATGAATACCATCCACCATTGAGCATCTGATACAAATCTGACAGAGAAAATATAGTAAATACGAGTTCAATAGATAAAGTTTATGAATTCAATTTTAAAAAAGCTGACTTTTGATTTACATAAATGGAAATAATCTTGATGATTCCATTCATTTTTTTATATGGAGCTTTTTGCTATGTTTTCTCAATCGGTACCATACAGCCTCAAAATTGCGAAAAATTCTGCGTATCCCTGGTATACAAAGGATTTGAAAACTCTTCGCAACAACAGGAATAGGGCTTGGAAGAAATATGTCTGTAGCTTAGACTCAAATGACCTAGAAACTTACAAACGTTTGTTTCTGGAATTTGAAAATTATATAATGAATATTAAGATAACATTAAGCTGAGGATATTGTCTGATCCAAAGAAATTTTGGAGATTCATAAACACAAAGAAGAAATCTGATGGATTTCCCTCTTCATTCAAAACCATTGATGGATTTAGTGACGATCCCGTTATTATTTGTGGCTTATTCGCCAATCTTTTCAAAGAATCATTTTGTTCTGATTCTTTTAATCCTGTTGAAGATTATTTTGAATATATGAATTCTGGACCAAAAGTTTCTTTGGAACCTTTATCCTTTACTTCTGAGGATATTTTAAAGTACATTGGATTGATCGATGAGGACTTTAATGCTAGACCCGATGGAATTCCTGCCGCAGTGTTAATTCAATGTGGTTCCATTTTGTGTCAACCATTTTGCTTTTCAATAAATCAATCAACGAAAGTTATTTTCCAATTTTTTAGAAAAATTCGTACATAAGTCCAATTTATAAAAAGGGTTGCAGGAATGATGTTATTAACTAAAGGCCCATTGCTAAGCTTTCATCGATTCCAAAACTTTTTGAGCGTATCGTGTATGATCGGGTAAAAATTCACTGCGGATAAGTCATAACAACTCGCCAGCATGGTTTTGTGTAGATCCACTCGTCGCCTGAGTAAAATAAGGTCGTATGTTACATTTCGCAGGTTTTGGGAAATCGCAGTCAAAGTTTAGAATTGAATTGCTCAATAAATTCACGGTTAATTTTATTCTAACTCGCCAATATTGTAAAAAGTTCAGAACACTATTAGTTTACATATTATTTGCTTCAAAGTTTTAATTATTAAACAAAATAGAGAGGATTTCATTTAATACAATTTTGTCGTATGTGCCATTTACACACATTTTATATGCTAAACCAAATATTCTGTATGACATACGACAAATAATTATGCAAAAATTTTGATTAAAAGTGAAATTCATTAAATTAAAACAGAAATAAAAATATTTATATAACGTTCCTGGTTGAAAATGTTATTTTTAACTTTGATCCTTTTACTTTCAGTATTATACTTTAATTCTTATATTCGTAAGATTCCTAATGAATTTCTCTGAAAATTCTCGCTGAGAACTTAAGTGCGACTTAAAATGTGATCACTGAATGCATTTAAGTTTGTCACAAATTTTTAACTCAGGCTTTTAATTTGTCAATCTATAGTATATATAATTCCTAAAAAAAAATTTTAATTGAAAAGTAATTTGATTAAATAAATATTAAAGTAAATTTTATTTGAATTCAGTTCGGTGAAAAGCATAAATAAAGAATAAATGAGATCATAAAATAATTATTATAAAATATACAATTTAAGGTACACTTTAAAATCTCAATAAAAATAATCCATAAGATAAGGCCTAAGATTCATAGACTTTTTTATCTTAAATAATTTAAAATTAGGTAAAAAAATATAAAAAAATTAAGTCTATTAATTTTCTAATACAACTCGGTAAAATTCCTTGTCTGCATCGTCCTCTAAGAATTTGATCATTTTTCTCAAATCCTTTCTTTTTTGTTCCTCTATATTCCTTCTTGGGGCCAATGAAAGTTCCTCTTCCCATAACTTGGAAAGATTTGTGAAACGTCCTTTTGATTTTTTATTTCAATATAATAATAAGAAATTTGTTTACATGACTCATAAAACAGTGTCAGCTCCGAGGGATGAAAATTCCTCCCAGAATTTCTAAAATATGCCAGAATCTCATATTCTATTCTGAAAACAACACAATTCTTTTAACTGCAAAGTTTTTCTTATAACATTTACTTACTCGTTAAGTTCTGCATCCAAATAGGGAGCTGGCGATTTGAATCTCTTGCACTCGTCTGATGTTGTTGACATCTTCCTTACTACTGCAACTTGAAGGTGTTCACTGCAAGCCTTCAAACACATACGACAATATTTTATACAGAATGTTGTAAAAATTTGTCGGACGTGCGGGACAACGAACACATACGACAAATTTTTACTGAACACAAAAAAATCTGTAATTGTATGAAAAAATTGTCGTATGTGCTAGTTGCTCGCACATACGACAATATTTTATTCAAACGATAACTAAGTGACACATGCGACAATATTTTACTGAATATCTCGAAAACTAAAAGAGCTATAAAAAAATGGATTACACCATTCGAAAGATATCATTTAAAAATATAGGATTGCATCATTAACTCAAAACACCCCAATTTACACATACGACCTTATTTTACTCAGGCGACGCACTGTGTCTAATCTTCTCGATTTTACATTTTTTTTGCCTAAAAAACATTGAGTTAGGTAACCAGGTCGACTGCATTTATACTGACTTCAGTAAAGCATTTGATAAATTACCTCACAATTTGATTCTATTTAAACTTAAATCAATGGGATTTCCACAATATTCTGTTAGCTGGATTCAATCGTATTAGACAGAACGATCTTATCTAATAAGATTTCGAGGGGTTTTGTCGTCGGCATTTGTTGCGCAATCAGGTGTTCCTCAAGGTAGTCACCTAGGCCCACTTCTGTTTATTTTAGCAATTAATGATGTTACCCACATTATTAAACATTCTCATTTGCTAATTTATGCAGATGACATGAAAATATACAGAACAATAAATGCTAAAGATAATTCCGACCTACTCCAGACCGATCTGAAATCCTTTGAAGTTTGGTGTTCTAAAAATAATATGTTTCTAAATCCAGAGAAATGCCAAACTATGACCTTTTCGCGAAAAAGGAACGAATTAATATTTGATTACAGTATAAAAGACAGTGCTTTAAGTCGTGTACATGTTGTCAAAGACCTTGGTATATGCATGGATTCTAAGTTATCGTTCAATATTCATATTGACAATATTTGTAAAAAAGCGTCTTCAATGCTTGGCTTTATAAAACGCTGGGTCAAAGAATTCAACAGCATGATTACAACCACCACGTTGTATTATGCAATTGTGCGTCCTCACTTGGAGTACGCAAGTCAAGTTTGGTCCCCAAGCTACAACGAGCATGTTGATCGTATTGAAAGAAGCCAAAAACGTTTTGTTCAGTTTGCTCTTAGGGGCTTAAGTGGAATTGACATTTTAAACCTTCCTCCTTATGAAGATCGTTTGAAACTGTTGAAAATGCAGTCGTTAAGTGATAGAAGGAAATCTGCTGATATCGTCTATTTACACCAACTTATAACCGGTGTATTTGATTCTCCAGAACTCCTTTCCCTTATTAATTTTAACACTAACCGTAGAAGCAGTAGAAACGCAAACAACTTAATTTATTTACCGTTCAGTAGAACGAATTATATGTTAACTGTTCCTTTAAACCGCATGAGTACCTTTGTTAACAACTGTAGCGTTTTTTATATTAACTTGTCAAAAGGTCAACTCAAAAGTAGACTAAAAGAGAATATGTAATTATAGATCTTTGTATGCATGGTTAGTAGTTATGTCCTGTGTTGTCCCTGAGCCCAATCCAAACTTTGGATGGTAAATTTTTTCCACATTAACTTGTTTTTAGCCACTGGAATCCTTAACATAAAATTTCTTTTATGCTATGGGTCGTGGTTTTAAATGGGTTAATGCTGAGAAAGTGCGAAAAAGCTGTAGTAGCTGAGCTCTGTTTGTTATTGCATGTATATAGTTTGAAAAAAAAAAAAAAACTATTAGCTGTTGTATGAAAGGACTATATAATTATTATTATTATAATACTAGCTGGTACCCGGCACGCTGCTGCCGCCCTTAACCAATCCCTTTTCAACAAATAGTAACTACGCTATCTGAGTTTCAATACTCTATGATCCAAAGCTGTGATACCAAAGCTATGGAATATAAAAAAATGGTCTTTTATAGGCAGAGCTACACCCCTTGTCCAATACCCGTTCTAGTTTCGAGTAAATCCGACTGCTGGGATATTACCAAAGGGATTCAATTTAAAACCCCTTGTACAATGCTTTTCTCGTTTTAAGGACACCACCAAATAGTAATTCCATTATGGATAAAAATTTACTGTGACTTTCACTTGCATAGCTATTCTGTATCGAAAATTTTATTTTTATGGGCAGAGCCATGCCCCGTTTTGCAATGTCCACGTATGTTTCATTATTGCAAGACCTGACCAATCAGTTACTTCATATTGAGTTTTATTGTTATACGACATTAAGTTCCGAATCTATTCGATATCAAAAAATTGAATTTGTGGGAGGTGCCATGCTCCCCTTTCCAAAGATCGAGCAAATTTGACAGTCGAAGGGCACGACTAAATAGTAAGTTCGTACAGAGCTTCAATTGATGTGCAATTTAAAGAAGAAAGTAAAATCGAAAATTTGATTTTTTGAAAAAGTGCCACGACCCTCGTGGGTAGGAGGGTGAAAAATACTTTACGACCTATTCTCATACCTACTAAATATATAAAAAAAAATTTCATTGAAATCGGTCCAGCCGTTTCGGAGGAGTTTATACACTAACACCGTGACACGAGATTTTTATATATTAGATTTAACTTAGAACAATTAAATTCCAGCGAAAATTAGCAGAACACGTTCAAAAACATAACTTTAACTTTGTGTTGTTTTGAAGTTAAAGTTACTACGAATTTTTGTACTTTCCGTGATGTTTTCTTTGAAGATACTCCTTTTTGCTACTTTTTTGTTTCGAGCGGCGGCCGAACAGTCCGAACGAAAGAGTTCTCGTTCGTTCGCCCTAATTTACCGTCTACACCAGGGTACACTGAATAAGGTAGCCGCAACACGGAGAGCGCGACTGCCGCAAATGTCAAAGCGAACTGCTTCAGCTGTTGTTGTTGTTGTTCTTTTTTCGACAGCCAGTTGATTTTGACACTTTCGGATAAGCGAAAGAGAGCACAGTCAGTTTTGAGGCAACCTTGTTATTCAACCATGGTCTACACCGGGCGAACAGTGTTTGCGATGAATTTGTAGCGAACGCTGTTCGTTCGTGCTAAGTGTTTACACCGAGCGAACGAACGAGGTTTCTTTCGTTCGTTCAGGCGGTCTAAACGCACGGCCACGTTCAAATACTGCTATTTTGTAAAATTATTGTCTAATGAAGCTAAAGCTTCATTCAATGACAGTGGTATCGGATTTTTTTCGTTTCTTGTCAATACTTTCTTAATTTTAGAAGCTCGACCAGGGCTCTCAATGTAATTTTTGACAGCTGCTAAACTTTTAAGCCTAAGGGCCAGATACAATACTCCATAAGTTATGGACCATAACGCCCCAAGGGCCAAGATACTTAGGTAATCAGATTACCATACCATTATAATTTTGAAAATTGATTTAAATACATCGAATTTTGAAAATCGCGCATATTTACATTTCTAGAATTAGTCTGTGTGTATTCATGTATGTATGTATGACGTCGTATTAATCCGTGGTGCAAGTCCTACTACATTTGTAAATCCTTTTGGACATATCATAGCTCGAACACATTGACGACGGCTAACAACATAACGACATCTGTCATATTTATATACCATTTTTATTAGGAGACATGGTAGGTATAGGTAATAAAAAATGATAGGTATAGAAAGTGGATATTAAAAAAGTAATTTTAATCGAAATTTATCATCTTTTGATCTATTGACACGAAATTCGGTATTCAAGTCGGTATTTTTATAAAACATTATTATCAAGTTCGAAACTGGGTTAAATCTAATGAAAGCCAGCATATCCAAAGTTACTTTATAAATAACAACTTAAAATTGACTTATAAGCTTTGATTTAAAATGCCCACACTAAGTTTGAAATATTGAAAATTTAAATAAAAATCAAATCTACTTCCCATACAAAGTGGCTCCATAAAAAATTTCACAAATTTGACAATATTTATGTACAACAACAATATATATTACAACAATTACTTGATATCGTTGAAAATAATTCATGCCACACATTAGTTTTGATATTTTAAACGTACTCCGAGTTTGAATTTTGGAAAAATTGGATGAATGTTACGCCTTTCCCCATAATAAGTGAATTCATCAAAATAATAAAACCTAAATAACTCCGAATTTTGAAAGAGGTTGCAGGGGTATTAGATATTTCCTAGAATTAACATGTAGTTCTTATTGAGTTAAAATGGATTGACTTAAAGAATGTGTCACGTAATAAAATACATGTACAACTTTTATTCTGCAAACTTTGAATCCATATCCCGTTGATTTCGCAATTGAAGCTCACGGTGCATTAGAAATATATTTAAGTCTCGTTTTTCTGATATAAACGCAGTAACAAATAACATCAAGATATTCCGAAATTATTTTATCACGGCTATAGAAATCCTTGTTTCAGGATTTCGAGTGGAAATTATAGATTTGTTATTTAGCAATGTTTTTTAAAAAAATGTCAATATTGGTGGAATTTTATAAGATTCTTAAATTCACACAATTTTTGGTTGTTATATAAAGCATCTCATTATTATTTTATGTGATTAATGTGTTTGATTTGATTTATTACAATTAACTAAAAGATGGGTCAGATGCTGGGCACATCAGGAAAGCTTTCGCGGGCCGGATTGGTGATAATCGCGGGCCGTAGTTTGGAGACCCCTGTTCTAACGCAATCTAAGAGTGATTTTATTTTATAACGGTTATTTCGGTTTCAACAAAGAGAATTTCAAATATCTAGTCACATTTTGCTATTGACATGCATTCGTATGTGAAAATATTTTACCATATTTTATGAAAACTGTATCGCTTTATGATAATTTATGAAAAAAAATAATTTTGAGTGAATCTTTATTTGAATCATTAGAATATTTTTGTGTTATGTGGGAAAGGTAATATCCGGTGATAACTGTTCGTATTCCTGTCGAATATTTACTTTAAGGCTTGCGATTGTCTGAGGCTTGTTGGCATAAGCTCGCTACTTCAAGTAGCCCCAAAGAAAGAAGTCTGGAATGGTTAAATCGTTTGATCTTGCTGGACATTCTAAATCCATTTTGGCTCCTGCTGTGTGTACGATTGCACTAGTAGTGTCAATCCCGGGATTCCGACCTTTTTTTAGTCCTGAAAACTACTGGATTAGTCGATTTAAATCCCGGGTCTGCCAAAAACAATTTTTTTCAAGCTACACTGAGAAAACAAAAAAAAAGTAAAACACATTTTAAAAATGGTTAGTTAAATGTTTAGTTTAAAAACATTCTACGCCATGCAAAAATGAAAATCCTTCCTTTAAAATACAAAAGTAAAATAAAACGTTTTAAAAGCAAAAACGAACGTTTTACTTTGATACAGTAAACTATAATGAATATTTTCAAAAACATTCTACGCCATACATAAATGAGAACACATAATTTAAAATACAAAATTAAAACGAAACGTTTTAAAAACAACAACGAACGTTTTACAATGATAAAGTAGTCTAAAATTAATATTTTTTAAAATATTTAACGCCATACAAAAATAAAAACGCATATTTTAAAATTCAAAATTAAAAGGAAACTTTTAAAAACAGCAATGAACATTTTAACAAGAATTTTATAAAAAATGCATGTTTTTGTCAAGATTTTCTGTTACTTTAAAAGATGAGTAGTTTTAAATATGTTTTGCTACAGTTAACTTATCGTTGCCAATAGCTCAGTGAAAGTGTCCTAGACTGGCATGCAGAGGATGTCGGTTCGCAACCTGACTATCCTGACTATGTATGTATCAAAAGTATTAATTTAATAATAATTTTAATTCTAATTTTAATTGTTTCATTAACTCATTAGTCAGAAAAAACCCATGAAATAAGTTCGGGCTTATAATCTTAAAAACAATCTATCAAAATTTATTAAAAATAAAAACAAATTCAGGGATTGAACTCTGGACGGTTGAGTAATAAACTCGACCGATAGCAAGCTCGGCTAAGCTTGAACTTTTTAAAAGGTGTTTAAATTTCATAAAGTACGTATAGGCAATCGAGGCAATTAAAAGCTCTTTTTAAAATTTTAATTTTAAAATATCAAACGAACGTTTTAAAAGGTCTTTTGAAAATGTTTATTTTTGAAAATCAAGCGAATGTTTTAGCAGCTCATTTTAAAATTTTTATTGCAGAAAATCAAACAAACGGTTTTGAAGCTCTCTTTAAAATGCGCGTTT
This sequence comes from Tetanocera ferruginea, assembly GCA_958299015.1. Taxonomy (NCBI): domain Eukaryota; kingdom Metazoa; phylum Arthropoda; class Insecta; order Diptera; family Sciomyzidae; genus Tetanocera; species Tetanocera ferruginea. The sequence goes on from OY282643.1 coordinate 78,651,638, forward strand.
TTAAAATAAAAATAAACGTTAGAGGCGCAAAATCTGGGTCAAACGTTTTGAAAAGTAGCACGTTTCTGCTAGTATTGAAAATATAGTTTTCTCAGTGTAACAGTTGTCAACTTTAACTACTTCTAACAAAACGTTCTTTACTTGAGCTCCTTAAGTTTTATTTTAAATTAAATCTTTTGCACAACTTTCAACAGTTTAAATAACTTTTAATTTAACTTGCCGTATTTTGCTGAATATCATCTTTGGATCCTTTTTGATATAAAATTAAATTTTTTCATATACATAGCTCTGGAGTTTTGATTTCAGTTTTTTCGCGAATAAATCGAAATTCAATACATTCGGTACAGATGGCATGTAGAATAACTGAATTTTTATAATCTAGAGCGGTGAAAATAAGTAATTTTTCGTCGATGAGTCTACATAGCCTTTTTTTGGGCTAAAACGACTGATTGATAAAAGTTCTGTTTGCGCAAGATACGGTGAATAGTTTCTACATTCTAATACATTCATAATACATGATACATTCTAATATATTATAACTATAACTATAGTTTAGAATGTATCTAAACTGTTAACCAAGGTGGGCGCAAACTTAAAAAGTCAATTTCGGCGCTGAGAGTGGCGGATTCTCATTATATTTCGTACAATAAGTCGCTCGTCGGATGTATTGAAAATGTATTGACCTTGCTGCTCAACCAATTCTCATTGACCAAACACTAAATGATGTTTTATACTTAAGAGGTATTGGTACTCACAATTACTGCAGTTTTTTTGAGAGAAGCCGTTTTTAACATGGTTTTTGATCATTTTATATTATGCATATAAGTATCGCATTTGTGAAGAGCTCATTTAATAATATTTATTTATATCTTAGCAGATTTTTTTTCTAAATTGAATACACAAATATTCTGAAAAAGTACAAAGGAACTACATAGTTCCGCGGACATGTTTCCGCGAACTAGTTCCGCTGCACAAAAGAAACGTTTCATGTTCGTTCCGGCTCCGGAACTGTTTAGCACAAGCCTATATTGCAGTAAAAGAAAAAAAAGACAAGTGTCACAAAAGCTTGTTCAATTTGTGCCATGTATCTTTAAATAGATACATAAAAAAGCGAATTATTGAGAGTTATTGATAGTGAAGAGCACAATACCAATGTGCTGTTCACCATGATTCAATAATTTAAAAGGTTATACCGATATTTGACGTCTTCTCACGAAAATGGAGAAAGATACCCTTATTTGAAAAAAGAACATTTTTATTGACACAAAAGTCCCACAGCTGCTTGAATATCTTGCTATTTCTCAGTACATTATATCTTGAAAATTTCGAGTGAATACATTTTCTGCTATTTTTGTATTTTAAAGCATCCATCAGATGATTTTTAAAAGTTCTGCGACTTCACAGAGTCCAAGCTTGACATATTTTCACAAATTTATTGCTTAACCCATTTTGGTCAGGTACCCGAACGCGTTGGAATTTTCTAATGAAATTTTCAGGCTTTGTTGTTGTTGATCAAATTAAGGAAATTCCAGAGTTTCAGAATTTTTCCATTTTCCGTTTTCCGGCTACGAGGTGGTCGAAAAATCGACCAATAGCCCAATCTGTATACAAAAATTTAAAAATTCTGAATAAATTATTTTAGCTTTAAATTCAGCCTTGAGAGTGTTCCTGCGAAGTTTGGTATCGATAGAACATAGGGGCGTGGCACCTTCCACCTTCCAGAGGGTTCCTGTGAAGTTTGGTACCAATAGAACATGGGGCGTGGCACTTTCCATGCAACTTATATTTTCGATATCGAATAGCTTTGGAATTACATGTTTTACAGCCACAAAATTCGGAATTCAAGCTCAATGTACACGTATTGTTTCAATGGCAATATTTTATAGGCGTTAGACAAGGGGCGTAACACTTTTTAAACATTCAAACTTTTTGTAAAAAATTATAAAATATAAAATTTATTATACAATTCAAATGTTTAACATGGAATAGCTTAGTACAAATGTCGCATAACATTGAAACTCAGTATAAAGTTACTTATTGGTCATATCTTCTAACAGAAAATTGACACGGGCATTAGAAAATAGGATGTGAAGGAGTAACGAGTAAGTAGTAACGCGCATAGGGTATCGCTAGTATAAATTAAATAAGTTATTATTTACATTAATTTATTTATTGGACATAGTTTTTATGACTTTGCTTTCATATTATGATATTGTCCAAAACATTTTGAGTGCATATGTAAATTGCATTTTTTGCTTATAAAGTATATCTAAATAGTTTGCTTGTGGCATACAACGCATCTCCGAGGCTTGTTCTCTAGTTGATTTCAATGACGTGCTCAAGTTTGTTTACTTGAGGCAAACCGGCCAGTCTTTCCTATTCATCTATATCTGAGTCCACTTTTGGATCCGCCACTTATAAGTTTCTTTCAATCTAAACTGTAACTGTGATATTGGTTTGTGTTTGTTTATTTTAGCCACAAGACATTGCAATTTCCATGAATTCACTTTCGAATTGCTGATAGTGTTTACCCACAATGACCAACACCATTTCCTACTGCGAATGTCAACGCGATAATTTGCGACCCCATTGAAGTGTAAATCGACTCCACCCATTTTGATATTATAGTTACATTCGTTAGAGTTATGACGACGTACTTTTTTTTTGTACGATAATATCGGAGAGCAGACTTTATTGGCACAATGGAATCGTAGTTACTAGCAATTGTTACTTCGGTGGTGTTGTAACAACGCACGAAGTTGAGTTCATTCCTCTTGTCAAACATGTTATTCATTTCCCCACATTTTGCTGGGTTTGTCAACGCAGCGCTTTAAACCCGATTTGAACGTACTGTACCGGTTGCATAAAATTTTCTCTCATTTAGCAAACAGAACATTGGTAAGAGGTAAAAAAATTGTCAAAGAAAACAGTGTATCTTTCCGGATGGTCAACGTTGTGAAGAAGTCTCAAAACAACATATGCGCCAAGTCCAATGCCCATGTTGTAAGCTTCAACTGTACTAGTCTACGGTATAAAGAAGAACATGCACCCATTGCTTGAGCACCAGTATTTGAATCTAAAATGGATTGATTTTTCTATAAACATTTTACATGAACGTTTCCCAAAGTTGGGTGCCATTTGTTAGTCAATTGACAATGTGGACTTAAGAATTCCATAAAATTTATTACATGTGAAAATGTTTAAATAAAGTACACATATTAGGCCAGTGGTCGAAAAATCGACCACCAAAATTCCAACAAAAGTAGCACGTAGGTAAATTAACCTAAGATGTCCAAAACCGACTGATTCTCATAATTTAGTCTTATTGCTGTCTGCTTACGTAAATAGTTTTATTATTCATTTCATTTATTAGATTTTTTTTATTTTTTCAAAAATTGTCCAAAAAAGGTGTTTTTTTAAACGCTTACCTGAGTAGGTAAAATGGAAAATTTCTAAATTGTTATTTTTTTTTCTGAATTTCCATTTAACCAAATTGTGTTTATGTGGAAAGAGTTCGAAAAAATTTTGAATAATTTTTCCAGAAATAAATTTTAAAGTTAGTGGTCGAAAAATCGACCAGCTGACCAAAATGGGTTAAACAAATTCAATGAAAGCAATGCATACTTATTTTTTATTTTAAAGGCAGTAAAATATTGAAAATGCATATTTATTTATAAAAAAAAAAAAACACAACAAAACACTGAAAACTACATTTTTTTGAGGAGACCACAAAGCCCTGGTTGTCATTCATTTTCGAGAGAGAACATTTTTTTGTTTACAAAAAATAATGGTATGTCAAATATCAGGATAACCTAATAAATTATTCAATCATGCTGTGCTCACAACTTTCTCTAAGCACACCTGAAACCACTTCTGTAAGCCGGGCCAGGTTCAACGTAGCATAGAATTTTTCAAAAAAATATGAAACTAGTAGTTGGTGAAAGTAGGCTTTAATGTTTTTAAATACTTGAATATTATTTAGTTGTATCAACTGAAATAAATTATTACAGCAAAAACTTCAGTTTTATTGCTTGTTACAACATGCCCCAAGGCTGTTACAACTAGCTACATACATGGGGTAAGATGTAACACTAGCAATTTTTTTTTTAATGTCACTTAGTTACAAAATACTCCCTATTCCAAAACTTTTTTTAATGCAAGGATAGTCAGACATTTAACTTTTCAACTCATGTTTTTAAAACCAGGATATATTGTGTAGTTTCATTTTCCCCATCATATTTTCCAAAAAGTGTTACAACTAGCCCCCCACTGCCCTATGCTTTCTTTTATGTTGCTTTTTGCCTAAACAACAAATTTGTTTATTTTTTAGAAAGTGTAAGTTGTTTAGTCAAAAAGTAATAAATCAAAGTGTATTCTTCAGTAAAGAATTGTAGTTGAGCACTCACCTTTGCAAATAATAAAAAAACACGAAAAAAATGGCATGCGTTGCAAAACAAATTTACAAAAAAACCCTCTTTTTGGCAGAAATTCTTACCCTTAAAAAACAAAACATAAAAGTTTCTCGGCTTTTATAAAAAGAGTGCTTAACAGAGTCTATGAAGATCACAATGATTCAAGATTCATCAAAATCGATCAAGCAGAACTCGAGATATCTTAGAAACCAATGCGAGAAAACATGTTTCGAGAAACACGCGTTTAGATTTTCTTTTATGAACGATAATATATGAATAAATGAGCGACATACGAATATAATGAATGTTATATCTTTGAATTAATTTGATTTTTTTTTCCTTAAAGAACAATATTTAAAAAAAAAAAATGTTTTTGCAATTCTTTAAAACACTGTTGTAGTACCTTAAAGGAGAATCCGACCGTGTCAATTGCTGGTTGTGTGAATCCTTTTTTTCACTTTAAAGGCGGATTCACTGATCACCTTCAGCATGTTTTTCAAGTTTTTTTATATGAAGTTTATGCGCTCTATCTTCTCCACACTTAATAAGAGAGGATCAAAAACTTGCAGCACTCTCTTTGACTTGATTAACTTTACTTTAAAGCCTTATGGGGCCATTACACAAGCGGACTTGTTCGCGAACTTGGTTGGTTGCATGAAATGTTTGCTCGTTTGTGGCTTTGTTGGCGGACACATTTGAAGGTTCGTAAGTTGGTCGCAATAAAATCAAAACTTTTTGATTTTTTGGGGGAGGAGCTACAGGTTGTACAACAGGTTCCTCAGTAAATGGTGGTGTCCGCGTACTTAATGCCAAACTTTAGAGTTTTGGAGCACAAATTGGCAATTTTATATATTTTTATTGTCAATAATCACATAAAATGGCAAAAAGTATGGATAATGAAAGTAGTAGGGACTTTTTGGAGAAGTTTTTATAAGATTTTTTTAGAGATCTTCTATGTTAAAAATAAGTACAAAACGAACCAAGCGTTTTTACCAAAGCGTAAACGTAAAATTTATTGCCTCAAATGAAACTTAAGGAATAAAATTGGAAATATTAGGTCTTGTTATCGAAGAGTAGCAAAAACGTAAACAAAAATTTAACAAACCCAGCTAATCACATATAAAATTTTAAGGTTCTATAACAAGTACGCATGCGTAGTGTGTGGCAAAACAAAAACCTTGTACGCGTTCATGTTGTGGGATATGCTTGATATAAGCGAGAGTGCGATGCGAGACAACGTACGAATCTCGTACCATCTGTCAAATGATTTTAATAAGCAGAGTTCTTCTGTAACAACCCAACTGTAAAATTTGTATGCGCTATGCCTGTATGCAGTTTGGAAGCGCTTTCTTCTCAATACAAATGGAGCTAATTATATAGAGCTCTATTGTTAGCACTTTTAGAAGCTATTAGGTAGCAGTAAGACAAAAAACAAAAATAAATAAATAAAAAGCATGAATCGAAGCAAACTTTTTTTAAATACAAAGAAAAAGCCAATACAGAAATTATTTTTGAAAAAATCAATTCATTTAATAAACTGTTCAGAATGCTTTCAGTTGACTCTCGCTATCATTTATTGTATTTTTCACAGAGAACAAAGCGTTCAGATCTCGGAGCGCTCAGATTTTACTAAGTTTTGATCTAAAATACAATAACAGAGCGTGTCTCGCCATGTTTTCATGTTTTTTTACTGCAAGGAAAATAGAGCGCTCGGTTCTCGCTATGTTTTCTTATTTATTACAGCGAGAGTAAAGCGCTTACATCTGATGACATGACAATGTTAAATAATGCGCTATCCACAAGGAGAATGGAGCGCTATACTGCTTTTTGGGAGCGCTTTGAATGCGCTAATAGAGCGCTCGGTTTCCTATTAGGAATCTACAACGCTATGCGATGCGTTAGTGCGTTGCGAGGCGATTTCGACAAATTGAAAAAGCACGCATGCGATGACTGCCTTTCATAAAAATTCCGTTGAAAAATAATAAACATTTTGAGCGCGTTGCAATTTCCTTCAAAAACTTATATTAATATAATAAAATATTTTTAAAATAATTCTAAATAGATATATTTCTTTCAAATAATTGAATCATAATACATCCAAGTAGGTGTACTTAAACAGAAGAGCCGCACACAAGCAAAATCCAAAGATCCTCCGTTCGGTGGACAAACAATCGGAACGTGTTTACCATCAATAGCGCCAATGCAATTAGTCATGTTACACCGAGTAGGTGCTAAGTATATCGTACTAAGCTCATTCCACAAAGCATCACACGTTTCGTCACCAACCGACATTCAGGGGATTTTGGTTTCCGTGTGGATGTTTTTCCTAACCGGTGTCACAAGTTAAAACCACGTTAAAATGGTCCACGCTCATTCTTGTGGCTCTTATAAACATCTCCGAATCATCTCGCTTCATTGTTTTAAATGTTTTTTCAAAAAAACCCAAGGAATCTCGATCTTGGTAGATGGGTCGGACCCACCAACTTCTTTCTTGCTGGCTAGAACGCTTTCTAACAAGGAAAGGTCCCCAGGTGACAGTCTCCGATTTGAATGATTTTATGATATGTGATAGAAGACAAAAATCTAAGGTCGACGTATTTTTTTATACGTGCTCAATCGATGGTTTAGGTTTTCAAACTCGCGTTCAAAAATCAGCAAAAATTTCGTTTTTTGCTATAATTTCGCTATTTTCCATGGAAACATTTACAAATTTGGTACCAAACGAAAGCTCTTACAAAACCACACACGATGGCATCAATTTTTCATATGAAAATTTTGTTATAATTTGGTTGTTGTAATTTTTAGCAATGTTTATTCGATATCAAAGAAGCATGTTGACACATTTAATTTATGTTGGATTTAAAGCAATTTATTAACTTACTTTTTTTTGTTTTTTTTTAAATTTGTTACTGTTTATAATAAGTTTTTGTTTTATTGAAATGCATTTATTTTCTTTAAAGAAAAAATGTCATAACATTAAAAGTACCCAATATGGGTATTAAATGCAATGAATGGTGCTTTTTTAAAGATCTGTAAAAAATATAATGTTTTTTAAAAAAACCATTTCAAACCGAATTTAAGCCGAAATGCACTTTGGAGGACGTGGACTTATTTTAAAATGAATGTGTTTTATTATAAAATTAATTAAAAAAAATTATTTTCATATCTGATGAGTTATTCATTCACAAAGTTGAGGTGTTGAAATTAGGAGAAGATTTTTATGATTTTTCTTGCTAAAAATAAAAAAAAAATTTTTTTTAAAGAAATATGACAAAATGTCCATATTTGGTATTTTGGATGATTAAACTATTTTTTTCTGGTGCGATGAGACTTACAAGGAAAAAGCACACATTTTGTATGGAAGCCCTATGAAATGTAAACTTGTCCGATAATATATTTAAACATGAGAATAGGCCATAAAAAAATAAAATTTTTGATACCCATATTGGGTACTTTTAATGTAATAAAATTATTTCTTAAAGGAAAATAAATGCATTTCAATGAAACAAAAATTTTATTTTAAATAGTAACAGATTTAAAAAAAAAACAAAAAAAGGTAAGTTAATAAATTGCTTTAAATCCAACATAAATTAATATGAAATAATTGTGTCAACATGCTTCTTTGATATCGACTAAACATTACTAAAAATTACAGCAAAATTTTCTTATGAAAAATTGATGCCATCGTGTATGGTTTTGTAAGAGCTTTCGTTTGGTACCAAATTAGTGAATGTTTCCATGGAAAATAGCGAAATTACAGCAAAAAAACTAAATTTTTGCTGATTTTTGAACGCGAGTTTGAAAACCTAAACCATCGATTGAGAACGTATAAAAAAATACGTCGACCTTAGATTTTTGTCTTCTATCACATATCCGAAAATCATTCAAATCGGAGACTGAATTCAAATCATTCAAATCGGACAGCAACTATTCTTTTATTTATTAATTTTTTGTGGTCCGATAATATTCTCGTTTCAGAATTTAAACCTTAAAACAAGGCTAGGCGCTCAAATAATATAGCCCGTAGGAACCAAAAAAACTAAATAGGCTGTCCCTTTACTATCAAAATGTAAGGGGATTGCGCTCCAAAACGCGAGACTTATTTCTTTCTACTCAGAATTGTTCTGAGGACATTATCGCGTTTACTGAAACGTGGTTGAATGAAAGCATTACTGACTTGGAATTGTTTGACAATAGTTTCCAAGTATTTAGAAAGGACAGATACGCCAGCACTATTTCTTCTGTTGGTGGTGGTGTTCTTATAGCTGTAAGGAACTGCTTTATTAGTTCCTTTGTTGATATACCCTGCGCTTCTAATATTGAACTAATATGCGTAAAGGTTATACATTGTAGCTCAAATGTATACATAATTAATGCATATGTTCCTCCAAACAGTAGTGTAGAGGTTTATACAAGTCTGGCTGATTGTCTAGAGTCTAGACTCTAGACTATATTCTTAATATTCTTGACGTTAATGACGACATTTTATTGTTGGGCAATTTTAATCTGCCCGACTTAAAATGGCATTCTTCTGGCGATGATACATTTTTTTGTGCATCTAATGCGAAGACTCTTGGGGAGCATATATTTGTTGACAGTATATGTTCTGACTTACAACAAGTGAGTTGTATTTATAATAGTCTGGAAAGACTTCTTGACCTGGTCTTAACTACGGACAGTAACAATGTCATTGTTAGGAGGGCAGCCGCGTACCGTGGGGGGGCGGGGGGGGTTTGGTCCGTCCCGGGTGGCAATAGTTTAGGGGCGGCACTGAAGCTAAGTAAAGCCTTTAACAAAAAAAATATGTGTACAATATCATTTTAAGGTGTACAAACAAAAGAAAGAACTAAACTTAATGAATAAATTTGGCCACCGCAGTAAATGTAACTATATTAATGAGCTTCGTATTGAGCACAACCAAAATATAAAATCGTTTTTCGAGTCTCGAAATTAGTTGCCAAAGAAATAAAAAAAGACATAATATTTAGGCATGTGCGAGTAGTTAAATTTTCGAGTAACTCGGCTGCAACTTCAAACTCGCAGTGAATAACTGGTGTTTTCGAGTAACTCAAAGTTTTTTGAGTTTTTAAGTGCTTTCACTTATTAGTGGAAATGCCCAGTAGAAAAGTGGTTTAACAGAATAACGTTTTCAACTTAGGTATATTTGGTAAAAATAGCGGAATTTTCGTTTGATTATGGCGAATTGTAAGTTCAGAGTGTATATTAAGAAATAAGACTTATGCGTATAGTTTTAAGTCGTATCTATTATAATTTTTTGTGATTTTTGATGGGATTTCACTGTTTTAATAAAATCACTTTAGAGAGGAGTTAGGCGTGGTCTAAACTGATTTAGGTCATTTTCTAATTTAATAATTTAATTATTAATTTTGAAGAACTGATTTTGAGAAATGACCTCAAGGTTTCAGCAGCTTCATGCTTTTGCTGAAAAATACGCAATCCTTAATCCTTTGATTCTCCTGAATGATAAGTTGGAATGTAAACTGAATGAATTCTGTCACGAAGAAATTGACAAGGAAGAGTTTCTCGTTGAGAGAAAAATACTTCAGAATATTGTTTCTATTGCTCACAAAGAAACTGATTCTTGTATGAAAGGTCCACTTGAACTTTTTAAATTTATTTTTAAATTAAGTCTAGAAAACGCAGTTCCAAACATTGTTATACTTTTAAGCTTTATTCTAAGCTTTTATTCATAAAAACCTACATTAGAACTACAATGAGTACGTCTCGCCTACAAAATCTTGCCATATTATCTATAGAATACAAGTAAAGTAATGAAATAGACTTTGACAATTAGGGAATTCACAGTTTGCTTCTAAATTTAACACCTGGCAACTTTAGAAAGATATTTCAATCGAACTGTGAGCACCTCTTTTTGTGTTTTGGAGCTAAAATGCAAAAATAGTTTTCAAAAATTTGAAATTTGTTCATAAACATGCCTCGAATGAACGGAAAGGAAGAATTATGAGATAACGTTAGCAACAAGTGGTATCTCAAGTTTGTACGTAAAACAAAAACAATCAAAGTTAACTCGTGCTAAAATGTTCTAAAGTTAATAGACGGCAAAGTTAACAGAGCAGATAATACAGAACTGTGAGCACCTTAAATGTAATTAACGATTTTGCTAATAAAAAAAACAAAAAAAATAATAATTTAATAAAATATTAAATAAAAAAAATTGTATTTGTATAAATTTCTTTTTCGGTGTCATTAAGGAATAAACTTTTTTATCGTTGGCCTAATTCTAATATGACGTAAGTTAACATTTGGAATACTAGCGATTATTAACGTTTAAGGGGACCTTCAAAATTTTGTTTATTTTAATGTTTAAAAATGTGTATAAGTTCAATAGAAATTAGATATAATTTTGAAAAATTACAAATATATTTTTCGGAAAAATATTACGCAAAAAAAATTTTTTGTTGTTTTAATCACATATACTGCTAATGGAATTTTTTTAAAAAAATCAAGGCGCATTTAATTTTATATGTTTTGTTCACCACTTTATATATCATAAATAAATTTTATTTTCAACTGTAGGGTATAAGTGTAGAGTGTATGCAATGACAAAATTTTATCAGCCACGTTACTCCTTAAAAAATACTTGTTCAGGTGTCAATATATCAGATTTACAGTGGCTCACAGCTTATTTCGTGCAGACGATGTGTTCAATTTTGAAATGCTATAACTTGGTAACTAGTACTGGTAATGAAAAAATTTAAACGACATTTGTATCCTAGTAATTATATATTTTTATAGAAATTTTCATTTCTGTATATAAAAGTCTACTAAAAAGATAATTAACAAAAACTGAAAATAGCGCAAAATTCAACGCCACAGCTTATTTCGTGTACACTGTTTTTAAATGTAAGCTCTTGAACGTGATGCCGTTAGTTTATTGTTTTCTTTCGCTGTTTTTTTTCTTTACTATATCGTGATTCTTCTGATCGCAGTTAGCAGTTATTTTTAGTGTGAATTTAAAACAGTAAGTGCACAAATTAGTTTGTTTTAAAAATGGGCCATCGCACAACAAAAGAACTGCGCGAATTAGTTTTAATTCACTTTAAAAAAGAAAAAAGCCAACGGCAAATAGCTAAATTTGAGACTCTCTACAGTGTAGTACATCATCCAGCGCTTTTGCACGAAAATCATATTGCTTATAAGAGCAAAAATGCTCCAAATAAAATATTTACAGAAGCGGACGAATGACTTTTCTATGAAAAATCAAAGAAAATCCGAGGCTTTCGGCTCCTTAATTGGCTTGAGGAGGTTGTGAAGGAGTTGGGCAAGAAATGCTGTGCCGAAACAATTCGTCGTCTGCTGCGGGAAAACGAGTTTAATGGTCGAGTAGCACGCAAGAAACCTTATATTAATAAAAAAAAATCAGCTATGTCTACTGAACTTCGCTTAACAACACGTTTTATATCCTAGGACATTCTGGAATGGACATTAATTTTCTCGAGGGAATCTAAGTTCAATCAGTACAGAGACAGCTATGTAAAATCTATGCACTGCAACTTGTATGAGAACGCAACAAGAGCAGTATTTACTGAGTAAAGGGAGCGTGTACCGACTACATATCAATTTATTCACTTTTTAAAATGAATAAAACATGTATTCAATACATCATGTTATGCGTTGAATACATAGCAGACTTCAATAGATACAAGCAACGTGTACTCAATCAACGTTTTATGTAATTTTTTACAAAAACTTTACTTAATACATAAAATATAGACTCAGTACACGTCCCCCTTATACGATTGAAGTGAGACATTTATTCAGTACATAACATATGGACTCAGTACACGTATCTGTTGCACATCGGCGCACGATTTTGCTGTTGTATGTCATTTATTTCTTGATTTTAATAAGCAACACCTCTAAAGCCTCTAGAAAATCAGAGCGGGAATGAGTTTATCCTACTCATTCAACTTTAGTACTCTAATTTTAGAACTCTAGCAAAAAGCGATGATTGGATAAGAAATAAATGGCTGGGTTTCTATAAGTAATTGCCAATTATTAAGTGAAATCTAGTCATTTCTTTATTAAGTTATTTAGTGAGAGAAAGACATGAATTGTGTATATATTCAATACATGAAATTATGAACAAAAAATGTATAATGAATACATATAAATTTAAATTGCATAAAATTATGTAATGAGTAAATTATGTATGTACTCATTATATAAAAGTATGCACTAAAAATATGTAATGAGTAAATAACGTATGTACTCATTGCATAAAATTATGTACTCCAAATATGTAATGAGTAAATTATTTATGTACTGAGTACATGAAAATTGTTCTAACATTCTATACTCATCGCAAATGTTCTACATGACTTTATGTAATGAGTCAATAATCTATGTAATAGATACATAAGAACTTTACTCATTACATAAAATTATTTGTATCAGTTTGCGATGATTACAGTGTGCATGTACTCACCACATACATCCATGAAATCACGACACAAATTTATGCGTTCAGTACATAAAATTCTTTATTGACTACATTACCGCTTAAAAGCATTATATAGTCAATATAGATTTCAACATGTACTCAATACATGAAAAATGTAAAATTTTTGTGTGCAGAAAACTATGCGATGAGTACATCAATTTATGTATTGAGTCCATAGGTTTTTCCCTCTGTGTACCCTGATATTTTAAAAGAAAATTTGCTTCAAAGTGCCGACACCTTGGGCGTAAGAGAGTCATTTCGGTTCTACCAGGACAACGACCCAAAACATAAATCAGGAATCGTCCAGTCATGGTTGATTTGGAATTCCTCGCATCTTATGAATCCGTCGGCACAGTCAGCCGACTTAAATGTAAAAGAAAATTTATGAGCAATTTTGGACAGTGGCATTCGCAAGCGGAATATTTCCAATAAAAATGATTTAAAAATGCCTTAATGGAGGAATGGCCACAAATACCCCCAGAGATTACAAAAAAGATGAAGAAGATGCTTAAAAATGTAATTAAACAAAGTGGTGGAATTAAACAAAATATTAAAAAATACTAACATATAACATTTTCTTAAGATTCAGTGCAGTGCACGAAATAAGTTGTGACGTTGAATTTTGCTTCATTTTCAGTTTTTTGTTTATTATCCTTTTAGTAGGCTTTTATATAAAGAAATGAAAGTTTTTTTATTAATATATTATTACTAGCATACAAATGTCGTTTAAATTTTTTCATTACGAGCACTAGTTACTAAGTTAAAGCATATCGAAGTTAGAAGTTTCGTCTACACGAAATAAGCTGTGAGCCACTGTATATATTAGTAAATATAGAAATCTCGCGTGATATAACAAAGCTAAGTAACTTGTTTTTTGAGAATTGTGAAAAATTGAGGTATTGTGTTATAGGATATAATCTTTCCGTATATAAGATTTTTAACAGTTTTTTCAAATTATTGAAGAGTTAAGAGTCGAAATTTTTGAAACTTGTGCTAGCCAAATTATTTTGCATTGCAGTTTTTTCACAATTCAGTCGAACTTAAGATACTGAGAAAATTTTTGTAATATATTTTTTCATTTCATATAAACAAGATTTTTGTGTTTTCACAAAACCAGGCAACTATGAAGTTACTTGAAAGCAAATAAAACATTTATATGTTTCTTAGAACACTTTATTCTTTGCTGTTTTTTCAAAATCAAGTAACTTTAAAGTTGCTTGGTTTTGTTGTATAATATCAATTAAAACATAATTGTTTAGAAAATAAGTTGAACATTTGTTACAATTTTAATTTGCAAGTTATTTAGGGAAAATTGAAAAACAAATTCACAAGTATCTTATTAAGTAAATTATACATAAATCTATTCCTAAAACTCAATAAAAAATATTTTGATACTATTTTTAACAAAATTAATAGAACATATAAATAAATTCATGAATGTTGGTATTTAGTCATGGCTTGTAAAACCAATAGAAAGATCCTTAGAATCTGCACATTCCTTAAAATCTTCCCAAAAATTAATTTTTGTGTTATCATGTATTAAAGGAATTAATTTATCTATAATATCGTTCTTTTTAGATGGGTTTTTCACGATTTCCTTTAATTTTATATATTTGAAAATTTCAGAAGATCTTTTTGATGAACTAATGTGCATTCAAAAAGTTTTGCATCGGTTTCGATGGAAGTTTTATAAAATATTACAATAATCCTTTTCGAGTTCTTCTGAAAATTTTGCATTTCATTTTTTTCGGCAATTGCTGTATGCTGGATGCAATAATCTTTTCTTTGTAGCACGATTGAAAACGAATGTTTGAGAATCCTTTGTAGTACGATTGGAAAAGATTGTTTGAGAATCTTCAGATCGAGTATCCATGAAATGATTGTCCATGAGCTCTTCTTCGTCACTTTTTTTCATTTTGTGGATCAAAATCAGGATCATAGTACGGCGATGCAGGACTAAAATCAATTTTACTTTCTCCGTTATTATCGCAAAAATCACTGGAGAGTATACTAATATTTTTGTAATAATTTCCAAAAAAAACATTCAAGGAACTTATCATATAATTTTTGATAGATAATAACTTACAAATTTTCAATTAAATCGAAATTTTTTTCGAAGAAGAAGATGTGACTAAGAAAAAATTTTCAATAAATTTTGGAAATAATTTTTCGATTGCGGTATTTTGAAGTGAATTTTTTCGCATAAAATTTAACTTCGTTTAAGTAAAGTGAAAAGTACTGAAGTAACTTGGTTTTGTTGTAACCCATTTTAATCTAATCAAGGCATTTCAAGTTACTTGTTTTATTTTTTTTTAATATTAGTAGTATTAGTTTTAATATCGTAGACCTTTTGCTCTAGGTTTTAACACTTGATAGAACAACAAAACCAAGTAGCTAGCAGTTACTTGGTTTTGTTATACCACGGGAGAAATGAGAGCAAAAATAGACTCATGCGCGCGTTTTGCTCCATTTTTTCCAAACTTGCGTCGTATTAGAAATAGGTTGATGATATGTATTAGTGTCCGACCGATTATTCGGCTTCGGCTTCGGTAATCGGCCTTTATTTTGATCTTCGGCTTCGGCTTCTGCTTCGGCCGAAATAGCCGATTATTTTTGCCGAATATTATTGCTTTGCTCAACAATTTTTTTATAAGTTTTTTGAATTTTTTTGAATTATTCAGTAAACATTTGAAACATTTTCATTGTTCACTTTGTGTTTCTCTCCTTTTCTGTTCTCTCATGAGTTGGTGTTCATTCCTTGAAAATTTTATTCAAATGATAAACGCAGCGAGTCCGACTGCTACGTTTTTGCTTTTGTTATGGACTGAAATATAAACGCTTGAAATTTTCTGCCAGATTTCAGTTAGTATTACATTTCTGTAGCTTTTCTCGACTGGATCGAAAATATATTCAATTTTCTTCTACTTTATCCTGACGTCAATAATTCGATTACAGAAATATCCGAATTTTGCAGAAAAACTCTTACGTTTAACTCGAATTCAAGGGGACATTCAAAGAAGTTTATTTTAATGTTTTAAAATGCCTTTAAGTTGAATAAAAAACAAGATATCATTTTGAAAAATTATATATATATTTTGTAGTAAAAAAATCACACAAAAAAAATTTGATTTAATTTTTTGATTTTTTTTATCTACAAATATGGCTACTGGAATTATTTTAAAAAAGCATCAAAAAAACCATAACGGGCATGATTACAACTCATTGGAACATCGGAAAAAACAAAGAACGGGGTTTTTATCAGCATCAAAACCGCCATGGAATGAACTAGAAGAAACAAGTTTGGTCAAAAAATAACAAAATGGCGGCGTTTTTTCAAAAATTGACAAGTTTTTTTGGACAATATTGGCCAAAAACTCATGCCGTGCATCAACAAGTGTAAAACAAAATATTTAAATTTCAATTTAAGTAAATGATTCTTTAAACAAATTCCTGTAGCAATACATCTGATTAAAATAATAAAAAAAAATTTTTTTTGAGTTGTTTTTTAAAAAAAAAAAATATATTTTTAATTTTTCAAAACGATATCTTATTTTCTATTCAACTTATACGCATTTTAAAACATTAAAATAAAAAAATGTTTGAATGTGTTACGTACCCTTAATGATTTCAGTAAGTTTTTTGTACTGAAATGAATATTAAAGGTGGTTAAATTTTAAGGGCCGATGCTGATTTTGACAAAACACAAATTATTCAGAAAATTACTGTCATTTCTTTTTATTATGATAATATTGGTATGGTTCAATTATGTATTAAACAAAATATCGGCCAAATGGCTGCCGTGACCTCGGCGGGACACCTCCATCCGATGGTACAAATTTTCGATGACGCTGAGGCATAATTGAGGTTCTATGCCGCTAATGTGCCGAATTATCTCATCCTTTAGCTCTTGAATTGTTGCTGGCTCATCGACGTACTCCTTTTCTTTCAAATAACCTCAAAGAAAGAAGTCCAACAGTGTCAAATCACATGATCTTGGCGGCCAATTGACATCTCCACCACGTGAGATAACACGGCCATTGAATTTGTCGCGCAAAAGAGTCATTGTTTCGTTAGCGGTGTGGCAAGTGGTACCATCCTGTTGAAACCACATATTGTCCACATTTATATCCACTAATTCGGGCCTTAAAAAGTTCGTTACCATCTCACGATAGCGAACAACATTCACAGTAACTGCCTGACCGGCCTCATTTTGGAATAAATACGGCCCGATGATGCCGCCAGCCCATAAACCGAACTAAACAGTCACCCTTTATGGGTGCAATGGTTTTTCGACAATCACTCTTGGATTATCATTCGCCCAAATGCGGCAATTCTGCTTATTGACGAATCCACTGAGGTGAAACTGTGCCTCATCACTGAAGATGATTTTCTTCGAAAATGATCATCCACTGTTGCCATTTTTTGAATAACTTTAACGCGTGGCTCGATTATGTATCTTTCCATGGATCAAATTGAGTTAGTCTGAAATGGAGAAATGCCAAATGAAATGCAGAAAAAACTTGACGTTTAGGTGTGGTTCACATTCAACATCGGCCCTTAACAAAAGCAAAGAATAACTTTATAGTTTTTTACTTGAAAACATTTGTTTCTTCTTCGGCTTCGGCTTCGGCCTTCGGCCGATTATTTCCATTTTGCCGAAGAATCGGCTTCGGCTTCGGCTTCGGCTAAAATTCACGTTCGGTCGGACACTAATATGTATATTAGAATTTTTTTTTTATATAATTGAGAACAATGAAAGACCACATTCTAAAGTTAAAACTATGCATACAAAACCCTATATTAATATCAAAGATGTTTTTTTTTTGTATTGCATATGAGAGGGCGGCAAATTTGGAATCCGCACCGGGCGGCTTAGCCTCTCGGTACGCCACTGTAAGAGGGCCTTCCATGCTCTTACTACTATTGATGCATATCATCCACCTTTGAGTATTTGGTATAAATCGGATAGGGAGAATATAGTTAATTCGAGTTCAATGGACAAGGTTTATGAATTCAATTTTAAAAAAGCTGACTTTTTGAAGTTGAATCATTTACTTCACAGTAAACTTAACGTTATTTTA